>OX418220.1:19042350-19642350 GCA_948455865.1 Conomelus anceps
TGGTGATAAGCGTATTTCAAACATTTGAACTGATACGAAAGTAAAATCTTGTAAAAGTGAACTACTTAGCTTGAAATTTGCGGTGAAATAGCCGCCTATGGCGCCAGATATGCTTCCATGACACTTCCACTAGCTCCCTTCCTGGTTTAACTTTTTCAATTAACAAGGGCGGCAAACATTGTGCTGCTCCACTTTCTGATACCTCCATGGTTTTAGGTGTGTTTCAAAGTACCGGTTAAGTGATAATAAATCTATGATGGAAACTCCACCTAATTGAACGGTCAGATCTTTAATCTGCAGGAAAATAAAAACCAATCTGTCAAAATAAGACAGTTCAGAAACACTCTACCCAATTATTGTCATTTTTCCCTTTCAGTAAACAAAGAAGTTTAGAGTAACACTTTTCTGTGTAACATCAATCATTTCTCTTTTTTTCTTCTTTTTTTCGGAGGATGAAGCCCACATGGGTCTGAGACCTGTGCGTGGGTAATGAATTGGATTATAGTGAAGATGAGTTGGACCTACATTTTTAGGTGGGTTCCGAACCACCGGGAAGTGATTTTACAGCAGAAAACAGAGTCTTTTTTGCTGGCCAATTCAATCAGTCACCCTTACAAAGAGCGCCCAGGAGTTTTGTAGCTTATCTCTGAGTGAACAGATTCCTGCTGCGACACTCGGCTATCACTTACCCAAAAATCGGTTATCATGACTAGAAGAATCGTTTTCAACCTTTTATGATAAATTTAACAACTTCATTAACAACAGTCGATAAATATTTATTCACGTAGGCTGCCTACGTCGTTAAATTTATCATAAAAAGTTAATATTAACAACACAGATCGGTATGGACCAAGAAATTCATGAATCATTTTTGTTCTTTCACCTATTAGACCATTCCAAATAACAGGGGCGAGAAAAATCAGTTGATCGATAGCATTTACAAGACCCTCATGCACCTGTTCCTGTTTTGTCGCCAGACTGAGGGGTCGGCTGTTGTTGCAATTATGATAACAAGCAGCCATATTTCTAGAGTGTCGACTAGAGGCGGCAGGTTATTACCGTAGTGGTTGTTGTCGTCCATTCTGCGCCGTTTCAAGGGCTTGGATCAAGTATTTAAATGAAGCTAATAAGGGGGTGTGAATGAAGATGACGACAAAGATAAGGACAACGGTAGGACAGCAGCTGGGTGAGTAAGACACTCTTGTGGTGCTGTCCTATCGCTAGTTCTGCCCAGGAAGTTCGGCGGGAAGCGAGGAACAAGAAGAAGGAGTTGATGAAGGAGTAGAATAAGAGATAAGAAGCGGCGGACGGATTGAGGCAGCCACGGAATGGGGGAAGGAAATGCGGCCCGATAAAGGAAGAAGTAACGGGAATTTGGGGTTAGACGGCGCTGAGGGTGGGACTAGCAGGCGAACAGTGGCGCCACGCGGCGGCCGCTCTGTGAAGCTGGCATCGATCGTGGCGCGTTTTCGCAGTTGAACGAATGGTTAGGGGTGGGTTGGGTGGTCAGGGGGAGGAGTAGGCATAGTAGTGCAAGTAATTGTCAGAAATAGAAGAGACGCGCAAAACTAATCTGAAACTAGTCCTATTACAACATACTACATGCTTGTTTGCACTAGTTGCACCCTATTCGAATCCCTGATGGCTCCAAGAATAAAATCACCTTTCGTCTTTTTTTGGAGGATGATGCCCACATAGGTCGGAGACCTGTGCGTGGGTAATGGGTTGGATGATGGTGATTGATGAGTTAGACCTACAGTTTTAGGTGGGTTCCAAACCACCGGGAAGTAATTTTACAGCAGAGAACAGTGTCTTTTTTGCTGGCCAATCCAATCGGTCATCCTTACAAAGAGCGCCCAGGAGTTTCGTAGCTTATCTCTGATTGAACAGATACCTGCTACGGCACTCGGCTATCACTTCCTGTCTGCAAATTGTCCTGCCCTAGTGCCAGCTCTAGAAAATTTTCTTCAGCAGAAGGTCTTCCACAACAACGGCAACTAATCAAGCCCGTAGTTACCAGGTCTGTAGGGCCTCCGGGCAGGAAATAAATTCTGGCACCCATTTTTGAGTTACCTTTTTTGCTAGTCTGTCTGAGGGCCTTGAGGCCAAAAAATGTATTTGGGAGCCCCCCTGATTGACATTTATGTCCCTCCATGTCCTTTATGTTGGGGCCCTTTGGAGCTCCCTCTGATCGGCGACTCCGAAGCCAAATGCCCTGGCTGTCCATGTCTAGCTACAGCCCTGGAGCTAGTCATGTTATGTATTTTGAGAGCATCATGACAAAGAAAGTTATGATGAGGCTGAGAGCCTCTCATTGGTTGAACTCTACGTTGGAGGCCTGTCATTTTCTGAAACTGGACACCCCTATTGGTAACAGGTGGAACAAGAGCTAACCGACCAATACAAAATAATTTTAATAAGAGGTTGGTAAGTTTAATGCTTTAAGATAGCTTCCTCTATCAACTAAATTTTAAATTATTCATTTAATAACGGGTCCTGATTTTTATTTTACTAATAATCTTTTCACACGAGAAGGAATCTTCTCATCCATTAGGATTGAAAAAAATGAGATTGATAAAATTAAATAAACAAGAACAAAGAAGCAACATAAAAAGAATAATAAAAGTCTTAATTATCGTGCATTTTTTATTAACTTGTTATGTGAATTTAACGACCTGCAGTCAAATACTGACTGCAAGTCGTTAAATTCACATAACAAGTTAATATTGACAACGCAGTTCGTCATGGAACAAGAAATCCAGGTGCATGTTTTATTGAAATATAAGAATTCTACATTTTCTTCGGCCTTGAATTTGTGGCTATAAATAATCAGGTGTGAAGGCAAAGTTATCAATCCTCTCCATGAGGAATATGTTTCAGTTTAGACATTTTGTCAATACAATATCCCTATATCACCGTCGACTGTTCAATAAAGGGAAGTGATAGCCAAGTGCCGTAGCAGGTATCTGTTCAATCAGAGATAAGCTACGGAACTCCTGGACGCTCTTTGTAAGGGTGACCGATTGGATTGTTCAGTAAAAAAGACTCTCTCTACTCTGCTAGAGAATTCGGCCAGGAATGTTCTCTCCTGTAAAATCACTTCCCGGTGGTTCGGAACCCACCTAAAACTGTAGGTCCAACTCATCAATCACCATCATCCAATTCATTACCCACGCACAAATCTTAGACCTATGTGGGCTTCATCCTCCGAAAAAAAATTTCATTGTCATTGACCGCCAACCGTGGAAAAATGAATTTTAGTTGATAAAATTTGTTAGCAACTAATGGCTGAGACTTAATTTTCAACGGAAGCATTTATGTATCATGAAAGACGAGGTGGCCGAGTGGTTAAGGCGTTGGACTGCTAATCCAATGTGCTCTGCACGCGTGGGTTCGAATCCCATCCTCGTCGAATATTTTTGATATAATAATTCTACGAAAAAATTCATTTATTAATTTCGTTGTCGATGTTGCTATTACAATTTTGTTTAATTTGAAACACAATTGAGTTTCGGTTGTTAACACTTTTACAAGGAAACTACCGAATCTTTTCTTTTTTTGACAGTAAAGTGAATGACTAATAATAATAGCAGGCTTCAAGCTAGTCATCTGTGGTTCTTTCAAGTGGAGTTACTTCTCATGTTAATTTTGCGGTGTTGACATTGTTCAACAAGTATTTAATTCTCAATGATATATATAGTAATAACATAATTCAATATTATTTATCTATGTAATCCAAATATACTTAGTAATAAAAATAATATATTTAATTAAATTATATTGATTTAGACAAAATCAGTATTATTCATTAGGGATATCTACCCCAATATCACCATCAACAATCAATCCTAGAATATTCGGTACTTACGTATTATACGGAGGCCACTATTTAAGGCTGTTTTAGTAATAATTTTTTTCGACGTTTCTTGCATTAGATGTTATAAATATATTTAAATACTAACACTAGTTATAAATATTAAAGTATTATGAAAAATCTTTTCTATTGAATATTCCACGAAATATGGGAGTTCAAAGTTAAAATTTTTCGGTTTTTTTCGGCAAGTGATCTCCCCTTTGAGTTATTTCAAACTTCTGATGATTTAATAACTAAATGACACTCCGTAAATGATAATGACACGGAGTAAAATAACATGTTTTTCATTATTCCAATGGAAAGTCTAATTTCTTCGTTACGCTTTTTTTTTAAACTCAAAATTTTCATAATTTCAAGTTTATTTTGAACTAATTGTTTGAAATAGGAAATACTTGTCACCCTACACTCTTAAGTGTCTCAGTTATGAAAAAATTATAAAAAATTTAAAATAATTTGTAGGGGTGATGAATAACACAACAAAAAAACTTTGAACTTCGAGCCCTCATACTTCCCGAAATAATAAATTGATGAAATTTTTTTCGGCAAGAGATTACTTTTTAATTCCCTAATATTATACAATTCAAGAAACTACGAAAAAATCATGACCCAAACCCCTGCGAATAGTCTTAACAAGCTTAAAACCTAACCCCGCTAAATCGTGACGTCCCGTTAATGGGAATGTTCTGAAGATTGCTTGTGTTGGAGCATTACATTATTGAATGAGAATTACTTCTCATTATTGATAATGTATCCAGGAATTCACGATCTAGCGAGGCTAGTTAAGTATGTTGAACAGTGGTCCCCACTATAAGTCCCCCAATCAATCATGGATATCTACCACAATATTACTTTCGCCACTTCTAAGAAAGGCATCTAATATATCGATCTTAAGAAACAGTGGTACTAAGTCAGTGAGTGGTTTTCCTTTTTAACCGACTTCCAAAAACAACAAGGTTACTATATTCGACCTGTTTTTTTTTTTTATGTTTGTACATCAATCATTTGAACAATATTGAACTGATTTCGATGATTTTTTTTTAAATGAAAGAGCATCGCTCAGCGGTGGTCCCATCCAAGTTTCGCAAGGATCGGCCCAATACTTAGCCCAATATTAAACAAAAAGGAGCATTCTTCGATGTCTTCATTTCAATCAAGTTTGAATAGGATAGTTCCACACATAACCGCCAATCGGATAACCGGTGTCGTTTACCAGGCTGATCATTGTATCATATGGAGCGCTTTACATCTAGACGGTTTTCGAAATCATATGATGCAATGCAATTATGCCGGGTAAACGACATCGGTTACCCAAAGCTGGTTCAGTGTGAAAGAAGTCTTTAATGTCCCGTTTTGACCAACCACGTGAACTTAATTTGAATCGAGAATAAGAAGAATATAATATTTCTGTCCATATGTTCATATGAAAATTGTAAATAATTTAGTTGATGTTATTGAGTCATAGGAATAAGGTTATTTAGTTTCAATCATAAGTTGGAGAATTTGGAAAAACAGCTGATCTCAGAAGTATTTTTAGTTTCCCTGCTGTGATTGATTAAGAATATTTATTCGCCATTATACATGTGCGTACAATAGGCTATTTTGAGGTTATGTTTAATGATCCTTCTGTACTAGCTCAAAGTTTATGTTTTTTATATTAAAAAAATATATATGACTAATATCACAAAAAATATCGTACATAACTCATCCGGGAAGATGTTTACCATACTCGTATGATAATACCGCACTCAACTTCATCTCCAGCGTTCACTTATCATATTTTCAGTAAGCACAATATTTTCCACACTTGTAACGTAATATAGGCCTACTATTTCAGTGTAGGTATATTCTGAAAGGGACCACATCAAAATGAATCAAAAGCCATTTCACTTTTAAGAAGCCTTTCGTTATTATAATTTTCCTAAATACAATATTCCACAAACTCCTGGATTTCTTGGACTCCTGGATTTACTTTACCTTCAACAACAAATTCTACTCACAACCTGATGGACTGCCAATGGGCTCACCAATCTCAAGCGTATTTGCTGAAATCTATCTCCAACACTGCGAAAACATTCATATACTCTTTAATAACAAATTTTCACAGAACATAATATACTGGCACAGATATGTAGATGATGTTCTATTGCTATACAGAGGAAACAAAAGACAATGTGAACAACTTCGATCATACATAAACAAAATACATAAGAACATTCAATACACAGCTGAATATGAGCAAAACAATTCAATAAACTTCCTAGACCTCTCAATTACAAAGAACACAAACCAACAACACAGCTTCAACATCTACAGGAAACCAACAATGACAGATACCCTAATACACAGCACCTCCAATCATCCAACACAACACAAACACTCAGCATTCAGGTCAATGCTACACAGACTCAACAACACACCGCTATCCACCGACAATTACCACACTGAACTAAATACAATAAAATACCTAGCAGAAGAGAACGGCTACAAACACGACCTAATTGTCAAACTCAATCATAAAATAAGAAACAAAAAACAAAACACCAACACCACTGACAAAAAATACATCACAATGACATACATCAATCCACAATCAAACAGACTAGCAAAAATCTTCAAAAAAGCCGGCCACACCATCTCATTCAGAACAAAAAACAAAATAAAAAATGCACTTACACTCAAAACCACACTGAACACAAACAAATACGATCTCCCAGGGATCTACAAACTGAACTGCTCTGATTGTAACAAATTCTACATAGGACAAACAGGCCGCACATTCAAACAACGTTACAAGGAACATTTTCAAGCCCTGGCATCAAAAGCTGAATCGAATTTTGCCGACCATATCATTCAAACTGGACACACTTTTACTGACATCAGTACCAACCTACACATTCTACATATAAAATCTAAAGGACACGAACTCAACACCTTGGAACAATTTTAAATATACAAACACACCACACACAATAAACAAAACATTCTCAATGAACAACTAAATTTTAAATCTCACAAACATTTTGATCACATTTTACAAAAACCACAACACTTCTAACCAAAAAACTGACATGATGATCTAGGAACCCACGCCTCTGAAGATGGATCTCATAGATTCGAAAGCGCTCGGCCTACAGATTAAGTGAGTTATACTTATTCTTAACAAAAATTTGACTGCAAGTCGTTAAATTTCACATGAAAAGTAAAATAAAACGTTGTAGAATTTTCCTTAGTTTATCTTTTCTTATAAGTGGATTTTTAGTTACTTAACTTTCGATGTTATAAATTAATTATTGGCTTCCTAATTCGATAAATATTTCATAATGTAGGCTTTAAGAAATTTCTCATGTTTTCAAAGTTTGAAAATTCAACTAAAAAGCTTGAAATAAAACATATTTTAAAACAAAAAAAGAAACCGACTTCAGTGAAATGATAAAATACTCACGTACTAAAAAGTTTAAAATAAAGTATTTACTTTAAACTGAGAAAATTTTAAATTTCATACAAGTAATCTTTTGAAGTCGGCGCCAAATTTCCCAGAAACTTCTAAAATATAACAGAATTACTCTGTGATGTTTTCCATGACGAAATAATTGAACAATCTAATATCAAAACTGACTCTGTATTTCAGAAAAAAGTGAGTGTAAATCACATTTAATTGAAATAGAGTGTTAGTTTTGATATTAGATAGAATTTCTTATCAATAACTGTATTTCAGTAAAAGTGAGTGTAAATCACATATTTAATTGAAATACAGTGTTAGTTTTGATATTAGATAGAATTTCTTATCAACTTCATAAAATATTTGGCGCCGACTTCAAAAGATTCACTTCTACTGAAATACAGTTATTGATAAGAAATTCTATCTAATATCTACTAACACTCTATTTCAATCAAATGTGATTTACACTCACTTTTACTGAAATACAGAGTCAGTTTTGATATTAGATTGTTCAATTATTTCGTCATGGAAAACATCACAGAGAAATTCTGTTATATTTTAGAAGTTTCTGGGAAATTTGGCGCCGACTTCAAAAGATTACTTGTATGAAATTTAAAATTTTCTCAGTTTAAAGTAAATACTTTATTTTAAACTTTTTAGTACGTGAGTATTTTATCATTTCACTGAAGTCGGTTTCTTTTTTTGTTTTAAAATATATTTTATACAGCTTACCATAGGCTCTTACTGTCACATATTAGGTATGCTATCTTAGTATGGGGTAATTCATAAAAACAAAACCTTGACAGGGTGTTTAAGATCCAAAAGAAGTTAGGTGTAAAGAAAGAGTAAATAGATTAGATTCATGAAGGCCGTTGTTCAAGAGACTTTCTAACTGTAACGTGCTTCTATGTGTATGAAGCTAATTTATATGTAAAAACGAATGATATTAACCAAAATCTTGAAGTACATGATTATAATACAAGAAGCCGAGGAAATTATCACTTGGTGAGTCACATTGTCACAATAGTAGCTTATTCAAACAAAAACCTAGTTATATTGGTAGGAAACTGCAAGCTACCGCAGTTTTTAAAGTCTTGGATATAGAAATATTTAAAAAGCAATTGAAAAAATATTTAGTTGATGAAGCTTTTTATAGTGTACAAGAGTTCTTTTCACACCAAAATTAAGCCTCACCCCAACTTATTCATAGATTAATTATTATGGTAACTAGTATATATGATACTAGTGTATGATTGTTGATCTGACTTGTCTTATACTCCTTAACTGGAGTCTCCAAGACGTAATCTACAAAAAAATATTATTCACTGATCAAGTTGAGTGCAACCATGGTATAGGCTTCGTCAAGTGACTATTATACATGTCTGACTGCTCGTGCTAATGCTCTATTCAGATTATGCTTATATAGTTCAATCGTCAATTTAGATAATGGAACCTGTCATCACTACTAGAGAGCAGGTTCACTGGAATGGTAATCTAACGGCTCATTCATGCCGTAACATTCAATCCAAGCCTAGTCAAATTAGGCCATAAACATTGAGTCTAGTCAAATTAGGCCATAAACATTGAGCCTAGTCATACAACCTCATTGAACTGAATAGATTGCAACGAAGACCGCCGCAAAAAACAAGAGAGGTTGATCATTTTAAGCCGTAACAGCATGCTTTCTATAAAATATAGTATGCAAAGGATAAATAAGAGGATAAGGACAGTTCTCTGTATGAATTTGTTATGTATCAATGCCATGAATGAATAATTAAAAATTAATAATAATTAATCGCAAAATGTACAGTAGAAACAATTAGTCTGGGCGCGCGGCCGTTTGGTAGTCAGCCATGGCGAGGGGAGTGTTTATCGCTCATTTCTAAAAACTTGTGGCCCGTGAGACACTGCAGATGTCTTCAAGGACAACTAGTCAACTTTTACAGGAAGGCTAGTAGTGAAACCAGAGCCACGTGCCCAGACTAATTGTTTCTACTGTACATTTTGTGATTAATTAAATATTTTTATTTCAGGGATCTCAGCTCCTAAACTCAAACTTGATAAAAGAGTCCTATCAACCATAACATTCAAGAATGCTTCGTCTATGATCATATAAAATAGAATAGAAAATGATAACGAGGAGATTATATCAATCAATGGAAGGGCTAGAAAACAGATGTTCCAAGCTATCCAAGGGCCGTTCGACTAAAAAACTCCATCCGTTTCCAAAGAAGTGGTAACTGTCACAAAATTGGGGAAATAAGTCCAAAATAATGCTTATCATTGAAAAATATCTGATTTAAATGTTTTACTTATTCCATCATTTGAGTCTGAATGTTAGTTGATTATTGTAAATCCAAGTATTGTGGACCGAACCAGCCTGAATTATAAAAAATGTAATTAAATTTGGTTTGAAAATGTATTTAATTATCAAGTTATTCAAAACATGTAGCTACTTCCCTGTTATTACTCTATTAACAGGGGTGCCCACAGGGGGGGCTATGACGCAGACTGCGTCATTGAAATTCTTGTGGGGGGTTCTAAAAAAAGTTTGGGGGGAGGGGGTTAAGTTGATTGAAACCGTTTTTAACGTGACGACATTCAAAAATATATTATGAAGTCACCAGAAAAAATGTCAATTAATGAAAATAGATTTATAATTATTATTATACTATTGAATATGAATTAGCTAAAATAGTTATGTTTAGGATTTGTGCAGGAAGTTATTGAGCTATTTCTTTTTCACCTTTACAAAAAATTTTACCTCTGTGAAGAATCCAGGGCTTAATTTCAGCCGGAGCACACCGGAGCGGAGCTCCGGCTGTCTAAATCAATAATAAAATCATTTATTTTAAACCAGATCTGAACTAGCTCTTTATTTTGTATATTATGTAATATTACATGTGCATTACTAACCATGCTCAAATGCGTTTAAAATGCACCAATTCAATGGTAATTTTCAAACATTTTCCGGGGGAGGACCCCCGGACTCCACGATAAGTCACATCTCCGGTATTTCTCAATGTAGAAATTAAGCCCTGAAAGAATCTCAAGAAATATTCATACATTATTTTGTATATTATCGACTGGGTTTGAATTTTTTCAATACCTACATAAATCTTCTTTTAGTTTTAGAAAGAATATGGGGGATTATTTTTTCGATTTTTTCTGGGGGGTTTTTGATGCTAAATTTAGAGGGCGGGGGTGCGTCATGAGACTTGGGGGGATGGGCACCCCTGCTATTAATAATAATTAATTGCAAAATATTTAACAGTTATTGAGTAAGATTCAACCCTCAGTTCTTTCAAATTCAATGATAATATTTTTTTTTTGTTCCTTCTACCTTAATAAGCCTTACTTCTTAATCCTGGGTTGAATTTATCTCAGATTAATGTGATACTAGAGCTATCAATATTCTAATTATCAACACATTGTGCGTACTCACAAGAGCTAAGCACTTTCTTGCAATAATATTTTTTCCTACAACTCAGTAGAGATAGACTACTTGGAAAGTTAATTAAATGTCAATGAATAATAAGACGAAATTGCCACAACCACATTTATTGAATAGTGAGATAATAGTTTCGGTTCTTACACCATTGTCAGTCTCGATTTTTACCAACCTTTAGTTATCTCCAAAGTTTCTAAAATGTTCAATTGTCTGCCTTTGCCAATTGAATGCAGAAATTCAACATTGCCTTCAGCACAAAGGGCTGAGGAAAATGTTGAATTTGATAAAAAACGATTCCAATACAAGTTTAAATGATAAAATTTATTTTAACCAATTCAAAACAACTAACTTGGTTTCATCATAATTGGCCTACAATAACCGCAATGTCTTGTCTTTCTCGGTTGACCTTGACAGAATTTCAGTGAGCTTCAATTTTATTAATTTAAAATTTATTCAATTCTAGCCTACTTGTGTATTGCTCTTCTTTGTTACTTTCTAGATATTCACGGTTTTAGTTCTTGATTTGATTCTTATTTTTGCTTGTTGCTCCTCCCACCAGTGGGCGTGACTTGTTATGGCCTTCAGCCAATTTCAAACACAATCACAATCAGTATCACCTTCACCACTACAAAGTAAGTTAATTAAATGTTCCAAGTTGAATGTTAATGTGAACCTTTAATCAATTCAAATGTTGAATAGATCAATTAATAAGAAACAAATTAATTTAATGGAATGGTTGTCTTGAAGTTCACCTTTTACATTATACAGCTATGTTCAATATCAGTTTATTCCCCTGATTTTCTCCATCAGTATGCTTTGAAAAGCTGCGGCTTAAATCCGCTCTCCTAATAAACATATGGAAGTGATAGCCGTGAGCCGCAGCAGGTATAGAGATGAGCTGCGTTCTCCTGAGTGACCGATTAGATTGGCCAGCAAAAAAGACTCTGTTCTCTGCTGTAAAATCAATTCCCGGTGGTTCGGAACCCACCAAAAACTGTAGGTCCAGCTTATCAACCACCATCTTCCAACCCATTACCCACGCACAGGTCTCAGACCTAAGTGGGCTTCATCCTCAAAAAAAATTCTCTTGATAAAAATACAATTCAATAGCACTAAATGCTATTTTCCCGGTTCAACTCACTTCCAAATTCTTCTCAAAATTTCTGGGGATTGCTCGGAATGTGAGTATGCAAATAAAAATACTCAGACTTCAGTATGCACGATTGAAATCTAAATAGACTACCAATGGTAACCATGCTTTGCTGTTCTAATATTTGTAACTTTATATAATTTTTTTTCGGAGGATGAATCTCACATAGGTCTGAGACCTGTGCGAGGGTGATGAATTGGATAATGGTGATTGATGAGTTGGACCTACAGTTTTAGGTGGGTTCCGAGCTACCTGGAAATGAATTTACAGCAGAGAAAAATCCAATCAGTCACCCTTATGAGGGCCCAGGAATTCGCGGTTCATCTCTGATTGAACCTGCTAGGGCTCACGACTATTTTCCAACGATAATTTGTAGTAAACTCCTTTTCAAATCAAAATCGAATAAATTATTTGAATTAATTGAGTTTATTGAATTTGCATAAAAATAATTCCACTTTTAACAATATCTCAAATTCAATAAACACCTTTCGCGTGAAACAAATGGTTTAAAGAAATAAGTTGCAAACAATATATTTGCGTTGAACATTTCGATGCAGAAAAAAGTCCAATTGTGTTTCTCTGATTTTGTATGCCGATAGGCGTCGGAGCTGTTCCAGAAAGTTATTAAACTAATCACTGACAATGAAAGAGAGATTGTGAATGAGAGCGCAATATTGTAGTAGTTGTAGGTTATGAGCTGAAGGGGGCTCGGAAGGCTTTGGAGTCGGCCTGGAAATAAATTCTGGATGAGCGCCGTCGCAGACTGCTAATAACAGACCTCCTTCTGCTTTAAGACCTTCTTTTTCGGGAACTTTCAGCTGGATACGACCTCCTCAGGGTCTGCAAAAGGAAATGGTCGCCGGCGAAAAGCCAAAGCACAGACACACCAACGGCGCCTTTTACGAGAAGAATTAGACAAAGAAAAAAGAGATAAACACATCGCTCTGTTTTCGTTGTTTTAATCGAGTGTTCACCGCACTCGAGTTCAGCTTCGAGCTGCTGATAAATCGATGCTCAGCGCCGCTCTTCCGTCCGATTGGCGACATTATAATTGCTTTGTTCACTTCCGACCAACTCCAGCCTAATTGCCATCATTCTCTATCACACACATAATCATACTGACAGGAGACGGTACTTTTGTTCATAATTTTCCCCAATAGTCACTAAAATTTTAGACTCCATGTAAGCGTATTCTTCAAAGAGAAAATAAAAATATACTTTTAAAGAGACTAGATTATATTTGGGAAAACCAAAAAAAATATATTTAATTATAAAGTTTACTCCTGATTCGAATGACATTTTTGAATAATTAAGACTTGTGAAAATGTGTTTAAATTAAAATGAACATAGATCCCACCATCCTTTGAATTCGATTCGACTATCGCGTATTAATTCTTGATAATCACATGTTTAATGCTGAAGTTGGACTAATTTTTTGTTTTACTTTATTGACCTTTACGGCCTATAAAGCTGAAGTATCAAAATTGAATTTGAATTTGAATTTATTTTATCGACATTTAAAATTTGCAAAATATATACAACACATTTCCGGGAATTACAGTAAATTACGAAATACATCAATGAAAAATATGATATTATAATGAAAAATATAGCTATTATATTTACAATATATTAATAATTTTATCAATAAATTTAAAGCTATACATAAAGCTATATTTGAAATAATATGAGCTTTAGTCTATTTGGTCTGTTTTGTAAGTCAGAGTCCAGGACTCCGACATCAATTTATGCTATTTTTTATTTAAATATGATTTATTTTCTATTCAAATTCACAAGGGGAGAAGTCAGGCGTTCACACACACACACACACACACGCACACACACATACACACCACACAATGGAAAAAAATGTTATAGGCAATTCACTAGATAAAGAGTTCAGGGACAAGATAAAGAAGACGGAATTTTTTAATTTTGGAGTGTTTAGTGCAGTAGAATTAGCTCAAAAAAGGCATTTACTTAGGATAAATTGGAGCAAAAATTATGGTTTCAAGTGGAAATGGAGCTAATACCCTTCTTTTCAACATACTAAGAGTATACATTCGTATCATTGCTGGAAATTTGTTTTTGGTCACCATCTTGGAAAACTTTGGTTCTTTTACAGGGTTTCCAAAGTATCTCGCAAAATATCAATCGGAGACAATTTAATTCACAATTTGAGCCCTTTATCACATAAGTATTACCAGTAAATAAATATTCACCAGTAAATTATCACATACAATTCAAAACATACTCATTTAATAATACGTGATTGCAAAAGTGAGTAATGAATGAGTGAGTAAGAGTGAGTGAATGCTGATTTACCTTTTGCTGATAGTATAATGTGTCAGCGTGAGGCGTGCACAAGGCTGTGCACTCTTCGGGTCAGCAGACCAGCGGCGGTCCCTTCCTCCTGTTCATCTGCGCTGATTTTATAACCCCTCGCCTGTAACACATCAAAATCAATAAATAATTTATTCAGTATTTTCAAAAAAATATTACAATCGAAAATTAAAAGGAATGAATTATTATACATTATGAAGTATATCTCATTTGAATGTGGTGTAACATTATTTAATATTATAACCAGTCTCTATAATATTGAGAAAAATGATAAGAAAAGAGTTATTATACAACATGAAGTATTCCTCATTTCAATGTGGTGTAAAATTATTTTATTCTCATCAATTAATCTTATTTTTTTAAATGTACAGTTTTGGAAAGTAGAAGAAAATAATATTTTGAGGAACCAATAAAGAAGTATTATTATATGCTAATTATTGTGGTAAATTATAAGAAATGAATTATCATATAACATGAAGTATTTCTCATTCGATTGGTCCAACATTGATTAAGCAACCCTCAATCTTTGCCTACTAACAAAAAAAAAAAAGAAAAATCAAATACGATCAGGTCTACAGTTCTGAAAAAAATCATAGTTGTAATACTTTCTGTTAAAACTTTATGATAGCACTTATATTAATATATATTTGGCGCTGGCAGCAAAACCAATCTATTTTTACTTTAATTTGATAGTGAGTTGTGATAGAAAAACAGAGAGAAAAAATGTCTACCCTGTTCAAATGAAACAAAAAAAGAGGAGAACCAAAAAAAGTAAAGAAGGAGGCGTCGAGAGAGTTGATATTTTAATCGGCAGATCAATAGCTACCACTTTTATTGATTCATAAAAAGGGTGATTATTACAATCTATTTTTACTTTAATATGGAAGTGAGTTGCGATAGGAAATCAGAGAGAAAAAATGTCTACCCTGTTTAAATGGAACACACAAAGAGGAGGACCAAAAAAAGTAAAGAAAGAGGGGTTGAAAAAGTTGATATTTTAATCGACAGATCAATAGTTAACACGTTATTGATTTATAAAAAGGGCTCATCATTACAATTTCTGGTATAGGCTTCTTGATACATTTTTGGGAAAATATGTTTTTTTTTTTGAGGATGAAGCCCACATAGGTGTGAGACCTGTGCGTGGATAATGAGTTCGATGATGGTGGTTGATGAGTTGGACCTACAGTTATTGGTGGGTTCCGAACCACCGGGAAGTGATTTTACAGCAGAGAACGGTGTATTTTTTGCTGGCCAATCTAATCGGTCACCGTTACAAAGGAATGTATGCATCTATTCATCTTCATCACTACACTAGAGAAACTGCAAATTAAATTTGAATGTTTTTTTTGTTTTTTTTGTAGATTACGTCTTGGAGATTCCAGTTAAGGAGTATAAGACAAGTCAGATCAACAATATTATACACTAGATAACATAATTACTTCAATTAGTTGAGGTGAGGCTTAATTTTGATGTGAAAGGAACTCTTGTACACTATAAAAAGCTTTATCAACTAAATATTTCTTCAATTGTTTTTTAAATATTTCTATATTTTCAAGACTCTTCAAAAACTGCGGTAGCTTGTTGTAGAATTTCCTACCAATATAACTAGGTTTTTGTTTGAATAAGCTACTATTGTGACTCACCAAGTGATAATCTCCTCGGCTTCTTGTATTATAATCATGTACATCAAGATTTTGGTTAATATCATTCGTTTTTACATATAAAGTAGCTTCATACACATATAAGCAGGGTACAGTTAGGAGACCAAGTCTCTTGAACAACGGCCTACATGAATCTAATCTATTTACTCTTTCTATACACCTAACCGCTTTCTTTTGGATCTTAAACACCCTATCAAGATTTTGTTTTGATGAATTACCCCATACTAAGATAGCATACCTAATATGTGACAGTAAGAGCCCATGGTAAGCTGTAAAAAGTAACTTTTTGTCATTCAATCTAGCGAGCTGTCGCAGGACAAATACCCCAGATGAAATTTTACTACATATTTTCTCAATGTATGGAGTCCAGGTCAATCGTCTATCCAACGTAACTCCTAGAAATGCAATTTTTTCTTCCTGGTCTAACAGGGTAACTGCTCGGACTAAATCACCGGGCTGAACTACTTACTAGTAGTACAGTTGAAATATAATTTTAACCCTTATTAGCGTTATTGTTTCAGTTGACAGTTTCAGAATAACTAGAAAATGTGTGAGCAGTGGGCTGAGGAAGATTATTATTCCAATGAGAACTTTTAGAAATAGCAAATAACGAAACCACATTCACTTTGCATGATGAAGCTGGATCGATACTCCGCTATTTCTGACATGCAATACTGTCCCAAAGGATAACTGCGACCGAATACTTGCTTGTTATTGGGGAGGGAAGGCCTCTAAAATCACAAATAGAGGAGTGGGGACGGTTTTATGGCGGGAGCTCCGTGTTGCAAAGGGGTGGAACAAAAGACACTGTAAAAATTTATGTCTTTGCGTAGCATTGCAATGGCAAATCGAATGAAAATGACAGGAAATCGGTTACTTTATCTCTAGTATCCCCATTCGCATTTCGATCTTTTCGAATATTTATCGAATTCTAAGACAGAAACATTCATTTAGATACTGAACTTCATCAGGCATTTATCCAAATTATTTTTTTATTGTGGGTTGGTGTGCAAAATGGATATGTACGAATACTCAATTCTCCACCAAACAAAAAACTATAAATCAGAGAAAATGAGATACATCGATTTAGAGATTTGACCGATTATTTTTTGTCAAAATTACTAATGCAATTTGCTCTATTAAGATAATTCAACGACGAGCGGAAGATAGTGATGGATAACTTTTTTGAATAACTATGATCACAAACATAGCAGTATTTCATTTGCACAATGGTCTGATATTCGTAAGAAAATAATCGAAGTTCATTGTTTCTCTCTTTGTCTTCTGCTCTTGCTCACTCTCACGAGTCAAATGTGAATCTAGAAAACTCTATTTAATTATTCTATTTTGTTCTGAAACCTACTTTATAAACAAAGGAGGAATCAAACGATGTCACTGGAATGTTTCAGTTAAGTAAAAATGTTTACAGTGATAGCCCAGCGCTCGAAAAACCAGCAAAACTGACATCTATCTTTATTCCTTGTAAAGTGTATTGCGACTATTGTGACTATAAACAGTACAATGCATTTCGGCAATTAGCCTGAGGATACCTGTGACAGTAATTGTGATAAGGTTATCAGTGATAACCAAAATTTCTGTTGGACTAGTGTTAGTGCTTAGTTTCTATTAGGTTATTGAACAGTTCATTGGACATTTATTATTGAGATATTAAACAGTTCATTGGACATTTATTATTGAGTTATTGATCGGCCAATTTGACAGTTTTTAATTACTATTAGGTAGTGAAAAATCTTGTTATTGGAATATTCTTGTTAGTTGAAAGTTGTTGAACTGCCTGTCTGTTTAATTGATTTATGGAGTGATAATTACTAGTTACTGTTTGTTATTGAGTTAATTGTGTAAATGACATCGCATTTGAATTTAGAAGAATTTTTAATTGACCTGAGACAAATATTAGAAGAAAACAGAAGATACTTCCATATAGTTCTAGGAGATATTAACATAAATACACTAGAACCAAACCAGCATAGACTGTTAGAAGATTATGAGAACCTTCTCAGTGAATTTGGGTTTCTTCATTGTATAAAACAGCTCACACGTGTTGGAAATAATAGAGCCTCATGTCTAGACCACATTCTCGTAAACTTTAGAAAGGAATTGATACCAATAATATTTCCAAACTCAATAACTGATCGTTTTATAACTATTTTAGGATTGAAAAATAAAGCCAGTGACCAGAATAATGACAAAAAACCTCAGTATGAAAGTGTTGATCATGTTAAGCTTTCATCAGCACTGCAGGGGGAAACATGGAATTCTGTCTTCCAGCAGGATTGTACTGAGGGTGCTTTAAATGAATTTGTAATATTACTGGATAAATATAGAAAAGAATGTAAAAAAGTAAATAAGATTACACATAAAAAAGGGAAATCAAGCCCTGGATTACAAATGGGTTAATAATTTCAATAAGGAAGAGAGATAAACTACATAGACAAAGCAATAATAATACAGAAAATGTACAACTTAGAGAATATTATAGAAAATACAGAAAGCTGCTTGCTAGGCTTATTGAAGGTGCAAAGAAACAGTATTTCACAGAGCGACTAGGCGATCTCAAAGATTCGAAACAAACATGGAAAGTAATAAACGAAATTACAGATGATAGAAGGACAAAAACACTAATTAAGGAAGTTATTGTAGAAGAGGGAAAGCTAAAAATAGGTGACAATGATGTTGATAGTGTAATTCTTCCCAAACCACATACATCCATTGCAAATAGAATGTTTCAGGATGGGATTTTTCCCAAGCAATTAAAAGAGGCAGTAATTTTTCCAGTCTTCAAGACAGGATAGGAAAGATATAAACTGCTACAGGGCAATCTCACTTTTGAAAATTCTATCAAAAATATTGGAAAAGTGTATCAAGGTCAGACTGGTTAGTTTCCTGGAGAAGCATAGCATTCTGTCACCAAACAAATATGGATTTAGAGACAACTACAGCACTAATGATGCTATTGATCACATTACTTCAGAAATAACAGAAAAAATCAATGCAAAGGAGAAACCGATAGCAGTATTTTTGGATTTGAAGGAGGCTTTTGATACTGTATCACATGATGTGCTGTTGGGTAGACTGAGGAAGTATGGCATACGAGGAGTAGCTTGGAATTTATTCAAAAGCTATCTAACAAACAGAACTCAGTGTGTAAGAGTAAATGGGCGCTTGAGTAGCAGATTGGTGGTGGAGTATGGAGTGCCTCAAGGCGCAGTATTGGGCTCAATATTGTTTCTATTGTACATAAACTCTTTATCTGATTTGCAGATTGATGGAACGGTCGCTGATGACACAGTCCTACTGTTTTCAGGGGCAAAATGGGAGATTTGCTGGGAAAGAGCTGGTCTGCAAAAAGTGGCACATTGGCTCAACAGGCTCACAATGAATTATCAGAAAACGAACTTCCTATGTTTCTCAGCTACTCAACATGGTCAACCCACTAAGGGCAGTTTAGAAGTACAACATGGCCCAGGTAGAGCACCAAGTGTGATCCTCAGGAAGCAGTCACAAAAGTATCTGGGAGTGACAATTGATGCATTTCTGTGCTGGGATAAGCAAATTGATGGACTCTGCAAAAAACTGTGAAGAACAATCTATAAATTTAGGATGCTGATATCAGTTGTCAACTTGGAATGTATGTGGATGGTTTATTGTTCCATTGTGCAGTCACTGCTCATGTACAGAATCGTTGGATAGGGTGGAGCCTGTACTGTACATATCAACCCCCTAAAAACAGTGCAGAAGATTATTATAAAGATCATCACAAAGAAGCCATCCTGCTATCCCTTGGATCTTCTGTTTAGTGATTTCACTGGGATCAAATATCCCAGACAGCTGTATGCAAAGGAAGTAGCATCTAGGTTGCACAAAGACAAATCTGCCTTCCAGAATAGGAATCACCACCACAACACCAGATACAGGCATCTCCTCAAATCAAACAGGGCAAAAAAGGCTCTCTATCAAAGACACTACAATCATCTAGCACCAAAAATCTACAACTTGATTCCTGAAAACATTAAAGCAATAGGACATATAAAACAATTCAAGCAACAGCTTCATAACTGGCTAATAAATATTGACAGACAGCATATAGAGAGGATTTTTTCAAACAATGATGGAAACTTGTAATTTTGAAAACTGACCAATCCTTAATCCTATATCCTATTTCTAACTAAACCTCCTTTTTCCTCTACTAACACCTACTCTAGAACATGGCATGCCATAGTGGGGTAGGATGATTTCCAAAATATATGTTTCATTAATTATAAGTATCTTATTATTACCTGAATATAATTATTGAACCGCTTGGTTAAAATTCTTTGTATTTTACATTTGAAAAAGGAAATGAAATTATTATTATTATTAATGAAGTCTCATGTACTACTTTCAAGCATTTCAGCATTATTTTACTGTTAGAACTCGAAACAGTATGTATCATGTAGTATTCATAATCTTATTCGTTCGAATACGGTTTTCTAATTATTTAACGTAATTGCTGAAAATGGTGAGTAAAGCAGCTACATTTCATAGCGTTATTTAACATCGTTATAGAAGTATTGTGGAGGGCCGCTTAGCGCAGTTGGTTGGGGCGTCGCAACTTCAGCTTGCTGTCGTTTCAGCGGTCGTGGGTTCGAATCCCGCTCCTCCTTATGGCTTCTATGTGTGTTATTCCACGCACAAGTATCGGACTCTTGTGGGCATCATAAAAAATTGTAAGTATTGTTTTTATATTTAAAGTATTGTGTAGTAAGTAAGTTACTTTTAAAGTATATAAAAGTAACATTTCAATAATATAGAATAGCACAAAATTGTATAATTTATTTATATTGTATAATTGCACAGATTTATAATTATAAAAGGTTTTTATTAATGAGAACACCTTTACAAGGACTTCAAGAGTAACTCGTTTTCGCACTTATTTCAACGAGAAACGTCGATAGTCTACAAATCTAACGATCAAGAGTCTTAAACTGTTCTAGATAAAGAGAGATAAACGATACAGAACTTATGAATACGTACAAGTGACACAGAACTGAGTTTAGCGATAAGGGGAAAATTAGCGACGATCTGCTTGAAGACTCTATTATCAACTCAATAGACAACCGAATAAATTATCCATGTCCTGGAGCCCTATAAGCAACCATAACAGTTATGCGACCATTACAGTAATGAGTTACTCATGTGCTAAATAAATAATAAAGCTTCAAACCACAGCATGCGGTGGCGCAGTCTCCAAGCGATCGTGAATCAAGCAAGTACGGCAAACAGCGGTCGGCTCAGTCTGTCTGCGCATGACCGTAACTGTTATCATTTATTTTCCATTTACATGCCAAGATATCAACAACAGTAAATATTATCTACTGAGAACCATGAATGATTGTGTCAGCTTATCATTATAACCATCCCGGTTCTTTGACATACATCTAAAAAGCTTCAAGTATAGGCCTATTAAGAGCTACTAGGGCGTATAGGCTACTTGGACCTACTTTAAGGTCCTGGATTCCTTGTTTCATTACGATCTGCGTTGTTAATAATAAATTTTTAACGTAAATTCATCGTCTTGCAGTCTATTTTTTTGAGAAGAAATAATAATATTTCACTCACTTTTTTGCTAAATGTTTTCGAGTCATGGAGACTCATCTTCAAATTAATGCTTTTAAGTCTATAGTAAGGCTTAATTGACTGAAGGGAGACTTGAGAAGCTCCTTGGGTAAATAATTTTAAGCCTTTCTTGAGTTTGGGAAACCTGAAGTTAGGTTCATAAATACTGGACTAGATATTCCAGTAAGGGTCTCACTACTAAAAAGCCTTCCACTTAAGAAAAGTCACAGCATGCCTGATAACCAATGAGGGGGAAGGGTTTGGGATATATGCCCCCGAAATTCTCAACCAACACTGAAAACAAATTTATTATGTCTTTTATGGAGATGAGGAACTTTTTTTAGGTGATATCCCCTTCAAAATAATTTCTCACTTGATATCCCTTGAAGCAAATGTCTGAACTCGCTCCTGCTGATAATTTGAATGCAATAATAATGCTTTGATAATTAATGGTTTAATAATGCTTTAATAAATAATGCGTTAGATTTAGAGTGTCCCTTCCACCAACAGGCTTATGCCTTCGTGGACGAGTCGCTTGTATATATATATATATATATATATATATATATATATATATATTAATAATAATTTTAACTTGTTATGTGAATTTAACGACTTGCAGTCAAAGATTCATTAAGAATATTATGAAATTATTTGCATACAGTATTACGGTATTTCTGCAGATATATATTTTTTGTAACATTTTATTTCTTGTACATGATAGTTGATCTAAGTATTTGAGTTGATCTAAGTATTTGAGTTGATCTAAGTATTTTTTTCTTTGTGACTTCTTGGTTTCTCTCCTAATAATTGATTGTTTTATAATTATTATTATTTTCTATCATGTATAATTTTTTTCCTGTGTATTTTTTTCTTCTTTTGCTTGTTTGTATTTGCGGAAATAAAGATTATTATTATTATTATTAATAAGTAAAATTTACTTACTCTGTAGGCCGAGCGCTTTCGAATCTTTGAGATCCGTTTTCAGAGGCCGGATCTCAAAGATTCGAAAGCGCTCGGCCTACAGAGTAAGTAAATTTTACTTATTCTTAATGAATATTTGACTGCAAGTCGTTAAATTCACATAACAATTTAATCAAAACAATTCATCAAAACAAAATCTTGATAGGGTGTTTAAGATCCAAAAGAAAGCAGTTAGGTGTATGGAAAGAGTAAATAGATTAGATTCATGTAGGCCGTTGTTCAAGAGACTTGGTCTCCTAACTGTACCCTGCTTATATGTGTATGAAGCTACTTTATATGTAAAAACGAATGATATTAACCAAAATCTTGACGTACATGATTATAATACAAGAAGCCGAGGAGATTATCACTTGGTGAGTCACAATAGTAGCTTATTCAAACAAAACCTAGTTATATTGGTAGGAAATTCTACAACAAGCTACCGCAGTTTTTGAAGAGTCTTGAAAATATAGAAATATTTAAAAAACAATTGAAAAAATATTTAGTTGATAAAGCTTTTTATAGTGTACAAGAGTTCCTTTCACATCAAAATTAAGCCTCACCTCAACTAATTGAAGTAATTATGTTATCTAGTGTATAATATTGTTGATCTGACTTGTCTTATACTCCTTAACTGGAGTCTCCAAGACGTAATCTACAAAAAAATATTAACAACGCAGTTCGTCATGGAACAAGAAATCCAGGAAATTAATAATAATTATTGCATTATAAAGTTATGATGTATTTTATTCTATGGTATATGCTACATTTTTGTGATTCTATATTTTGTATTATGTATCTTTTTCTTGCAAATAAAAACAATTTGATCTGAGAAAGAGTAAAGTGGAAGGGTTTGCTTCATTCAAAAGTTAGGAGAGAAAGCATTTCCTTCCTAGAACACGTGAGTAATGATTTATCTTTTGTGAGAGCGAATCCTGCAGTCGGGGAGTGAATAGATCAAACGTAAAAGTAGATTGAAATCAGCAGCTTATTGTTGTAGACTGCCTTTGGACTCACTTAAAGTTTTATCCATAAGGGCGTTCTAAAACCATTCATTCGACAAGGCCCAGCATAGCAGTTAATTCAACAATTTTAAAAATAAAATATCGAAAATTTAAAAACCTAGAAACGATATAACCTTAACTAAAAAAGGGTAAAAACCACATTATAATACAAGATACGCGGTTATAATACAAGAAGCCGAGGAGATTATCACTTGGTGAGTCACAATAGAAGCTTATTCAAACAAAAACCTAGTTATATTGGTAGGAAACTCTACAACAAGCTACCGAAGTTTTTAGAGTTTCGAAAATTTAGAAATATTTAAAAAACAACTGAAAAAATATTTAGTTGATAAAGCTTTTTATAATGTACAAGAGTTCCTTTCAAATCAAATTAAGGCCTTACCTAAACTGATTAATATAGTAATTATGGTAACTATAGTATAATAGTATATTACACGATAATTTTGTTAATCTGACTTGTCTTATACTTTATAACTGGAGTCTTCAAGATGCTATCTACAATAAAAAAAAAGCTTCGTTATCATCGTTAGTGGCGGCCGGCCGCCTTAATCATTTGTTACTTTTGAAGCATATAATTCAACTAAAGAAGGGCTTGCTCTTACCCGATAATATGGGTAGGAGTATTTGCTTGAAAAACTGCAAGTTGAAATTTCCCCTCTTTTGATTTATGATCTTAATGTCCATGCCCAAAAATTGTGTAAATCATTAGTTGGCATTCAGGTTGTGTCAATTTGATGCATGATTGATAGATTGAAGACGATTTGATGACTGGGTAAGCTTGTACTTTCAATAAACAATGGGGCAGTGGCCCATGGCCCATGCCAGATGGGTGCTGCGCAAGCAGTGTCGCAAAGACAACGCGAGTTGCGCATGTCCGCATGCTGTTTGTCAAGTCGCAAGGTCGCCTATTAATTTTTCAGTAGGAATCGATAGCTGAGAGAACACACTCGCTATGGCTATGGCCTCACAACCAGAAGCTATCCTTCCTGGACGAAATTGTTCGACAAATACCACCCTCACGTTTCCCAGAATAACTTTGCATAAATATCTTGCATGCAAGATCCCGATTCAGCAGGAGTGTTGTTTCCACAGACGTCAACAGTACAGGAAGAAATAGAAAGTCTGTACTACTTGAGGATAAAGTTGAGGAAAACTTTTGAGTTTGTAGGGGAATTCGGGTGAAACTGACACGATTCACACTGTGAAAGAACTAAAAAGGGATATTTGGACAAAACTGATACACCAACTCATCAATGGCAACAAAAATAGCTCAATCATTGACTGCTGGTATTAGACTCTGGGAAATTATACGAAAAACTAGTAGCTTGAGCGATTATGTTTTATAAGACTGTGACTGACTGCTACTCCTGCGGTCACGAGTTCTATGCCCGTTCAGCCTTGCATATTTTATGTAATCATTCACCTCATTACCCATGCACATGTGATTGATTGATTGATAACTTTATCTATTTCCTTCATGAAACAGTAACAAAGGCACAGTTATACAGTAAACTTGGGCATGTTTCAGACTCATGTGGGCATCATCAGAAAAAAACCTCATTGAATTGTGTGGTTGGACAAAAGTAGAGCCGTAGTTCCAAAGCAACACACAATCTAAGGTCCAACGTTTTCCTTATTTTCCAATATTTAATTAGAGCATGAAATTCTTGAAAGGATGAACGTTTGCTCATGTGTATAAAACATGGAACTTTCAAACTTCTAGAGTAAATAAATAAATAATTTATTTAAAACATTAGAATCTTACAACCAGACTATATTCAAGTTTTACATCAGTAATGATGTTAATTTATTAAGTTCAAGCATACTGTCTGATATGATAGTGGTATTTTTTATTTTAATAATTGGATAATACTTAAATATTGCAATTAATTATAATTGCTGAATCAATATAGATGAAAAAAATCTCGAATTATAACTTTCAATCTCATCACTTGCACTAAGGCCCTCGGTTTATGAATATTGATAGCAGTAACAGATGGTTAAGCAAAAATTCGATAAAAGCCGTCAGCCAAAAAATCATGCCACCGCTAGGAGTATGGTCCCGGGACCATACCTTTCGCAGAGAACGCTCAAACCAATAATTATTCATAATCATACCCATAATCAGGTCAGTTTTGTTGTGATTGCCTGCGAGCGAAAAAATACAACATATGTACTAAAACTCTCTGATATCTTCAATTAATTTAAGTTTTCTTTTGTAGTGTATCTTAGTATAATGGTTAGATCAGTCATGCATCAAGAAACGCAAAGCTTTTGAGTTGTCTTCTATCAAATAATAGGGGAAAGTAGTTGTGATCAACAATTTCAGCTGGAATCATTTGACAATAATTTACCTGAGGCTCTTGGATTTTAACAATCACTGAATTTCTGTGAGCTCTCGGGGAGATTTGATTGAAATTTAGCATTATTATTGTTATTATTATTTTGCGAAACTTTAGCTTTCCCTATGCGTCATGAGTCATTTAGCCAGAGATAGCCGCATCGAACTGATATGCATAGAGTGAACTGATTCCCCATCTATGATGATCTCATTAATAATTGGATTATAACCTGTGGATGGCATGTGGATGCTACAGGTTAATCATTGAATCCCCCGGGGTCTTTGGGTTCCCATCTCGTTCATTGTGTACCAAGTTCATAAGCATCATCATAATATAATGGTCATCATCATCATGCGGCCTATAATCATATTTGCTAGGGTATATTCCTGTTATTTCAATCCAGAACCAGAGCTATTTTGTAATTGTTGACAGCCCCAATAGACAGCTTCAATTAGTTATCCTTTATGATCACAATTATTTTTTATAGATGATGAATAAAGTTCATAGTATTTGTCTTACTAGGCCCTATATCAAGCCTGTTTCATAATAAAATATAAATAATCAATTGTATTAGTAGATTATTGGTGTTTTTGTATATGGTGTAAAGTAACATAAAAGTGAATTCAGAAAATGCAGATAAAAAGAATTCTTTTAAGATGTGCTTCTACTAAGGCAGTAATAAATTTGAAGAAGCTCTTGAGAAAACATATTTTGATTATTGAACATTCTCTTCATCTTATGAAATAGTGTGATTTACAAATAGTGGAATTTATAATACGGAATGGAAATAATCCAATTATAGCGGATTCATATTTCCAAAGTGTGAATATAGAAAATAAAAGTGTTAATGACGTATTAAAATTACAATAATTTGAATGATTGGTCAGTGGTAGCAGCGTACGAGCTCCGTGAATTGAAACTCATAATAACACATATAATACAATAGTAATTTCTCCAAGGTTGTAGCTTCAATATATTTTTTTTTCGGAGGATGAAGCCCACATAGGTCTGAGACCTGAGCTTGAGTAATGAATTGGGTGATGGTGATTGATGAATTTGACCTACAGTTTTAGGTGGGTTCCGAACCACCGGGAAGTGATTTTACAGCTGTTCTAATATTCGTAACATTATATATTTTTTTCGGAGGATGAATCTCACATAGGTCTGAGACCTGTGCGTGGGTGATGAGTTGGATGATGGTGATTGATGAGTTGGACCAGGTGAATGAGTTTTAGATGGGTTCCAAACTACCTGGAAGTGACTTTACAGCAGAGAACAAAATCGTTTTTGTTGGCCAATCCAATCGGTCACCCTTATAAAGTCACCTGTAAGGGTCTCCCCACCACGAAAAGCCATACGAATTTACTTTACTTTACCCTTATAAAGAGCGCCCAGGAGTTTCGTAGCTTATCTCTGATTGAACAGATACATACTACGCCACTCGGCTATCATTTCCCTAATTATTCCCTTTATTTTAGATTTAGCCCCAGTAAAATCTATTTGGAACTAAATTAACAGAATAATATATTTTCATTAGTGATTGAATAGCAAATGAATACAATAAAGAATTTAAAATTAAAAAGATGAAATAAAATAAAATAAAACATGAAATTAAAATTGGCATCAGTTTGATATAAAATTCCCTATTTTAACTGTAGTGATTGAAGAGTTGAAGACTAATATTTGATACAATCATTATCATTTGCATAAAATCTATATAAATCAGTTTTTGATTTGAACTGTAGTCATTGCTATTACTGAGAATGAATAATATCTGGGTGAATGAAATTATCAAACATAAGTTATAAAGAGATATAACAAGTATTGTTTAATATTGATGTGTGGTTACTGAATATTAGTAAATGAATAAAATTTGAAATCTATCTGCATAAGAGATCTTGATAGTTCTCAATGTGATTATGATATGCAGTGATTTAATATTGTACTGTGAATAAATAATATTTCGATTCAATTCAATTCCAGTTCATTGCAAGAAAATTGCAAATTACAATTTTAGCCAACGTCAAATTTCATTAAAAAAACCATCACAATCATCACCTTATAAATAAAAATACATTACAGTATATCAAAAATACATTGTCACAAAATACTAATTAATTACAAGCAAGAAGATACATGAACACTATTACAGTACTTTATCAAAAAGCAATACCATTCAGTAAAAATATAAAAAATAGGTACTTTTGGACAAATGTAATAAGAACAATGTTAACTTTTGACAATAATGCTAATGTTGCTAATGTTGAGCTAATTTTGCCTTCAAAGTACTCCATTACGGAGTAAAAGCTATGTTTCAAAATATATGTCCGTTTTTATAAATTTTATTTATGAATTTTTTTGGAGGATGAAGCCCACATAGGTCTGAGACCTGTGCGTGGTTAATGAGTTGGATGATGGTGATTGATGAGCTGGACCTATAGTTTTAGGTGGGCTCTGAACCACCGGGAAGTGATTTCATCTGGTAGTTTGTTGAAGAATTAAATTGTTAAAAATGATTTTTCTTGGCTATGGCTAAGTTCACACTGGGTAGATGATAGTTGAGAGCTGATCCAGTCCTATGATTGTGAATATTATTGTTAGTGGGTAAAAAAGAATATTTTCAATAGTGCTAAGGATAGTCCGGTAGATGAACAAGTATAGGAAAGTGAGAATACCGTATTTTTAAAATAGTCTCGGCAGGACTGATATCTTTCTAATTTACACATTTACCAGATGGCCTTTTTTTGTAGAGTTGATATCTTCCTAACAATTCCTTCAGAAAAATTTCCCCAAACTGTAATTCCCTCCTAAATGACACTCAAATAGAGCAATGTATAAAAATTTAAGTATATTGGAAATGGAAAAGCGAGATAATGCTCTTGAAATGGAAATTATTGATATTAATTTAGAATAAGTTTCATCTACATGAGATTGCCAGTATAGATCGGAATCCAGATTAATCCCTAGAGATTTACATTATTTGATGGGTAAGATTTTCATTCAAATAAACAATATAACAATGATCTATTTCACTGAAGTGATTGAATGAATAATACTCTATTTTTAATATTAAAATTCTGATTTGTATAGAATCTAAAAGGAATTCTCTATTCGAACTGTAATTTAAGTAAGATTGATTTAGCGATTTTGTAGTAATTGAATAGTATTGTAAATTACTCGTATTTTGATGAATGAGACTATCATTTAGGCGTAGAGAGGAGTTACTCATTCGATCTGTATTGAATAATATTTGAAAGAATGAGATTGTCATTTGTATAAGCTATATGATGCATACACATTAACATAGATATAAATAAGATGCAAAGATGCAGAGATATAATATATATATAAATATATATATACATTAAAGAGCTTACTACTTGATCTATATTGCTTTACTAATTGATCAGAATAGAGCTCACTATTTGAGCTGTATTGATTGAATAGAATAATATTTGGAATAATGAGATTGGCTTTTGGCATGAAATCTGAATGTAGCTAACTAATCTAAATGTAGCTAACTACTGGAACTAGAATTCGACAGTAAGGCACTTATGCATAGCTATACAGCTGAGTTTAATCTAATCTACGTTTTATCTAAACTACAGTTTATCACCATATGTGTTTGTTTACACTAAACTCAATGAGTATACCAGCTAACACCAGCTAACACTATCTATGTAATGGTAACCTCAACGTAATGAACACTCATTGTGCCTAAAGGCCTAAATGAAAAGTTTGTTTTAATGAATAAGATAAGCTACCAATTAGATAAGGTATGGGAGTAATGATCTATTTCTACTGTGGTAAATGAATAATACTTGAAATGAGAACAAGCATATTTGAATTATAATATTTTAAACCATTTGTGCAGTAGTAGTAGTTGTAGGTGAGTGGTGAGCAGTAGCCTAGCAGTTGTAGTGAACTGAAGCGCAGCTGCAGCCGAGCTGCGTGGAGCGATAAGCGACTGCAATCGATAGCAGTGAAATATTAATTTACCTGAGGGGCCCTCCACAGGTAGGCTGTGCTGTGATCCGGGAATAGGGACCGCGGCGCCCCTCTCAGCTTCCACCGGCCGTAATCGCGCGACCGTTATCGCGCGACAACTTAAGCACGCGCGACAACACCTGATACACGCCAAATGTCGCACTGGGATGTCGCAGGGCTCGAGCGACAACGAATGAGGGTGAGAGAGCAACCGGACTGGAACGTTCGCTGTCACGGCGATGCGAAATCGTTGGCGGCGCGAATTGTCGTTGACCTGTCGAGTCGTCCACTCTGACTGGAAGGCGTCTCAGCCGCGTACTCCACGACGCCACCTGGCGCCTGCGTCACGTCACGTCACGCCCGGCGCAGACGCCGTTACCGCACCGTCGCCTTCCACCCACCGCCGCATATCCTACACAACAATTATTATTATTATTTGTCGACCTGCTTACCCACAGCCACAGCCAGTGCTTCATTCACTTGACACCCCTATTTGTGCTTTTTGCACCCTCACTCACCGAACTTAATATTTATTCATTTCTTTATAAACTTCCGAATAAAATTATAACTTATTCAATAGAAGTTATAAGTTGGTATTTTTCTCAGATATATTTTCTTTTTTGCTTTGTTTGGGAGGTTTATGCTAGATTTATTTTTTAAATTAAGCTATTGATTTCACTAACAAAAGCATATACATTTTTTATTTCTTTATAAACTTTCAAATAGGATTATCAATGTTATTTAATAGAAGTAATAGAGCTATCGCGTCCTGTTCAAATCTCTTTTCCACTGTGTTTTGATTGGAAAGTATAACTCATTTTTCTAATTTATACTTCAGCTATTCGTTTCACTTACTGAACATGAAGTTAAAGCCAAAGTGCCCCATGTGCAGACAAAATTTGTGTGTCCTATTATGCAAAATTTTCACTTGATTTCCATTATTCAATATAATTTTCTTTAAAATTTAAATTTCGAATTTCTCCCTAATTAAACTCAGGAAACTTAGAAATGTACAGAGAAGAGAAAACACAATTATTGTGAACAGAAGAAATGTTTTTTGTAATAATTAATCCCTATTATGAATCTATTATAGTTGTGGAAATAATCATTTAGTGTGATGGATTTTTGCATTTCCAAATTTGTATTACTCATGTTTGTTTATTTTTGAGTATAAAAGCTCGTACTAATTTACAAACTTGAAGATGTGAGGGACTTCAAATTGTATAAAGAAAAAGGTATCGATTAAAAGGGATTAATAAAAAAATATTATATATTTTTCAGAGTATGTATGAAGAAATGAGAAGAACTCAATTCACTTAACAAAATGGATTTAAAAAAATAACTATCCTTGTTGCACATGTTATGAGAGAAATCTTGTTTTTTAAATTCATCCTTTTAATAGTAGAAATCTTATCCACTTTCCTCAATAGAAGCGCGATACAACGCTTAGAACAATTCATGATAATAACTTCGATCCTTTAATATCTATATGTTTGTTTTTTTTTATAAACTCCTCTGGATGTTTCGTAGTATCATTCAGAGAAGTTAGTATTATTATTCTTCGAAACGTGATTGCTCATTTTTCAAAACCATCTTTGTTTTTACAAATCTTTGAAGAATCAAGTTTTCTTTCTGCGGCAGCGCCTGTACCATGTAGACTATTCAGGGGTTACCCCCCCCCCCCACACTAAGCCTCGTAAACCACCCTCCCGGCACCATCCCAAAAAAATGCGAAAAAATAAGCCTCCTGTATTCTTTCTAAAACTAAAAGAAGATTTATATAGGTATTGAAAAAATTTAAACCCAGTCGATAATAAAAAATGTATATTTCTTGAGATTCTGATGTAAAATTGCATAGGTAACATTTTTTGTAAAGGTAAAAAAGAAATATCAATGAAATGTATGAACTTCTGCTCAATAAACTTAATTGATGCTTTAATAGCCAAATAAGAATGTAGTTTTTAAACAGTTCCGTGCCCCTCCCACTTAGCTCTTACATCTCATTAAGCTTGAATAATAACTTCCTGCACAAATCCTAAACATAACTATTTTAGCTAATTCATTTTTTTTTTTGAGGATGAAGCCCACATATGCTTGAGACCTGTGCGTGGGTGATGAGTTGGATGATGGTGATTGATGAGTTGGACCTACAGTTTTAGGTGGGTTCCGAACCACCGGGAAGTGATTTTACAGCTGTTCTAATATTCATAACATTATATATTTTTTTCGGAGGATGAATCTCACATAGGTCTGAGACCTGTGCGTGGGTGATGAGTTGGATGATGGTGATTGATGAGTTGGACCAGGTGAATGAGTTTTAGATGGGTTCCAAACTACCTGGAAGTGACTTTACAGCAGAGAACAAAATCGTTTTTGTTGGCCAATCCAATCGGTCACCCTTATAAAGTCACCCGTAAGGGTCTCCCCACCACGAAAAGCCATACGAATTTACTTTACTTTACCCTTATAAAGAGCGCCCAGGAGTTTCGTAGCTTATCTCTGATTGAATAGATACATACTACGCCACTCGGCTAGTCGACAGAGAACAGTGTCTTTTTTGCTGGCCAATCTAATTGGTCACCGTTACAAACAGGTCCTACGAGAACGCAGCTTATCTCTATCTGATTTTTTTTTTATTGCTGATCATGCCCGTATGAGTCTGAGACTTGTGCGTGGGTAATGAGGTGAATGATTACACATAAATGCCTGACGGTGGAGCGGGATTCGAACCCACGACCACTTAAACGACAGCAAGTTGAAGTTGCGACGCCCCAACCAACTGCGCCAAGCGGCCCGCCATTGAACAGATACCTGCTACGGCTCGCGGCTATCACTTCCCACAATATTCAATAGTATAATAATAATTATAATTAACTTCTCATGTGAAATTAATATTAACAACGCAGTTCGTCATGGAACAAGAAATCCAGGAAAATAATTATAATTCTATTGTCATTAACTGACATTCTATCTGGTGACTTCGTAATATATTTTTGAATGTCGTCACGTTAAACACAGTTTCAATCAACTTTACCCCCCCCCCCCCAAACTTTTTTTTGAACCCTCTCCAGAATTTTAATGACGCAGTCTGCGTCACAGCCCCCCCTGTGGGCACCCCTGGACTAGTAGTCCCCAGACCCTGCAGGAAAAAGGAAACGATGTAGACTACTATTTCCTACTATGCAATTCGAGTTCTGTCGGTAATCATTTCAAGATTGATACTAACTCACCTCATAGTTCGTTCACCAATTTACTTCTCATTTCTATTCCAGTTGAAACTGATTAGATCACACACATTCTGTGCTAGCTTGATTACGTGAACGATTGTAGCATTCTGATAGGATGGCAAGTTTCACTGCCACGCATTCCAATTATTATTATTGTCATGAGGATATGGGATGGAGTCTCAGTCTAGTGTGCTACCACTGGGACACTGCCTGCTCCTGCTCTTAACATCAGTATTTCCAAAGCACAGTAATCGCCTCCACTACAGCAGATCTCTTGTTCGGGCAATCACATTCCCTACATTCCGTCTATACCACGGAATTCCATGCTAATGTACACTCCAATATCATTAAAACTACACCAGTTGATTACTGCACCATGTGTCCCATCTCTTACCTTCGATGGTTATATACACAACAAGCTACCGCAGTTTTTAAAGAGTCTCGAAAATATAGAAATGTTTAAAAAAACAACTGAAAAAATATTTAGTTGATAAAGCTTTTTATAGTGTACAAGAGTTCTTTTCAAATCAAATTTAAACCTCACCTAAACTAATTAATATAGTAATTATGGTAACTAGTGTATAAAATAGTATAATTGTTAATCTGACATGTCTTGTACTCCATAACTGGAGTCTCCAAGACGTAATCTACAAAATAAATTTTTTTTGTGATTCAGTTGAAGATATTTTTACTTTACACTTTCACATGAGTAATATGTATTCATCTATTATTATCTATATATCCTTTCCCTGTTATATTTCAACAAAGTAATCTAATTTAATGCCTTTGAAGGTCAAGTGCAAGACATGACCTTCTGTCTTGACTACGCCCTTACATTCAAAACATCACTGATACTGTGGCCTACATACGAGCAGCTTATATCCCACGTGGAATATCACAGTATTATTGACCAATAGAAAGAGAGCCTCTGAACTATTCTACATTGAAGGTCTGTAATTGGCTGAGGACTGAAACTTGACACACCCTCCAATACAGATGGAAGTCAAAAAGAAAGGAAAAAACACAAATAAAAATTATCATAATCGCAGCAAATGTTGAAGATCAATAACATTTTTATTACGATTACCCCACTGAAAAAGTATCTGGGATCGCTCCTGATTATTGGAATCAATAATATTTTTTTTTTAGGATGAAGCTCACATAGGTCTGAGACCTGTGCGTGTGTAATGAGTTGGATGATGGTCATTGATGAGTTGAACCTACAGTTTTAGGTGGGTTGCGAACCACCGGTGATTGATTTTACAGCAGAGAACAGTGTGTCTTTTTTGCTGGCCAATCTAATCGGTCACCCTTAAAAAAAAACGCCACAGGAGAACGCAGCTTATCTCTGATTGAACAGATACCTGCTACGGTTAATGGCTATCACTGCCCCATTTTTTAATATTTAACTGCTTAGAATTTGACAGTCAATTTATCAAATTCAATTAGAAAACATGATAGCCTGTGCAAACATAGCTTATAAAACTGCCTGTATGAAGCCTATATTTAGTGCAACGTAGTTGTAAGGGAGAAGACAATGCTGGTCTCTTGCCAAAGCTATAACCGATTATAACATTGAAAAAATTACTGATAAGACCGTACTTGTATCGTGGGCTGAGAATTATCTAAGAGGAATTAATGTAAAAATGAGTTTCTGTGTTGCAGTAAAGCTATTATCCATTAATACATAACAGTTATTGATCCGTCTAAACAGTTCGAGCCAGAGGCTGTAGCTAGTTGTTTCACTAATGGAGCTCTTGCAGCTTATGATAGAACTTCGTCAATCTGAAAAGCATCAACCCATGCTCGGATATAAGTTTGTATGGTTGCATTTGCATGTCGAATATCATTTCAACTTATTTATTTATTTATTACAATCAATAGACATTTGAATTCAAAATAACATACAAATTTGTTTCATGCATGGGCAAAGTGCCTGTGAGCAGGAAAGAGTAGCAATTTAATAGGTACACTTTGAATTCTACTTAAAAATGATACAAAACAAAAAATACCAAGAAAGATTTGAAGTAAGCTAAATGATAGAGATAAGAGAAAGATGAAATATGAATGATATGTGATAAGGTAGAAAGACTGAGTGATTGAGTGTGAAGAAGAAAGAGAAGATTCCTTTAGAGAACGATGTTCTTTCGGTTTTAAATAGTAAAATTTTTTTGGAGGATGAAGCCCACAAAGGTTTGAGACCTGGGTTTGAGACCTGTGCGTGGGTAATGAGTTGGATGATGGTGATTGATGAGCTGGACCTACAGTTTTAGATGGGTTCCAAACCACCGGGAAGTGATTTTTGCTGGCCAATCTACTCGGTCACCCTTTCAAAGAGTGCCCAGGAGATCGCAGCTTATCTCTATCTGATTGAACAGAATTGTATTGATTTTTCAATTAAAATTGTTTTTCCACCAGTTTTTTTTTTTCATTTTTTAAAAAGATAAGTTGAATTTCATGTTCTGGTGTACCTGCTTTCATTTTTTCATAAATATGAGAGTAAGGATTAATAGTAAATTGGAATTTTTAACCCTGTTTTCAACCTATTTTTTGAATTTGAGGCATTCGGGGTTATTAGTAGTTTCTAAACATTTTTTCCTGCATCTGCCATTTTTTCTAATGAATTACTACAAAATTTGAAGTCATAGTCTAAGTAAGAAAATAATATTTTAATTACTATTTCATAAAATAATATTTTCATAGCTATTAAATGAGACGTAAATATTAATTTTCTGTTTATTGTATTCTCTGCTATGATATTTCAAGATTCGATTTCCCGTTGTTGTGAGGATCATTATCTCCCAATTCCTGCTAGAATATTCATGCAGTAGAGAGAAGTTGAGTTCACTGTTCTGGTTCTTTATCTACTTGAATATTGTCGCAAAATAAAAAAATGGTTCAAAGCTCTAATAAAGCAGTTTCTTTCAAAATTTCTTATCAATTTGCTTTTCAAACTCACTTTTATATTAATTCGTCAACTACGTTTAAGACTTATTACTGAATAAGATGATTGAGAGATAAAATACATGTCCATCAACATATATTTGTTCCAGGTAAAGTTTAGTCGTATCTTGATTTTTGTTTCTATGATCGGGATTTCAAGATAGGAGAAATGAAAAGCGTATTTTGGCCGACTGATGTCAGTTGCATGCTGGATTTTTAAATAGTGATGATAAGATAAATAAATTTATTTCATCAAGATTAATGCTGTCAGTAGAGTTTTTCATTCACAGACTTGATAAAAGTATGTTTTATCAAATCAATGAACGCCTATACGATAATGTGGAATGGTACACAAAAAAGACAGCCCACAATACATAGCCTAATATCTTCATAATTCTAAGTTTTTCACCCGTCCTAGAAACGCTACCTCTGCTTCACAACAAGCAAATATTATCTTCGTCCCTAAGAAAGCAATATTGATGTGATAGCAAATATTTGACTACTTGGTTGATGTATCGATCTAGTACATGCATATTTTGTGAACTCTCTTGATAAAGAATTGCTAAATTACGAATACTGAAAACTACTTTTCATATTCAGAGTATTATATTTCATTACGCTATCAAAATTTCAAGTTTGAATGAGCATTTCAGTAACACTGAAATTTCGGGATGATTTATCATTAGATGATAAGTACAGTTAAGTAAAGTAAGCAGCTGTGATTATTCGATATGAATCGAATTTTAACAAAAGTTGGAATGCTCTATCCAGCTAAGCTCAGAAAGAAGAAGTCTAGTAAGTACGAAAAAAATAACGGCTATTCGCTCATTTGAATATTTTTATTGCTGATGATGCTCACATGAGTCAGAGACTTGTGCGTGGGTAATGAGATGAATGATAACACATATAGAAGCCAGGCGGAGGAGCGGGATTTGAACCCACGAGTGCTGAAACGACAGCAAGCTGAAGTTGTGACGCCCCAACCAACTGCGCTAAGCGGTCTGCCAATTTTAATTGGGAGTTAAAAAATTCTAGGGTAGCCTAAAGCTCTACTCTGCAGACTATTTAGGCATGATATGCTACTAAATTCTAGCTGGCTTCGATCCTGATTGACGAAGCCGTATATTCAAAATACCAGAAACCTTTTACCGTTGATGCTCACATGAGTCTGCGACTTATGCAAGGGTAATATAATGAGTTTAATGAGAACACAATGCCAAGATTAACGGGAACCGGACCAGTGACCACAGGAGCAGTACCCTAAGCACCCGAACCAAACTCACAACTGTTGCCTGAATTATCTTACTTATCAATGTAATACATAATCTTGTTCGTAGGCTATAGTGAAACACCAGCTTTAGATAAAGAAGTGAAGATCAGACAAAGCAATGTTTATAATTGTATTGAATTTTTTTGTCTCATCCCTTTGAATTTTTGATGTATAGATATGCATAAATACAACAAAAATAATAACTTTATTGCAGTAAATCAACAAATAAAAAGTTACGCATCTATAGCTATTATAGACTTAATCCAATACGTAAAGCATTATAGAACAAAGGTTTTAATCTCATATGAGACCAACTATAAAAGTAAGACAAATATAACTATTTAAACAAATATAACTATATAAGCAAACATAGCTATAAAAACAAGTATAACTATATAAACAAATATAACTAAAACTATATAAACAATTCGTTTTCCCTTAGCCTACTGAATTCAACAAAGGCATCTATAGCTATGCTAGCTCTGCCTAATTTTATTCATAGTGTATAAATCGTCGATATTCTATATAGTTGAAATGATCAATTTTTCTATTGTTGATATTCAAAGTTGAATTTCACAGTATCAAGTTATTATAGTGGTTGGCTGCTCGCTGAGCGCGGGGTCAGGGCGATCGTAATGTTCAGTCACGGACACTTGGATGGGTGACCGGCTACCAATAAGCGTTATTATCACTTGGAAAACTAGTTCCCCACCATTCATAACATCATTGTAACATCCATTATTAGCCACGCACAAGTCTCAGATTCACGTGGGCTCCATCAGGAAGAATTAAATAAAATCAGATGAATAGAATAATATCAATAATAATCAGCTACTTATTTGTAAATCGCCTATAGGCTTCCACCATTAGGCTATGCAGTATGCGCTAGAGTTTCACCATGGAATAATTTTTTGGAAGCTCACTACAGAAAAACGGAGAGCTCTGTTGACGCTCTTCATGAGTAAGTAGTATTTTGAAAGGCTATGAACAGTATTTTGCAAAGGAGGAGTGAAGCACGTCAGGATGATGATCACGTCACTCGACCTCTCATCACAAGTGGCGCGATGTGAGTAGCAGAGGGTCGAACAAAAAACTGCCTCACTCTCTCCCTTTTAAAAATTCACTAATCCATCATCATTAGTGAGGTACAGGAGTCGGCTCTCTTAAAAACAAGATTTCTTGAGTGGGGCATCTCATAGAAACTCCTTCATCTTCAGACTTTTCCTGCTGCTGCATCAATAAGACAATTTGAATACGGTAATAATGTTCCCTGTTTTTTATCTTCTTATAAACATTCTTCCCCTACATTAATCTTTCTGTTTTTCATTCTCTCATGAACATAATAATAATAATACAGTAGCTACTATGCACTAGAAACACCTTCAACAAGTTTATTAGGGAAGTGATAGCCGCGAGCCGTAGCAGGTATCTGTTCAATCAGATAGATAAGCTGCGTTCTCGTAGGTCCTGTTTGTAACGGTGACCGATTAGATTGGCCAGCAAAAAAGACACTGTTCTCTGCTGAAAATCACTTCCCGGTGGTTTCAGAACCCACCTAAAATTGTAGGTCCAACTCATTATCCACGCACAGGTCTCAGACCTATGTGGGCTTCATCCTAGAAAAAAAAAAGATCCTGCACGAAATAATAGAATTAAAAAAAAAATAATAGAATGGGTTCGAAAACCATCTAAAACTGTTGTTCCAACTCATCAACCACCATCATCCAATTCATTACCCACGCACAAGTCTCAGACCTATGTGGACTTTCATCCTCAAAAAAATGTTAATTTTTTTATCTAATAAATTTTGTATTACAGCTACTACAAAGCACTAGACTTCTTCAACCAGTCTTTTCAGCTCTTGCATTAATGAAATAGTTGGAATAATCACATTTAATATTTAATATTTATTCAGCAAGTATTATATACAATACAAACATCATCATTACATATCACAACAATACATCAACAAATAGTATATAAAACTGCCTAAGTGAGAGCCCCATAGGTAGCGCTGTTCGGGGTCCTTAAATTAATAATTTATTATAAAATATATGAAAGAAAAAAAATGTTCTTACCACAAAGTTAGTTGCAAAGTAGTAGTTTAAATTGAAAAAGAAAGATAATATTAATAAATAAATAAAAAAGAAAAATACAATAATTCTGAACTAATATAATTGTAGCTACTGCAATCATTAAAATAAATAATAAAAAAAATAATATGTTAAGCTTTCCTGTGCAGACGGCAATTAAATATTTTTTAAATGTTTAAGTTTTCAAGTGATCATTATATTGGTGTGCTACAAAAACTTCTATGCATCAATATATGTCCCTATTATCGCTTTACTCTTCACCAGACAAAAGAATGAACACATTCCTTTTTAACTTATTATAAACATTACATAACAGTAGTTACTGTGCACTAGAAGCCATTTTAATAATTTTTTCAACCAATAAAAGAATTTGAGCTATTAGTTTCCTGTTTATCATTTATTTTAAATATTTTATTACAGGAGCTACCTTGCACTAAAACCCTTTTCCACCTATAATAAAATAAAATGCTATGATGAAATAAAATAAAATATCTATTCAGCCAGATTTTGCAGCACTGCATCATTGAAAGATTATTTGTATAATTATGCTAAGTTTTTCAACTTCCCATAAACATTATATTACAGTAGCTAGTCTGTTTAAAAATCTTTCCAATCAGTTTTTGCATCTGTATTTTAGTAATTAATTGCTTCCCATTTTCTCATGAACTATTTCAGTACCTATTATAAACTACAAACGTGTATCTGTGCCACTGCATCATTAAACGAATTAAATTCTTAAATCAAATTTTGAATAATATATCCCTTGTTTATATTTTCTCAGAGGCCCAGTCTGGCCCGGGTGGCTACATGGCGATCGCCAGGGGCCCCCGAGCTAGAGGCCCCCCAAAATGGAATAATGAAAAGTTTTAATTTTTTTTTGTATTATGTTTTCATTCAAACTCACGACTTGTTATATCCCACAATACACGTGACTTTAAATAATTTATTATTTTATATGTTTAAAACATTGTTAAGGGCGAAGTGCGAGAGATGCAAGATCAAAATTAAAAACTGTTAAAAGCCGGTAGAGGTCATCTTTTTCTCAGGATTTGTTGTCACCATTAATGCTAATGACGGTTAAACGAGATTTTTGTCTACAAACATTGACAAAAATATCGCTATAGATGGGTTGGCTAATTCTAATGATGTACTCATATTAAAACTACTTAAATAGTAAAGAGGTTCATCAAGGCTGAAAGTAGTATTATTTTTCATTTTAGTATGTAATAAAAAATCCTTAATAACGATTTATAAATAAACCCATTGTGCAAGTTTTTAAATGGTCATTATCTTGTCTTTGTCTGTGTAATTATTACAATAAAAAAGTGATGAGAACTGCAGGTATTTTGGTAAAATAACTAGTAAAAAAACGGGTTTTCTATGTAATATTTTTAAAAGAATTCCGGGGAAAGGGCCCCTGGGCCCCCCTTCCGTCTGGGGGGTATTCCATGCCAAGGGGCCCCAACCTCCCCAGACCGGCCCTGTCTTCTCACAAACATTATACATGTATTAAAACAGTAGGTACTATAGGAATCACTGACGGTAGCAATCATTATATTGTGATCTAACTGAATTATAGAAATTTCAGGTCTCCAAATCATTTGAAGTTATTTTAGAGCAATCTGGTGTTACAAGGAAGCTTCCAAGCACAAGCTGGAAAAAATGGTAGATGATCTTCTTCCAAGCACTCACCATTGACTCTCACATCTGTTGCTTATTTGTAAGTCCAACCATTAAAATGAATGAATTTCAGGAACTAAAGCAAAAAGCGGCCGAAAAAGCGTGCCGAGAATTGTGACAAACCAAATATTTAGCTACTTCGAAAAGTCCTCAATTCATGGCTTCAAAAATCTTGTCAACCCAAATCACAATCCTTTGCAAAGGTAAGATCTTACGCTGGTTATTTGATAAGAAAAAAACAGCACTGCACAAGGGTGAGAACATCAAACAAAAAATGAGAGTGAATCATAAAGAATCCTGTCATTTTAATACTGAGCTACTCTAAATACCTATTTTTGAATAATCTGATTAATTTGATTCATGTTGATCCTTATTGGTTTGAGTTGGTCGATAGGCTACGGTTCGATATTTTGTACTAGGGTACTCTTCACACAAACGTATTTTTCATCAGGCTGCAATAAATAAAATTCAATTTATGTATGAATAGTATCGTGGAAGTGAAGTTAATTGAAAATAAAACCTTTCTAGCTGCAATACAGCACACCTCAAAATCTGAGGGTGCCGATAGGGGTCAAGGATGATGCGTGGTAACACGAATCAAACTTATCAGATTATGTAGAAGTAGGCGTCAAGCGAGGATTGTATGAATCTGCTTGGCATGGATTGAAACCATTACAGGCTACTCATGTTACACTCATAAGAAAATATATTTCAATATAACTAATATTTTGCTAATTTTGCAATTTCCAGCGTTTTTCAGCCAGTGTCATACTGTTTTGGCTTAAAAAACACAGAATCAAGCTACTACACATACCAGCAAGCGTATCAGGAACCATTACAGGCTACTCATGTTACACTCAAGAGAAAATATGTTTTACTATTACTAATATTTTGCTAATTTTACAATTTCCAGCGTTTTTTCAACCAGTATCATCCTGTTTTGCCTGATTTTGGCTCATAAAAACATAGAATCAAGCTACTGCATATATCAGCAAGCGTATCAGAAACCATTACAGGCTACTCATGTTACACTCAAGAGAAAATATGTTTTACTATTACTAATATTTTTATAATTTTGCAATTTCCAGAGTTTTTTCAGCCAGTGTCATTCTATTTTGCCTGATTTTGGCTCATAAAACATAGAATCAAGCTACTGCATATATCAGCAAGCGTATCAGAAACCATTACAGGCTAATCATGTTACACTCATGAAAAAATATATTTTACTATGACTAATATTTTGCTAATTTTGAAATTTCCAGGGTTTTTTCAGCCAGTGTCATTCTATTTTGCCTGATTTTGGCTTACAAAAACATAGAATCTAGTTACTACACATATCAGCAAGCGTTCGCAGTAACAGTAATGAAATCGGATAATCTCCATATATCAAACGTTCCATTTCCTGGAGTAACTATTTGTAATCTGAACGCAGTCAAGAAATCAGCATTGGTGAAGATGGCAAAGCGGATGTAAGTAAGGCCTATATTACCTTGAATTTGAGGGCCTATTCTACTAAAACTATCCCGCTTTAGCTATTATAGACTCTCATTAAGTTGGATGGCTGCATTATTGTGAAAGAATGAGATTAAAGTCATCATGTTTCACTATTTCTTAAGCCGCATCTCCACCAACCGAACACCCTCGGCGAACAGTGTTCGCTGGAATCAGCTGATGTCGCCGAACAATTTTTGGAGTTGGTATGGTGTGGACGCGTTCTCGAACATTATGATCGGTGTGGTGGGGTTAGTGGCGGGAACCTGTTGTTGGTCGTCACTGTTCGCTCACAGACCGAACATTTCAATTGAACTCACGAACATGTTCGGTGACCCATATGTTTAATGTTTGCCCGTTTTTTGTATTCGCCAACATTGTTCGGCAGACATGTTCGGTTGGTGGAGACGCGGCTTTAGAAGTACAGTATCACAATTATATGATGGGGTAATACCAGACTAATGTAATCTCAAATTGTGAAATTTTCTTAAAAATTGCGATTTAATGTTGGAGAAATTAATCGGGAATAACAGGCGTAGCCTATACATTGATGTTCATTGATACAGATGTATCTATTGTCATAGAGCTCATTGCTATTGGCTTATACTAAATTGGTAGACTTATCTATGGGCATAGAGTTCATTTTTATGGTGGCCGGAATTTCTAATTATGGATCATTTATTTTAGTTTATTCTAGTTCATTTTTTCTTTTTTTTATTAATTTATGGAGGCAGAAATTAGAGACCAGCCACATCTAGCGGCAATTGCCGTCACTAACACCTGGTAACCTAGTTCCCTTATTCCTCACCAGGTGGCAGAAGCATCCAATCGAGTGATTGTGAAAATGATGGAATTAGATGTTGTATTAAGATTAGTATAGTATAACTTCCTAAAAAAAATAACTAGTATATTGCGTAGTGCATAAATTAATATTGTATAATGTATGTTGTATTATATAAGGTATATTGTATTTTATATAGTATATAGTACTAAATCCTTCTGATGGACAAAAATATGTCTTTGCATAAGCTTACTAAGTATCATTTCATTCTCCCATCATGTGTGGTGTTTGTTGAATAGAATAGAACATTTTCTTAACGGAGATTCATATTTTTCTCTTCATAATCTACGAAAAATAATTAGAATTAGAATACAATAGCTGCTGTTTCGCACTAAAAGTGCTTCCCGCCTACCTCGTTTTAAGGGTAGATAACTGCTGAATAGAACAGGGGCGGATCCAGCAGCTGATTTTGGGGGGGGGGAAATACCTGAATAGTGGGTATGGGTATCACCAGTGCACCAACGAGGGGGGGGGGGGGTGGGGTGGCCCGGGGCGTTTAAAAGACCTAAAAAATCGTGAATTTTGAAGCAATCCAAGGTTATTTTCAATTGAAGCTTTTCCAAATTTTATTGTTCACCAATTTGCATGAAATATTATACTGGTAATACGAAATGATTCATGACGAAATGCCAAGCATTCACGTCCTATACTGCCAAGCAACCCGAAACTTTAACTAATGGGTGTAAGTAAATAGAATATAATTTCTGAGTGTAGCTAGAATAATAATTAATGTAGCAAAAATTTAAGTTAAACCTATAAATTATTTAATCTTTGTATCTAACATAAACATGAAGTGGGAATATCACATTGAAATGTTCATAATATGAACTTAACTATCCAAAAAATATGTTATTGGTTAAGACAGCAGCTATCAATTGAATAAAAAAAAATTTCAAATAGATAATATGAATACTGGGAGCTGACTAGATTTCACATAGAAGAATTTTTTCTAAAAAAATCCCCTCATCCTCTTTTTAAACTTATCTTTGGACGGCGAGTTCTTGTTTCCAGGGACAACCATTGTTCCCTTTTAACCCTGCTTTACATTCACCCAGATATCGCAATCATTGATCACCCTAAATCCTTAGTCCAAAAATGTTGGACTCTTGACTGTCTGCTGTCTGTTATAAAACTATTGGTTTCTAGAAAGTATAAAAATAATACAACACAAATTTTAATAACCTTTTAATGTGTATCGTTACATCACACAAAGCAGTGCCATATTTACTGGGTCAGTCTACGGGGGGGGGGGGGGGATGACCAATGATGTTGCTGGGAGGGTTAGACTCTCCTCTGTATAATAATTACAATAGTAACATGGGCGCCACCACATAGGGGCAAAGGGGGGCCGCGACTCTCCTCTGGCCCCTAGGGAAAAAATAATATGTTAGGAAAAAATAACATAGCATTCATCACGTATTTCAAAGTTGTAGTTTCATAGAAAAAATATTTCAGTGACAAGTATTTAAAATGATTGAAAAATGTTCAAAACATGTAATTATTTCTGTACAACTTGTATTAGTATCATACTTCATACAATATTATTTTGTGGGAAGTTCAAGAGTTGGCTAGGGGCTAGAAATAAAACAGGCAACGAAAAGCTTAGTTAGCCTGATGTCAGCATACAGACAATTATTGAAAGAAAAACAAGAAGAATTTGTGACAAATTCAATCAATTTGTTTGCCTTTCTTTGTAGTGGCGAAGGTGATATTGTGGAAGATATCTATCCATAATGAAATCATGGTTACGTTCAATTAATTCGTCAACCTAATTTGATTACCTTAATCAATTTCGTCTTATTATTCATTAATTTGTTTGCCACTGAAAGTAGAAGAGTTAAGTTTCTGTTTAAATAAAGCTTGATGTAAAAAAAATATTAATGAATAAAGCTAATTGTTACAGACTGATTTGGGATTTTTTTGTTGTCCGCATTTTTTTCTATTGCAGGAAATCAGGTGTAAAAGTCATAAAACAAGCTTCTAAACTGACCAATTTTACTCTGATTTTTCAAAATATTCCGGGGGAAATTTTCCATACCCCCAAACCCCCCAAAAGGACTGGCACCCCCCTGAAAAATTTTCTGGTGGCGCCCTTGAATAGTAATTTGTAATTTGGAGTAGTATAGCCTACCTCTAACGATAAATTGAAGTAATATGCATATACATGGCTTTTTATTCCAAAACGGGTGTTCGGGGTACTCCCCGAGAAAATTAAAAAAAAATCACCTCTCTAAAACCACAGTTCAAGTGATTCTAGGCATCAATTCTTCTAACATAACACTTCAACCCACGTAATGTGTCCAAGTAAATTTTATCTAGTTCATGTGTTATTGTCAATGGGAGATCCGGACCTTACTTTAAACTTCCACTTTTCTATATTTGATCCGTCACTGCTCCTGATTGGTGTACAATACAGTACCGCAGGCTACTTGAAATTTTATTTCAATAGAATTGAGAGGTAATCCTTGGAAACGTTTTTTAAAATCGTTTCCTACAAAACCACATTTTTAACGAGCCTTCTTTTAATCATGCCAAAAATTGTCTCACAATGGCCTGCTAAAATTCCAAATTTCCTTTGTCTAGGTGGGGGGGGGGGGATGTTTCCCTGATTCCTCCCCATAATTACGCCACTGGCACAAACTATTAATGAAAAATGAAATTTACAAGAAAAATTACATACATTATTTGCAATTGAAAAACTATTCGTTCAGCCAAAATATCCCAACAAGTTTTTGAAGATTCAGGGTCTAGGCTCTAGGGTGATTATCTAAGTGAATGTAAAGCAGTGCTAGTAAAACAAGTCAGCTTTTTCTTCCATAGTAGTTCTCAGCCAGAAAAAAAACAGAAAATAGTAGCCTAATCCAGAAAAACCTTTCAGAAATGGCATCATTTTCAGACCAAGTACTGTAGTACACAATATTTTCAATAGAAAATTAATTGTCTCAATTTTCTCCCTTGCCAGCAACTTTGAAAACTCTCATTTTCTTCTAATTTTTATTTTATCCTTATTTTCCCCCCTTTTTTACCCTTTTTCGTCTTTTTTCATTTTCATCTCTCTCCTACCAATTTCTATCCTTTTACTTCTTGTCATCTCTTTTCCACTTTTTCACTGTTTTCTATCATTTCCATTTTTTCCTCTTTTCTTCTTTTTCCTTTCTTCTTCTTCTTCTCATTTTTTCTTCTTCTCTCTCTTTTCTTCTTCTTCTGCGTTTGGGGGGGGGGGGGAATTTCCCCTCCCCCCCGTGGATCCGCCACTGGAATAGAATACTAAATCACAGCTAGAAAACAGTAATTATTGATAGGGGCATGATATTTTATATTAATTTTGTGTGGTAGCAAACATAAAAACAATGTTTATTCCCTTTTTAAATGTGTTCTAAAAATCCTCAATGTATACATTTTATTAGCCATAAAAGTAGGTACTCTTCAAAATTATAATGCTGAATTTGAATAGAAATATTCATAAAATATTATAATGAATCATGAAATGATGAACTATTCTAAAAAATAACTATTCTTGATTCTTATTAGGAGTTACAGATGCAGTCTAAACATTTTATATTCTTTGGTTATTTTTGAAGGAAAGATAGTGCTAATTTGTCATTTAATGAGACATACAACACATTATGGTATTTGAACGCACTTGTCGCAGCTCGTAGAATACCAAAGAAGCAGAAAGAACAACTCAAATACATCTTGGTGAAGAATGGTCAAAGTCATAATTTATCAGGTCTTATCACAGAGGTAAGTTATTGAGAATAAAAATTAATATCTCTATTATTCAATATACTGGGTGATTATAAAAGAGCTTTACAACTTTGAAAGCACATTAATATTTTTTTAAATTACTTACAGAATTGAGAAAGGTGTCATATTGTTACAAAATACTTCAAGTTTGACTCGCATAAAGCTATAGTGCCATTTTCAGTCACTATGAGCGCCACGGTAATGCATTTTAAAAACAGCGAACACATAAGACCAATAGAAGGGTATTCGCCGAGGTGAAGCCACTTTTTATGCGCTCGTCCACTACAAAGATGGCGGCGCAGGGATGACTCACCCAAGTGGCGAGCACTTGAGAAGCCAGTTTTTGCTATTTATTCTAAATTTACATATATATTTTCACAATTTAAATAAAATAAATGTTAGCACTGAAATCCAAGTATGCTAATCAGATCATCAACTATCAGTTTCATTTTTTTCTGTTTTGATTTTATTGTCCAAATAGCCTATATTAGAATAAATGATTTTAAGATATTATCCTATGCTTTTTTTAAAGTAGGCTACTATGTTTTCATATAATTTTAGAGTCTTATCATCATTAAACTATTATCAAGATGCAAATTTAATTTCAAATTTGATTGAATTGGGACTTACTCTTTGATTCAATACTAATTGAGAGAATCAACTATCGCATCATTAGTTAGATCAATAATTTGCTGAATCAAGCTGGTTTTCTTTGAATTAACTTGCAATTTTTTAAACTGCTAAATTTCAAACATCATAATTAGTAAATACTAATTATGTCTATCTGATCATTTATTCCAATGTAGGCTATTTGGACAATAAAATCATAATTGAATAATATGAAATTGAAAGTCGATTATTTGATTAGCCTACTTGGATTTCAGTGTTACCATTTTATTTGTTAAATATTAGATTCGACCCAATTCAGATAGTTTAAGGATCGTAGGATATTATGCAGTTATGTTTATAGATAGGTGATCATCTTAGTTATTTTAGTATATTTACTCAATCTTCTTGTTATGCAATGTCTCTAAGTTTTAAATTGAAATGTAGGTCCACAAATTGAATACACTGTTCCAGTAATCATGTTTTATGTAAAACCTATTATTTTAATTCAGGATCCTGATTGAACTCATTCTATATTGCTTAGCTTATCCCATGTTAGGGATAGGCCAAGGTTAATCTTGTTTTATGTCATTATTATTAATTCCTAGGTTGATCTAAATATAACTTGTTAGGAAACTTGCTTTCAAGTTAGAAAACTCTGTTAAATATGTATTGCCTTATCAAGCATTAGGCCTTCAAATTTTAAATGTTAATGTAATTTTGAGTATAAATGAGTCATGTTCTAGACGTTTCAATTGGCCTATCTTGAATGTAACATTAATTGTTGTTATGCCTTCTGCAATATCAATTATTGCGTATAATTAAATAGTGCTAATAAATTAATAGCTAATTCAATACTGCTTTAATAGTGCTATTTTAAGGGTTATATATATATTTTGTGCTCAGTGTCTTCGTGAGTGCTTGAAGAATAGCTTTATTAATATCAATTTTTATTATTTTAACATCACCACTTTCTTTCAACTTAAAATTTAAAAGTTAATACTTTTTTATCAACCCAAAGTTGGTTTGGTTGGCGCCCATATGGAAATTATTTCATTTTGGATAGTGAAAGTATACGGTCTTTACAATACACTATTACCCCATTAGACAAATTGAGTAAACGTTCAACTTTATGTAGTCATTGATTTATATGATTCAATGACTTTAAAGATGAATTTTTATTTAATAATTTCATTGTTCTAATAAACATTTTCCTATCTTGATTTTGTTCATTTGCGTTCATAATGGAAAGATTTAGAAGTTGGACTAATTTAATCAACAATTTACTAAAAACAATCTAACTATAATATTATTACATTACAATAATAAACCTTCAAGGAAGTATTGAATCAAACACAAGAAATAAGTGAATAATTGGCTTTGTGGTGCCGGATGCGCAAGCCGGCTGATGACAGCGCGCCATCCCGATCGCGTTACAATGTTGCACTTAAACCTAACATTGCATCCAAAGTATAAGTCGTACATTAAAATAAAAATCTTTAAAAAATCATTCCGTTATTTCTGTACATCTTTCTCGCTTTGATCACATCTCTACCCAAAAGATGAAAATTTTGGTAGCTGACTCACTTTTTCATGCCATGGTTTGAAACTCGGACAAAAATATAACTTTAAACAACTAATTAAAATATATAGAGGTAACCATTAACTTCTATAATGCCACTGTTATCGTAAGAAACTAATTGTCTATACTCATGCCAAGTTTGAAAGTTATATCTTAATCCTAAGTGTGTTAAACTGCAGTTTATTTGGAGAGCGCGCATTGACATTTTCTGCTCTTGAAAACACGATTTCGTCTTTCTATCCACTACATGTATGGCGACCTTGGCTTCACCTCCTATAATTCTACGCTAGTGAATACGCCCCTTCTATTGGTCTTATGGGTTCGTTGTTTAAAAATGACGATTTTTACTGGTGCGGAACGTGAACGATGTGTGTTGTTATTATTTCATGAAACGAATTCTGCAACAGCTGTTCAGCATAGATTTCGTACAGAAAACCGGAAGGAACCTCCAAGCAGGCCAACAATTTACAGTTGACACAAGAACAACTTTATTGTCTTGTCTTTATTGTCTAATTACTTATTGGGACTGGCTGTGCTGCTGTTTATTTGAAATCACCAGGAAGGCCAGGCGTTTCTGATGTTGTTCCCAAAAACAATTTAGTGCCCGTTTACTTTCAGCAAGACCGTGCACCACCTCATTACCACAGAGAAGTTTGGGATTTTCTAGATAATCGCTTTCAACCTCAGTGGATTGACCATGCAGGGTCAATTGCATGGCCCCCTCGCTCACCGGATTTAACACCATTGGATTTCTTCCTGTGGGGTTTCATTAAAGATAAAGTTTATGTTCCGCTTCTACCAGGTACCAGACAATCTACCAACCTGACCTCTCTGATCTCCGAAATCGGATCATCGCTGCGGTTGCAGAAGTAAGGTGTAGCAAGACTAGCAAGAAATCGATTATCGGTGGAATTATGTCGCATTACCAACGGCAGTCACATCGAACCAAAATGACACACATACGTTAAACTTGAAGTGCTTTGAAACAAAATTACACCTTTCTCAATTCTGTAAGTAATTTCAGTAAATATTTAAGGACTTTCAAAGTTGTAACGTCCTACTATAATCACTTTGTGTAATACGGAATATTCATTCTACAAAATTCTAATACCATACTAGCAGTGGCGGTCCCAGGGGGGGGGATGGGAGGGATATATCCCCCTAAAATATCAAGATGGATCCCCCCTAAAAAAGAATTTATTCATAATTCTGTATGTATAGTTTTTGCGAGAAACAAATTTAATCTGTGTCATTGTTACTTGTTAGCTAGAAGAATAAACAAGAAGGATGTGTACATCCTTACATCCATTGCATTGTTGTGTAACAATCTGAGTATTTTTTGGCTATTCCTTCGTAACTTTCATGCTAAAAATAGGGTCTAAACATAAAGAAAAAATTCGCAGTGAATACTTGATTTATTTTTGATTTCATTATACGTTTATTTAACTGAACTTTGTCATCATGCTCATTAGCTCATTAAATAATCACATTGACTTTTAATCAATTTTCTTTGTGTAGCTAGAGGAAATCAAAGGAAAAACACATACTATGGTTGGGTCCTATTTCACCTAGGTACAATAAACTTTAAATGAAAAACTATTTAATTAGCTAACATAAATACTATTAGCTTGAGCATATTTTAGAGCTCAAATACGTATAAAAATTCGTTTTTAGGCTTAAATTCCACAGTTTTTGTCCGGGGGGGGGGGGGACCCAGACTCCCCGGTGGTCATCCCCCCCCCCCGAAATGAAATCCTGGGACCGCCACTGCATACTAGAAACTACTATTTAAGGTTGATCTTTATTTTTGAAAAAAAATCTCATTTAAAATCAAGTCTAATATTAAAACTGACACTGTATTTCACTTTTAAATAATGTTTTACTCACATATATTGGAGATGCTTGAGGAATGCATTTCACTTCTGAAAAGAAGCTTCGTCAGCCTGCCGCCAGGGGTCATGCTCTGTTTGGGTTAGGATGAGCGGCCATTATGTATTTGAAAATTGCGTTTGATTTGAATTGTGTTTGGTCGTTGAGTAAGTTTGTTCTATCTTGTTTATGGTGTTTGAATATTTCATATTGTTCCAGTGTATTTAGTTTGTGGCTTTTTTGGAATGTGTGTAGAATTTCCAAGTCAGTTTGGATGTTATTGTGTGAGTGCCCAGTGTTGATTAAGTGATCTGCAAATGTTGAGTCAGAGTTGGAATGTAGTGCTTTGATGTGCTCTTTATATCTTATGTTGAATGATCTGCCTGTTTGTCCTATGTAGTACTTGGGGCATGTGTTGCATTTAAGCTTATATATGCCTGGTTTGTTGAATTTGTGAATTGTGCTGTTTGTTAGGTGAGCTGGTTTTTGTTGGATCTGGTGTTTCAGGTTGTTTGTTGTTCTGAATGCTGTGTTAAATCCGGAATTTTGGAAGATGTAAGCTATTTTGTGTGATTTTTTGTTGAGATATGTGAGTGTGACAAATCTGTTTTGGTTTGCAGGTTTTGGATTTTTATTTTTCATTTTATTCATGATTTTTTCTACTAGATTGGTGTTGTATCCGTTTTGTTGTGCTAAATATTTGATTGTATTGATTTTTTCTTTGTGGTCAGCTTGTGATAGTGGAACATTAAGGAGTCTATGGATCATGGAGTTGAAAGCAGCAAGTTTGTGTTGATTTGGGTGGTTGGATGAGTTGTGAATGAGTGTGTCTGTGAGAGTTGGTTTTCTGTAGATTTTGAATTTGTGCATGTTATTTAGTTTTTTGATAGTGAGATCTAAGAAGTTCAAGGTGTAGTCTGTTTCATATTCTGCTGTGAATTGTAAGTTTTTATGGGTTTTGTTCAATTGTGTTAGGAGTTGTTCACACTGTCTTTGGTTTCCATTGTAAAGTACAATAATGTCATCAACGTAGCGGTGCCAGTAAATAATTTTGTTTGAGTGTTTGGTGTCTTTTAGTATTTTAGTATTCTCTATGTGCAGTAAAAATATTTCTGCTAGGATGCTGGAGATTGGGGATCCCATTGGTAGTCCTTCTGGTTGGGTGTAATACTTGTTATTGTGGGTGAAGTAGTTTTGTGATGTGATGATTTTTAATGTCTCAATTAGTTCTTTTGTGTGTTCAGGTGGGTTGTTTTGTGCTTTGAGTATGTTCTCTATTATGGAAATGGTTTCAGTTACAGGAATGTTTGTATACAGGTTTTTTATGTCAAATGATGCTAGTGTGGAATTATGTGGGATGTGTGTATTTTTTATTTTGTTTATGAGGTCTGTGCTGTTCTTTATATGAGATGGATGATTGATATTGATGAGTCTGCGTAGTTGAGCATCTATCTGTTTGGCTAATTTGTATCCTGGTGCTTTTCTGTAATTTATGATGGGTCTGATTGGTGTGCTTACTTTGTGTATTTTAGGTAGGGCTTGAAGAGTTGGTGCAGAAGGGTGAATTTGCTTCATACATCGTTTGTCTGTTTCATTAAAGAGGTGTTTTGTTTTATTTATAATGTTTTTAATTGTGCTCTGGAATTTGGGTGTTGGGTCTCTTTGAATTTGTTGGATGTTGTTGTTTTGTATGAATTCATCTACTTTTCTGTTCAAATCATCAGTGTGGATTATGACTGTGCTATTGCCTTTGTCTGATTTGGTGTAAGTTAGGTTGTGTAGTTCTGCTTTTTGTTGTAGTGATTGAGCTGTCTTGATTTCAGAGGTGTAGTTTTGTTGTATGTATTTCGGTGTTTTGATGATTTTTAAAACATCATGTCTTAGGTTATCTTGTTCTTCTGCTATTGTTTGTTGAATATTGGTTTCAGAGTCTATAGCTTGTCTCACCATGGTGTTGAATTTTTGTGTGGAAGGTAGGTTATATTTTAGTCCTTTGTTGAGGAGATTCTTTTCTGTAGGAGTGAATTGTATCTGTGTAAGGTTTACTGTCCTTTCGTGGAATTTGTGGGAAGTTAATATCAGTTTCTGTTTTGGTTGGAGGTTTTGGATTTTGAGGTTATGTTTTTCATGAATTTTTCTCAATTTGTGCTCCACCCAGGAATTAGTATTCTGTATTAGGTTCATGATGACTTGATTGTTATGGTTGTAAGCTATTCTGAGATGAAGTTTGTAGAGTTCTTGATTGATTTTGTCTTTTTTGTTATGTAACTGTCTTACTGATTCTTTCATGTAAATTGTTTGTACTTTTTTCTGTGTAATTTTGGCAGCTTTGTTAGGTAATTTCACTTGTATTCTAGCATAAGTAGGAATTAAGTTTAGTTTTAAGCAAGTTTTGTTAAAGCTAATGTGTGAGGCCACTGTCCTAACCTTCAAAACCAGTTTCCTGAATAGTTGGAAGTCTGCTGGTCCTGACATCACAGATAAAATCAAGTAGCCATAAAAAAACTAGAAACTGAACTATTGTACAAGGTCAAAATAAGTTCATCACTTACTGACAACTACCTTGAACCGGCTTTGTTATAATTTATCAAGGAACCAAGAATCATTGACAATAAAAATTAATATTAATATTAGGCTATTATTGATTGAATGAGTCTATACAGATTGTGTTAATATGTTTATATTAAGATTTTATTTTTTGTAATTTACATTAAAATCGATTTTTGTTGGATACCAAAAATCCTTTCGTCAATTATTACCATATTTAAAGAGGATTTGGAGAATATTATACTTACACAAGCAAGCTTATTTCTTTTGTTATAGATGAAGAAAAATTTATATTGAAGAGATTTGAAAAAGGAAAGCCTAAATTTAATACTTTCATCTAGGTAAAATATTTTTTATTAGTTATAATTTAATGTTTCCACATGTCAAAATCTATTGACATTCAGTACGAGATGGCTGCTTAAATACCATACTTAATTACGGTGGACTTCTCAATAAATGATGCATTTCAATGAATGCCAAGCTCATATTGTATTGCATCTGGTATTACATACATTTTTTATAATATGCATTACATGACCTTGGGTCAATATAAAATCGTAATATTTTACAAAAGCCATGTTGCTCAACCTAGTTTTAGTATTCCATGCTAGCATAGCAATATTATGTTGTATTCTGATAATTCGTATTGCTTCTAACAAATAATTAACAGAATAGTTTTTTTAAAGTCTACATTGATTTGCCATACATACTCTTTCCAGTAGCCCCACTCATAAATAGAAATAACTAATGAATATTTTACCATTTTTTTCTAATCACAGACCCTAATCCTATTCCCTAATTCTGAGGATACACTCTTCTGGCTTTTGCACTGTCAAAGAATACTCTTTCCAGTAGCCATGCACGCTCATAAATAGAAATAACTAATGAACATTTTACAGCAACTCATTAGATCTGCAGGAGCAGAATTACATATAGTCACCGTTTCGCACAATGTCCTTAATTTTTTTTTTTTTTTTTTTACAGTATACATACTGAAATTATAAATAGAAACATGGTTAACACCAGTTAAACATATTCTGATATCATTTTCAGTTGACACATACATGTGATGATATGCTTAAAACTTGCACGTTTAATGCCATGTTAACACCATGCAAAAATCTTTTCATGCAAGGTATGATACCTGGGTTTCGTAGCTGTTGTATATCGAAAAATTCCGCTATAGCAAGGTAAGTATTAATTTTACTATGTTCACCAATGTGTTGAAAGTACCGTTCACACCTCATCTCATACCTATCATACCTTATCCACATTATACAGATTAAAATATCAGGCTATCAACTTTCTAATCATTCACTGAATGGCCTCTGCGACTTTTATGTAATGGTTGACGTATCAGAATAGCATACTGTGTGATCCAGGTCTGATTCCCAGTTATCATTAAACCTCATCAACCTCGCATAAGTCTCAGGCCAATTTGGAAATCATTCACAACATGAAAAATAAAAACTATAATTCTATAACCTTGGTATATTATAAATAAATATATTATATCAAATTTTGAATTGATGTGTGAAGTGATTATTATACGATAATATGCTCATGTTATTTTATTTTTTTCAAATTGAATATCAAAAGTAATACAAAACATCTTCTATAAAATAAGAGAGAGTGAAGGTGCGCTTGTGTGTGTGTGTTTTTTTGGCTTACGGATTTCACAAAAACGGCAACGATTTGTAACACTAAATCTCTGGCACAAAGATCCTCTAAAATCGATTCAGTACACCTCAAAGCACGACTTTTGATTTTCCTTTCAGACTTTTCAAAGTTAATGCTCAAATTTCACTTATGGGCAATTTACTGTTTCAAAATGTGCTTAGATCTAAGAAGTTAAGAATAGCTAGTAACATTTTATGTCACTATATGGTGATAATACAGATGATAATAAGCCAGAGCAACAGATAAGCTCAATACAGCTGCTGTTGCTGATTACCCAGCATCATGCGAGCTTACTTATTGTGTGAATTGAGTTTTTCCTGTAATACTGTGCATTAATCTAAAGAACTAAACACAAACTATGCCGGTTTGAGGTGCTGCAAAGTTGCTAAAAAGGTAGTTTACTACTTATAAAAGATACTAAAAATTCACTTCATCAGTGCAAAAACCAGTTTATTTGTGAACTTTTCTTTTCAAACAGTTGACTAATAAAATCGATACACAAACTCTTAATATTGAATATTGTGGAGTGTAATAGGGAAGTGCAGTTCGTTTAATTTAGTTCTTATTATGCATTGGATTATATTTTGTATTTTAGTCATTCCTAATTAAGTTCTATCCCAATTAAGCTTATTTTCTGGTTTGTTCCCAAATTCATCCATGTTTATAAAGTTACTACTACTATACAACAGATCTCTTCCAAAGTAATGCTCAAGTCAAGTATCACACCGTGCAAAAAGTTTTGCCAACAAAGATTTGCCTACTATAAAATGAGATTATCACTCATAATCACCATTTCAGATTATTATAATAATTATTCTCAAATGCAGTATTCAATTTGAGCTCGATGATAATTGTTCACGTTGACAGTGACTCTTCAGAGCAAGCGAGTTGGACGTCAACGTCGAATGGTCAGATGTTTGGCCTTTTTTTGAACATGGATCTAGAAATAGCAGAATACGTACTTCAGAAGGGAGGACTACCATCTTATGGTGCTGAAGTGAGCTCACTTTCATAATTCATTTCAATACAATTGTAAAAATTATCAATTATAAATGTAATATTTATTTCATATTAAGTAAATCAATCACTTTCAATAATTTAACTCGTCATTCCTTTTCTTGTCATTTTAAAAACTGTTCTTCAAATAATTTTAATGGGAAAAAAAATCAACAAAAATAATAAAAATAAATAAAATTTACTCGTTGAAAATGTTTTTAAAAAGTCCTTAAATTTAAAAAACAATTTACTGAAGAAAGTTGTAAATTATCTTTATGGATTCTGTTTTTTTATTCGTGTATAAATTTATCAAAAAACATAATTATTTATAATTTGGAAAGTTTAGGATTGATTCTTGTCTTATGGAAAGAAACAATTTGAACAAACAGTTTCAATTATTTCAATTCAAAAAAAACTTTCTGGAAATTTTAGAATAGTAGCAAATTTAATATTAAAGCATAGCTTTCTTTTCTTTCTACTATTGCAATCTAGTCTAAGAAGGCTAATGAGCAATTTTCTCCTGATATCTTACAGTTCAAATGATAAATTTAGTAGTTCTTAGCTGCAGGACTACTACTTTCAAATACCAACTATACAATAAGTATTGTAATGTCCTATTTTGGTCAATCAGGTGAGTTAAACAAAGTAATAACTCAACTGATTAGTTGTACCAGATATATCTGATCAGAAAACTGAACAAAATTTAATGTACAATATGATAACTATTTAATTTAAGAAGAAGAAAGTAATATTTCTGGTTTATCAACCTTTCTTATAAACAAGTTAGTTTTTTAGAGTTCCTTCTTAGCTTGCATACAGAAAACTCAATGTGATGGAGAATAAAAGTCAATTTTGAAAATGAGAAGAATATCTTTTAAGAATTAGATAAACCCTCTGAGATGCTACAGTATATTAAAAATAAAAATTAAATTATGTGTGCACTTTATAACACATTCACACTGTTATCACTGCTCACAAGCATAGATTAGAACTTTTTTCTTCCGTAAAACATTTTATAAATTCAAGGTCTTTTAAAAACATTTTCAATGAGCAAATTTTATTCATTTTTATTATATCTTGTTGATTTTTGTTTCTCATCAAAATTATTTGAATAACAGTTGTTAAAATGACAAGAAATTTGATGGCAATTATTATTTCAAGCCTAAAATATTGTATAATTATGACATTGTGATGATGCAGCTCAATTATGATAATTTATAATCATGAAGACTTCAGGAATCAATGCAATGCTTATTCAATAACAGAATCATCATAATATTATATTATGGTTATTGCAAGAGTCTGATTTCGGTATGCTCACAGAGATTTTAAATTTTTATAGGAAATGGTCCAACAAAAAAACAAACAACTTTTCGACGTTTTTTTAAATTTTGACTGAAAACCAACTTATTATGTGATAAAAAATTTGGGTGTTATTCAACCTCAACCTCTACTTCTATGAACATACACACACTATATAGTATAAACTGAAACTATATAAACTATAAACTTTGTTAATACAACAATATTTCATCAGCTGAATCTCAACATTGGGCCCCCATAAATTAATTCATTGCCCACCACTAAGACCTTCATAAATATATTATTATATTTTTAACACACAACTATATTTCATGGGCTGTAACTGCATCTGAATATTGTAGCTGAAATCATATATTTTATGAAAGCTGCTACACCCATTTACTGACTTTTTATTGTAAATTTAATGACTTGCAGACAATTTTAATTGTGAATAAATATTATTTCCACTCACTCTTGCCAAACGTTTTCGAGTCATGGAGACTCATCTTTAAAGGCCTTTGAAGATGAGTCTCCATGACTCGAAAAAGTTTGGCCTGAGTGAGTGCAAATACTATTTATTCACAAGTAAAACTGACTGCAATTCGATAAATTTACAATAAAAATTTGATAATAACAACACAAATCGTTATGGAACAAGAAATCCAAGAATTCAATACAGTATTACTCTTTATTCATGATATTCTATTATAAACTATTAATTTTTAAAATTAATATTATGGTATAATAAGGCTATTACAAATTGTTTTTAACATTTTTATTTAATAATACTGTAATAATAAGTTTGTATTTAATGCTTTTGTCTGATGTGAACTAATTATAATTATTCACATATCACATAATTGCAACGATTGCATTATGACTGTCTTTGAAAGCCACAAGTGGGATGTAAGTTAGGAAACTAGTGAAATATCTCACTGGGTTTAATATCTCAAAGGCTGAATATTTATTTTGATAATGTTTTGAACTAATCCTGAGTTCTGATTGGTCTGAAGCTCATGGCGAAAAATTGCTTATCCTGTATAATATAGCTTAACTATGCAACTATTTTAATCAAACGTGGATAAAGTAGTTGGTATAGTTGAGTTATTTTCATATGGCGCCTGGCGAATGACCTTTGCTTTGAAATTTCCATGGCAACGGTTGATGGTATTGTAGAGGGGGTAGCTCTGTCTTCAGTCTGCAAACAACTGTCTTGAAGAACGTTTCGCTCCGGCCAACAATTATAGTCTATTTGAAAAACATCGGTTTTTGGTAGTCACGTTGTCATATAGTTCTATAGTTGTACAATAGAAGGAGATAGCCTAGTCCAATGTTTTTGAAATGGGTGGAGACAGGCAGGCATGCAGTGGTGCGTGCGTGCGCATAACCAACACTCCTACATTTGTTTACTAAATTTCTCCCCACTACACTCGCTCGGTTCAAGCGCCACATGAAAGTAACTCAACTCTATCAAAGCATCAATTTCCACACCCTTCTCTCTCCGGGAATGCACTTCTGCAATGCGCATATAACTTGTAGAAGTGTTACTGTTACAAAGTCAAAGTCAGAGTCAAAAAATCGTTTATTCATTAATGCTTCACACATTTTGAACAGTCACTAAACCTAAATCACAATGTAAAAATATAATAATTAAATTACAGCACAATAAAAATTAGAATAAAAAATTGTCAAAAGGATAAAATCATAGGCAACTCGAAACACAACATGAGATTATACATAAAACTCAAACACTGAAAGTGAACATTCAAATGAACATTTTAAGGCACATGGACGAAAACTAATTTAAACATGTCTGGACTGTATGTACTCCTGTAATGTGTATGGGCTCAAATCAACTAGATATTTTTTCAGTTTTCTTTTAAACTCAGGCATTTGTGGATCCTAACAGAACTAGGTAAACAATTCAAAAACTTTGCTCCCATAAACGATGGTTTCCTAGTGAATAATTTTGTTCCATGTTGGTGAGTTATGAACCTTGCCCTATTTCTTGTATTTTCGTTATGTACCTCAGAATGGAGAGAAACACTTTTCCATCCTTTTTTTATACACAAAATTCGTTCCATGATATACAAACCATACAGTGTAAGGATTCCCAGTTGCCTGAATTTATCTCTCACCGATTCTCTTGGAGCCATATTTAAAATAACTCGTATTGCCTTTTTCTGAGTAACAAACAATTTTTTCCATTCTGAATCTGAGGTGCCACCATACAGACATACGCCATAAGACAAATAGGAGTGAATATTGTAAAAAATTTACATGATCCTTCTAAGACAATTTATTATCTATGTATAAGCTTAAGAATTTCGAACATATAGACTCTAAAAGCAATTCATCTTTCATAAAAAAATTTATGGAGCCAGATTCAGGTGAATTTCTTGCTAAGAAGCTCATACACTCCCTTTTACAAGGGTTTATGATCAGTTCTAGTTTTTGGAAATAATCCTTCAATTTTTTTAATGCAAAGTTAGCCTGTGATTCTAACTGATTATTTGTTGAGCCAGCTACTTTCGAAGTAGTATCGTCAGCATATTTATACACACTTGGGATTGTGTAGTTGGGTTTAAAGATAGAGGCAGCCCCTTGAGGTATATTATAAAAAGGATAGGTCCCAATATAGAACCCTGGGGGACTCCACATCTAACATTGCCGATATCAGAGTTGAAAGATACCTGTCTACCATCAATTTCCTTTCTAATTGTCACGTTTTGAAATCCTGTGGCTGCTACTGTTACTGTGACATGTAACATAACGCCTGGTGAAAAATTAACTGTAACTGGTAACTGGTTTCTGTTCACCCTTAAAACCAACAACCAACCTCTTATTATTACTAATTAATTTTCCATCTCCTGTCTCCTGTCACTCCTCTGTAGTGTAAAGCATGGGTTTAGGTTATCAAGTATAAATGTTCAAGTGCAAAACTCCTCCAGTTTTTGGGTGTACCTTTTAACTAACTTGTCCAGCTTGTCGCCAGCACACTTTGCCGCCATCCAAGTTTGGCGGGGTCCCACCAGTATCAGTTCCAGTTCCTGTAGTCACAGACAAACTCATGACAAACAATGCGCATTAAAGAGGTGCATTCCGCGAAAGAGAAGGGTGTCAATTTCCAACCTCTTTTATAAGTAGGCCTACTTTGTAATAACTTAGTCGCATTTAAAATATATTTTCTGCATAACATGTCACTGTGTGCGGGTGCAGAAAATGCACCCTCATGAACATGGAAATGCATACAAGAACCCATGTATTTCAGAAGCTATCACCACAATAACTCTTATTCATTTATTTAAATTTTTGGTGTTCTTTTTAATATAAACATACTCCACTACTTACAGATAATGCTCTACGATTCACGTGCACATCCATACAAGCTGGGCTTTGGTGTCTCTTCCACATTGGCAGCACATGGTGAGGTCTCTCTCGTTCACATAAATCCATCAGTAGAAAACAACTCCTACACAGGCAATAAATGGAATTCTTGCAAGAGAAGTATTATCAATACGGATCGAGAAGTAGAGAGAAAGTTTCCATACAGCTTCCCAGAATGCATATGTCGATGCTTGGTCTTTAAATTCGCTGAGCCTTGTAATTGTTATCCCTATCAGCATCAGTACAACGGTGAGCTTGTTGAAAATTGAAATCAGTTGCGCACCCAGGATTTTCCTGTTGGTTAATCTCATCCTTGGCAAAGTCATAAAGCGCTATACCAAATTGATCTGAAAAATTGCAGTATTGCCAGACATGAGGCAATGGCAGCAGCAAATAGTAGAGAATCACCTACTGTTGTTGTCTGATGAGTTGATCCCTGGCCGATTCTTCCCCTTCTCCTGCTACTGTGCATTGCAATAAAATTAGCCCTGGACACAACTAGGCTTGTTAAAGCTGGCTCAAGCGCAGAAAACCTGTTTGTGTCTGGCCATAGTTTTCAAATTAGGAATAAATAGAGCATGCGCAGTTGGCTTCTTACTACCACCACCCGCTCCCGCACCAAAAAAACCGGGGAACAACTCGTCAGACAACAACAGTAGCTCATAGCTCAATGTACGAATTGACAGCACTACTTGTACCGTTTTGCCAAGTCTACAAGTCTGGCGCTAGCAAGTTTATTTAAATTTTAAAACCTCTTTACTATTAACCGGTATGACCTTATGCACACACAGCAATGATAGTATAGTTTCTGATAGATCCTCAAGTAAGATTTCAAATATTTAAAATTGAAAAACTACTGCTCAGAAGTATGGTATACGAAGTTATTGACAGAGTGGCCAACATTTGCTAGAGTTTGTTTACAGAGTGATACATTTTTGTATATTTCATGCTTGCAAAGCTTCTACAGCACTGATATTTTATATTTTTTGTTATTTAAAATGTTTAATGAATATTTCTCTTGTAATTTGGTTGTTTTCAAAAATAAACTGTGATTGATATAAAACAAGACCTGTAGCCCTAACAGTACCTAATAAAACGTCATTGGGAACCTCCTAGGGGGTGAGGGTGGGATCGGTCCCCCGTTGGTGCGTCCCTGATTGAAATTGATGTACCTAAAATAAATGTTTTACTTTATTTGATGTACTTCTGAAAAATTGTTTTGGCTATTCATCTTTTAATTCTTTTCAACCTGATGATTGATGCCCACATGAGTCCGAGGCATGCATGTAAAATGAGTTGATGATAATGTGATGTCATCAATGGTAGATCTACAGTTTTATGTGGGCTTCGAACCACCAGCTCATAATGAAATACTTAGTAGTAAAGCAGCATTGCCTGAAAAACTAGAATGTGCCTCCAAGAATTGCTCGTGATTTTCATTTCTCAATATTTCAACTAGGGAATAATTGCTGGGAATAATACATTCCTCCTAAAAAACCGTCTTCGCCGTTGATGATTCTACAACTTATTTGCCAATCATCGATAAGAGATAAGAAGTGATAAATTAATTGAACATTTTTCCACCTTTTGTAGTTCCATCTTTCTGTTTTCCATTCTATTACTCAATTAATATTTAAACACTTCATGAGTAAATTTTTGTGGAACAAAACAGAGTGTTGATATTCTAATGGGGAAGTGATAGCCGAATGCCGATAGCCGTAGCAGGTATCTGTTCAATAAGAGATAAGCTACGAAACTCCTGGGCGCTCTTTGTAAGGGTGGCCGATTGAATTGACCAGCAAAAAAGACTGTACACAGCTGTAAAATCACTTCCTGGTGGTTCGGAACCCACCCAAAACTGTTGGTCCAACTCATAAATCATCATCATCCAATTCATTACCCACGCACAGACCTATGTGGGCTTCATCCTCCGAAAAAACTTATGAAGTATATAAATTAACTAGTTTTTTATTGATAGCCTACAATGTATTTATATATTTTTTCAATTAAGAAGTATCACGTGTCAGATTAATAACTATTCCATCTACTTGTAGTAGATTTTTTAAAATTAAATTTCTGATTGTTTTAATAGTTCATAGGCTATTTATTATTCTTCTTATTACACTCGTTGAAGCAAGTACTCTAATTTTATATTACTTTCTTTTATAATACTATATATCTTTTTTTATTTAACTTCATTACAATTTGTATATTCTGTATTGTCATAGTGTTAAGCAGGGGAGTCATCCTTGTGCCCTCATCTATGTATTTTTGAATAAATAAATAAATAAACAAAGTTTGCCAGAATGCTTAAGATTTTAATTTTTCACATTAGCAAATACATTTTTAACCGGCTCCAAACTGAGACTGCAAAAATGATAGAACAAAAGCAAAAGCTAGTGGTGAATAAAAAAGTAAGAGAGAAATAATAGTTGAACAAATATTTAATCCAATGCAAGGGAAAATAATATTTTAAACAAAGGATCGTGTAGACGTAGATCATTTATTATTTCAATTTGAGGAGAGTTTCTCAATTCAGCAACTATTATATAATTAAATCACGGATTAACAACTGCAATCTTTTCAATACGGTAACTTTTTCTCTTTCCAAAAGTCATTTTCGCTATGTTCAGCTCTACTTCTCATTAATAGGATACAATGTGATCTACACATATTCGTCAAATTTGATAATCACATACTCTATAAATTATCCTTCAGTTTAAAAATTTCACTAAGTCACTCGTTAATTTACTCTGATAATTTACTCAATCAAAATAAAGTCATAATAATTTTAATTATTATTATTATCTTTTTTTAGAAGGACCATTACAAGAGTGTTCTATTAATGGATTGGAATGTTATAATAACGAAATAAAAAAACAATTTCCGCTTGGTAAGATCATCCGAATTTTTCGTACACAGAAAGAATTTTTAGTAGCATTGCTTTTTTTTCGTTAAATTGAGTTGTGCTATTTACATTGCCTGAAACAATATGTAACAATGAAAATCGTTTTTCATGGTAGGTTCTAAGCTCTAATTTTTGTAAAATTCGTTAATTCTGTGCTCTGTATTATGCATCGCATTTCTATTCACAGGTGATAATGTCTTTCAAACGAAACATGTCATATCTTTAATTCAGTCCAATAGTATTTTATTATGATTCCACCCTTAAGTTTTTTCATTCAAGTTCATACTAGAGTTACAGCATAGAATAAGTTATTATAAAGAATAGAATTGAACTTTATTTGTAGTAGTGAAGGTGATTTTGTGAGAGATACTCATCTGTGATGAATAATAAGACTAGAAGTTGTCACAACTACGTATAGTATGATCGCACTATACTTTGGAGCTTTATTTAAAAAAACAATTGAAAAAATATTTAGTCGATACAGCTTTTTATAGTGCACAAGTGCTCCTTTCATATCAAAATTAAGCCCCACCTCAACTAATTGCTATAGTTATTATGGTAACTAGTGTATGAGATAGTATCATTGTCAATCTGACTTGTCTTATACTTCTTAACTGGAGTCTCCACGACGTAAAAAAATGTCTACAAAAAAGTGACTTCCCTAGTCACACTAACAATTTTATTCTAATTGTGTTTGCTCATTAACATTATAGATGTAGTGTGTTAGAAGAACAGTATATAGTCGTTAAAAAATTACCTGCTCCAATGATCATTCATTATCTGTATAGATTAAAATGGCATCTTCCCAACCCGTTTTTTGCAGATTTTGGAACTACTCGCTGGAATTCAGCCTTATTTGATGACTGCAAATGTCCTCAAGCTTGCGAAACTGTACTGTATAGATCCACAACATCAACTCTCCTTCAAGATTCAACCAGGTTAGTTTAAAATTTGAAATAATATAATAATAATATCGTGTGACCTGGCTGGCTCAGGTCTGGTGTCAGAGTTATCAGGTCGCACCTGATTAAGTTCAGGGCCTCTGACGTGACTTAACGACTGTTTTTTAGGCAGCCGGGACCGACAGCTTAACGTGTCCTCCGAAACACGAAAATTTGAAATATATTTGGGAGAGAATTGCTTAATGCCTATAGTTGCTATCGCCTATACTTAATTAATCTTTTATTAAAATAAGTAGGCGCATGGGGTACAGATGATCTATTATTTAATGTAAATGGTGCTGATTTGTTGTATGAATGCATGTAAAGGAAGGAGAAATCCCAGTGCAAACGAATCAATCGACTGACATCAGTGTATAGAAATGGTTATGGGTGGAAGATTACAATAATATTTTTTCTATAATCAAGAAGACTGTTATCTAGCATTTTGTAAAAGGATGTTTTTCACAACTTTTTATTCGACAATAATTTCGAATAATAAATTAATTATAATATGAATAAATAAGTTGGTTTCAGTTTAACAAACTGATGAATTAACATTTATGGTGAATTTAACGACTTGCAGTCAATTTTTTAATTAAGAATAAGTAATATTTTACTCACTCTCTAGGCCGAACGTTTTCGAGTAATGAAAACACATCTTCAAGGCTACTAGGCTACTTCTCATCTTCAAGGCTTCTAGGCTACTTCAAATACAACAGGCCTGAAGATGAGTTTCCATAACTCGAAAACGTTCGGCCTAGAGAGTGAGTAAATTATTAATCCTATTCTTAATTAAAAATTGACTGCAAGTCGTTAAATTCACCAAAAAAAATAATATTAGCAACGCATTTCGTCATGGAACAAGAAAACCAGAAACTGACAAATATATAGAAACAGTATTCACCTATTATTGTATAAGAAATAAACAATAAATAATTTAAAAGAAAATACAATAATTCATCACTTTTCACATATTAGAATCGTCCAACTACAAAAAGAATTGCCGTAATAGACTATGTATTTCCAAGTGTAATGAATATGTATTTAAATATTGAAGGAATTTTAATTAGCATAGAGCATACAGAGTAGGGTAGTGCTGTTTTGTCAGGACTTCTATGGAATGGGTGAGCCAGATTTCAGCAATTTTATCAGTACATCTAGGAACAGTTCCTAGTAGCTTTGACATAATAATACAACTTGAATTATTACGAAATTGCTTCAGAACAGTGCGAAATGAATAGGTTGAAGAAAGATGAACACACAAAATTCAGCTGTAATAGCGGAATATGGCGGGCCGCTTAGCGCAGTTGGTTGGGACGTCGCAACTTCAGCTTTCTGTCGTTTAAGCGGTCGTGGGTTCGAATACTGCTCCTGCGCCTGGCTTCTATGTGTTATCATTCACCTTATTACCCACGCACAAGTCTCGGACTCATGTGGGCATCATCAGCAATAAAAAATAATAATGCACTCAGTTTTAATGCCCTCTCAATGACAGCTATACAGCTCTGAATCGTTATTTTCTTGGTAGGAAAATGAAGTTTCCTTTTATTATGCAGGGTAGAACTCTTCCTAATATTCATTTGAAACTATGTTTCAGCCCTACCGCGAATGAGACCCACGTTTATGTTTATTTTGATACGCCATTAGTGAACTTGTTTGAGAAACAGCCTATTTACACTGCTGAACAGCTATTGGGTGAGTACATCGATGAAGATGCAGTTCATTATATAACTCAATAAAAGTCGTATAATAATTTGCTAGTTAATTGGAGCTCTTTTTTCTAAAATTAAATTGTTTTTTTTTTGTTCCAATGAAATTCAGCTAGATAACTTCGCTGTCAATTAATCCATAATAAATTATAAACAATGTTGCATAGAACTATCTTGCTCTCTTACCAATACTTTGAAAAATATCTCCATAAATCAGCTTGAATTGAAAACTTTTAATGAACCGACTGCATGGGGTTTAAAATATACCATGCCAAGTTGTCAATAATTTTTTTTTTGTGATTTAAAAGTCAAGGAGTATGAGACAAGTCAGATTAACAGTGTTATACAATCTTATTCACTAGTTACCATAATTACTATATTATCACAATTAGTTGAGGTGAGGCTTAATTTTGATGTGAAAGGAACTCTTGTACACTATAAAAAGCTTTATCAACGAAATATTTTATAATATAATATTTTATAAATTTTTATTATATAAAGGTAGGAGGTTTTCCTCTAAGAGGCTCTTTATTATATGAAATCATTATTTTGTAGTATGGAGTTCAATATTTTGATCCATGTTAACAATATTGTGTGAACTGGCGACCTAGATGGGTCAGATTTGCCCGATTTCTAATTGGCTCTTTTTTACCTATTTTTTCAATTCCTGGCCTGATGCAATTGAATAATTATTTTCATATTAATGATGTATTACTGACATTGTTGATGCCATAATAAGACTTATTGGTGACTAATTAGCTTTTTCTTAATTACAGTTCAAATTATTGGTCAGTGTTCATTATTTTTTGGTGGCAGTATGGTAAGTATTGTGGAGTTGATCTACTTTATTACTTTGAGAATGCTTTGTGAGCTTTATACAAATCAGAAACGCAGGAAAGATGTGGAAAAGAGGAGACTGGACATGGAGGAAATATGTGAGGGTACAAAGGAAGGGAAAATTTATTGGGATGAAATTTTGGCTGAAATTGATTGAAACTTTTCCAAACCATGCTTATGAGTTCATATTCCAATGCACAATGTACTCAATAAAATTTACGAAATGGTTCAGTTTTCCTTGATAAAAATCAAATAGATCTTAGCAACGAAACTAACGTTGTATTTTCAATCATTTGTGGTGTTCTTGATATTCTGCAACGTTTGAAAAGTTGAATTTCTCACAACTCGCAGGAGTAGTTGATCGTTTATTGAAAAAATAAATACTGGTCTGTTGATACCCTGACGTTTGAATGTTAAAAGGTACACGCAACGACACCTGGCAGCAAGCTCCGAACTATTTGCACGATTACTCTTACCACTCACAACTAGATGGCGTGAAACCAAGCTCCATTGGTTCAAATTCTAATACAACGTGAAAATGCACAACTTATATTAAATATTTTTATGATGAATCCATGATAGATGGTTCATGAGCCCTTGGTGGTTCATTTTCGGTATCATTTTGGGTTACTACAATAAAAAATCAGTAGGCTTATGATCTGATGTGGGTGAAATGCGTGGACCAATATTCACGAAAATGTTGTTCAAAGGAAAAATAATTTAAAATGACACCAAATAACAACGGGATAGTGATCAGGTAGCCTACGCTAATTATTACAACATTAAATTAACCAGATTACTACCCCGTTGTTATTTGGGATTATTTTACATTATTTTTTTCTATGAACAACATTTTCGTAAAAATTGGCTCACGCATGTCCACCCACATCAGATCATAGGCCTACTGATTTTTTTATTCGATTAACCTAAATATCTATTAATTATTATGAGTGAATCATAAAATTACTGATATATAATTATTTATAGTAAGTAAATTTATTTACATTAAATTTTTACAAATAATAGGATAAATATAAAGAATATTATGAAATTAAGGAAAAAATTCAATAAGTAATAAGGGAACTTGAAGATCCTAGAAAGTGACAAGTTACCAGGAAATTCATCACAAATATAAAACTTTCCAAATGAAACCGTAGAACCCGTTTGAACCTGAACCTGAAACCTTTCCTAGAATTAGATGATATTTTTGGACTGACTTATTCAGAAAAACTTTTTTAACTGATGACTAATCTTTGAGAATGCCAGATAACTGGAGAAAACACAAAAACGAGTATTTTATTACCACATTATTGGAAGTAAGGAGTCAAATCATTTCAAACGATTATTCTGTTTTATTTTAACTCCATCTTGAGATATAAATTATTCGCTACTGATCTGCTTATTCTGTTACCTGCTACTGTTTATTTTTTATACTTTTGAATAATAGACCCATCACAAATGAGCCTAAATCCTTATGTGTATTTTCAATTTTTGAGTCAGATTTTTGTAATAAGATTTGAAACGTCGTAGGAAAAGTAAGAGACAGAAACATGCCATACTTAAAGACAGGGTCAAATAACAACAGGGTGGTAGTCAGGAAGCCTACGCTTAGAAAAGGGTTTATTTTGTTATCTAGGGATAGTAGGGTAATTTTAAGGCTTATTTAGTTCCTATTCTTGATTAATCCTAATATGAAGAATGCGAAGGTCAGCTGTTTTCCACCCATTGTGGAAAACTACGATACAAGCACAACAGCTACGGATGAACCATACCGCCCAAATTGCACGCATCGTAAGTTGCCACCCATTTCTGCATTTAATTTAGCTACCCTTGAGTAATAAATTGTTCTCGCTTATTAATTTACTTCTATGAAACTGAGTGCAGCGAAGCAATAAACATTCCATTCCCAGTTAAACCATACTATTGCACAATACTATATAGCCTATTTTCGTACACCCTTTCTCACGAGAGAAGCATTTAATAATTTAAGGCACAGAATAGTAAAATGGATTATTTCTGCTATTAAAAGATATTCATATTTCTCATGAAAATTAATTGTTCTAGGGACTAATAATAATATGATGGAATCAAAATCAAATCACATTTATTCAACTTCCGTCACATAATCAAGCCAAGCTTAGCAATATTTGAAACGTCAAAATAATAATATTACATTACTATATTAAACATAGTGCTCCTATAAAAATTCAGCAATAATTAGGAGACATATATAGGCCTATAGTAAAAGCACCTCATGGCATTACAATCACCATTATGAATAAGGAGCTATGTTTCTAACTACAGCATTTCTATGCCTTCTTGAATTGGGTAAGGGTCACTTTTCATTAAAATCTCTTTGATTGCTTCAATCATTTTTGTAAAATTCGCAAATTCTTCAACACTCAAGTACATTTAGTATTGTTAGTGCCGGATAATGTGGTCCTCTTTCTAAAAGGGACAGCCTATGTACTAGGTAACTGAAGGTCGAGTTACCGTTCCTCGTATTGTAGGGGTCATTTTAAGTTAGTTAAATGAATAAATGATACTGGCGGTACTGCACTGTCGGTTGGAATATGTTCCAATTGTGACGTAATCAATGATTTCTAGTATTTAGCCGGCAAAGTCAGTATACTTCCTCTTGAAAAATAAGGCCTGCAAAGTGCATGGGCTTTGAAATTATACATTATTCTCAGTGCCCTTTTCTGCCTTCGGAACACCACATTGAGGTGGCAGTCATAGCCACCCCAGAAAATCAAACTGTAACGTACGATAGACATGAGGTAATCATGCCAGATCACACGTAGGAATTTCTCATCTACAACCCCTTATACACCTCAGAGAGAACAGAATTAAAAGAATGCTATGATGAAGGCGTGGAATCATAACTACATGAAGAAGACAGTTTGTTATTTTAAACAAATGAGAAATCACTCATTTAGTAGTTATTTTGAAAACAACTACTAACTATTGAAAATAAATTCGTAGAAGCAAGAAACAGAAAAATACTATAAATCATTCAATTTTACTGTGGTTACAACGTATACGAATCTTTTTCGAATTCAATTGAATACTCACAATTCAAAACAGCCTGCAATTTAAAACAGCACATGTTTAATATCAAAACTGACACTGTATTTTTTTATCTAATAGGAGGCTGATGAAGCTTCTCTTTAAAAGTGATGAAATGCATCCCTCGAGTAGCTCCAGTATAAGTGAGGGAAAATTATATATTAAATAGAAGTACAGTGTCAGTTTTGATATAAGGTTGTTAATCAAGTATTTCGTCATGGAAAACATCACAGATCACATGTTTGTTATGAAACAGTTTTCTATGAGAAGTGAATAACAGTATTGAATGTTGACGGCATTATGTTTGTCGGCTGAGGAAATAAAATTAGTCATGAATTTCCTGTTAGAAATCTGTCTCAAGATACGAGTTGGCTCGACTTTTGAGTTGAATCACAATAAAATCAGAAAGGGATAGGAAGCTCTATTGTTGATTCGGCCATGTCGGGAATAGAAAGGTGGCTTCATTCATGGGATCAGATTATTATCAACGGGTTTCTTAAAATCAGGTCAAGGTCTGGATAGAGGTTGAGAGAAAAAGCAAGAGTTGAAAATGGCTACTTACATTCAATCCCAAAATTCCAAGAAAACGCAATGATTACGTGAAGTTTACAAAAAGTTTTGTCAGATATTTTCGACTTGTTCATTATAGACGAGAGCCTCCAGAGAATTTGAAAAGCTACAATATTTTATATTTTCTGCAAGGATTTAAAATTGGTTTTTGTGGCCTATAATTGAAAAGTTTTCCACTTCCTAAAAAATCAGGGCTCTGACGTGTTTTGCAAATTTTGTTGGAGAATCAGTGAGACCAATTAGTTATCTACACATTTCGTTGGAAAAGGATTGTGTTATTTTTCATTTGTTTTGATTAGAATTTGTTGAAGGGGTGTTAAAACTTATTCCTAGCCAGATAATTTTGAATGTTGAACCTATTTGGCATGTAGGATCTGAAAAATGTGAGGAAGTTTACTACATACATCAATTTGAATATGAAAGATTTCGAGTTATATAGGTTCATAGAAATAAGCGATCTTCTTCTGTTAGTATGAAATTAATTTTTTTCCTGATGAAGAATGAAATCTTTTATATGGAATCTGTGAAATTGAGAAAGATTGGAGAAAATTAAAGTGAAGAATCCAAATGAACAGGAACAATATTACAGGGAATATACCAGATGAAATGAGTGAAGAAAAGTTGCTAGCTTTTCAACTAACCTGAATGTCCAGTGAAGTAAAACAAAGTATCACCTTTTCTGTGCAGGAAATGGCCCATCAGGAACAATGGACAGAATCGTTCAACTGCACAAGGTAAACAATGTGCTCTTCAATGATTTCAACATGTAATTTTCAGCTGTTATTTCCAAGAAGGCAGACATGAATTTGTGTTAGTGAGCACTAGCGTCCAGGTGCTCAATTTACACAAATTGCCCGATAGACCGAGTCAGAGCAAAGCTATCAATTCAAGTGAATAGCTGGCTGCAAGAGGATTTGCACAGATAGAAGCAATAGGTGCTCTCTAATACACCTGCGCCTCAGTGATTTAGTTATATGGGAATCAAGCTTTATAATCACCTGCCAGTAACATTCAAAACTAGAAATCGAAATGCTTTCAAAAAAGACGTCTTTTTGTTTCTAGTCAGCATTATAGTATAGACGAGTATTTTAATGATAGAATGAATAATAAGACAAAATTGACACAACCACATTAATTAAAATTTAGAGAAACTAGTTCCGGTTGTCACACCATTATCAATCTCAATCAAATTAAAACTAAAGTACAGAGAAGCTTAATATATACTGAACATGGAATGATACTATTGGCTAAGCGGGAAAGAGGCTGACCTTCATCGGACGTTGTGATTGGCTGTCAAGTCACGCCCCCAGGTGGGAGGAGTAACAAGCAAAAAATACGAGTCAAATCAATAACTAAACACTGTGAACATCAAAAAAGCAACAAAGAAGAAATATACGTAATAAGGCTAGAATGAAATCAAATTAAAACTAAAAAATTAGAAGCTCACTGAAATTCAGTCAAGGTCAACTGAGAAATACACGCAAAAACAGTTCTTGAGCTGAAAACTGAATTGAAAACGCAAGACTGCATTGTTGTAAGTCTCATAGTACGAATTGGGTAAATAAAGAATTTGATTGATTTGAATTGAATCTACTAATTGCCTATATTACATACACTTGTGCGGATCCGACTCATTAATGGATGCATGATATTGCATTCAATTTCAATTTTCGATTCATTTATCAAATGAAACTACACATAAATATGGAAACAATAAAAAAGGATATTCACTCGCAGGACGATATTTCAGAAATGAACTGAAAATTAATAAGTTATATGCCATATTTAATTGCTATTCAATTATATCGAACAGTTTCCACGAAAATATTATTGTCGATATCAAAATAAAATATGATTGTATTAGCTATGAAAATTGTAACAATAACGTGCTTTCGGGTGACTCATAGATTTACAATGTGATAATTGTAATTAACTTGTGAACGTCCATTGAATAGGTAATAAACTAAGAAGAAAACTTAGTTTCTTTTTAATTTGAGATGGGAACAAACACCCAGAATAATTTTGAATGGCAATTGCTTTACTTTGGTTATTTCCGTTTATTACCACCTCGTATATGAACAGAGATTTCAAGAGTTAAGTGGTATGGTTTCAAAATCCCAGAAATAATAACCAGGTTTTAGCATTAGTTATACTACGTTCATAGTTTGATAAGTAAGAATTATCATTATTATGATGTTGAAGATCCATCTTGTTTCCACTAATATAATAGAACTTAAAAACACTTTTCATGGAAATTGTGACTCACGTTATGGCGTGACGGCCGTTTCACTCTGTTGTCAAGAGCATCGTCAGACGACACACAGTACAGTAATGATTAAGGTGATACAGCAGTCACGCCATAACGTGAGTCACAATTTCCATTTAAAAGTGTTTTTAAGTTTTATTATCATTCTTATCCAATTGAATCCATTATTCCAATAATTGGATATACTGCCTCAATGAATCTTAAAGAGTTAAATGGTTGTTAGAGGACTTATTGATAAAAAATCAATATCCATGAGAACACGGTAAATTATTGTTCACATCAGGACTAAAAATATTTTCCTCTCAAAGCTCCAAGCTCATTCACATTGTTGACAGAATAGAGGCTCGTGAGTCAACTAAGTGAAAAATTTTTAATTGAACTGCCGAAGAATCAGAGTATTGTATTACATTTTTCCGTATCAAGCTGGATGATAACAATTCATAAAAATAATTGGTGAGCTGAATATCATGACACAAAACTCATGAATCAAATTTGAAACATTGGATTCTCATTTCAGATTGACAATACTTATCACAGATTGTCAATGAAAGGCAAGTTAAAACATGCTTTTCATCCATAACTTCAAATCTCCATTGAGAATATTTATTTCCATTTTTACATCCTTATTGTCAATATTGGATTTGAATTCGTATGCATTTTGACAAGGTTTTCAGCTGGGTTATCAATAACACATTCATAGTATTGATTCAAGAGTTAGGCATATTGCAGTAGGTTTGTTTATTTGACAATAGAACAAAGTATATAAATTCACAACAATGTAGTTCAAAAGTGGAATTAACTTTATTTCAAGAATACCAGTGACAGTAACATAAAAAATAGAAACTCAGTACAAGAAAATTTTATTTCACACATTCAATGATTTAATATTCACTATAAAACCTGCTATGCAATACTTACCTTCTCACTAAGGTCAGTTCTGCATTGCAGGATTTACATTACATGTTTACAATGTAGATATCAAAAATTAGATTCACAACACTCAATATTTACATTTTCTTCTCATTCTCAGTTTTTCGAACTTCAACTTCAGAAAGAAAGTGAATGAGAATAATAAGTTATTAATCATTTAATGTACAATAAAAAGAGAATCAGATAGAGCAGTCAAGAATTGAAGAGTATCAATATAACAATTATTATTCCGTTCATGGAATATCTCATCACATTCAGATACTGTAACATTTAAAAATCTTCGTTAAAAAATCACAGATTATAATCAGTGGTAGTCTTATTTAACCAAAGAACTATGAATAATATTATTATTCCACTTGAAATTCATCGTATTCAAGAGGAGTTCCACGCATGTGGAACAAAAATGGATGTGGAGACTTGATAAGAGAGAATGCTTGAAATAACTATGATACATCATTTATTTGAGAAATTGTTATTGTATCACTTCATTGCTAAGTGATATTATGAGCTGAGAGTTTATATCAAATAATTTTTCTGGACACAGAAAATAATTAACTATTGTAAAACCAAGAAATTGTACTGACTTTTCAAACACGTAACGGAAAAATATTCGAAATTATTTCTCCAACTATGAAATTTGATGAAGAACAAGAGCTAACAGATTCAATCAAGTTTTCTTTCACCGAATTCGTGAAACTTTACTACCAAAATGCCACAGTGAAAGACTTGGGCCTGTTATGTATTTGAAAGAGAACAATAAATTCGATTCTTGAGTACACTATATTAATAAGAGATCATATCTATCTAGGGAAACTGGATGGATTTTTATTTCGATGATGACCACATAAGTCTTTGACTTGTGCTTAGGTAATGTGGTAAATGAGGATCAGAAATGCAGGATGGAACGGTAATCGAACCCGTAACTATTGAGCTAAATATTCTACTGACAAAGATATCCCACGACATGAAACCATAGAAATGAGGGTTTCTAGTGTACTTCTATTTCTATGTATTAAACCCCTCCCTGAAGACCACTTGCTCCAAGAATTGAGTTTGAGAATACTCCGTTATGTACAACTAATATTCTCAACTACTATTCAAAGATTGATGCAATGTAGGGTCCCAAATTCTCTGACTTCAGTCATTAATGAACACTCAACCCTGAACCCTCTTACTGAATTGGGTTATGCTACTCAAACTCTCCAATAATCTCGAGGGTGGCTCCATTGTTTTTGTTGAGTATTCCCAGATCTCCCCGGGGATGACCATATTGATCCCGTAGTAAAGTCCTTGTACCAAACTAAAAGCCATCAGAAGTCTTGCACAAGGCATCAGGTCAAAAGGATCATCCTTTATCTCTTCTAGTTTAATTGCTCCCTGAGTTATGTGTGTTAGCAATATAGCTCATTTTATCATAGTATCGTAGCTTATCTGATGTCTTATCCGCTATTACTTACGAATGACTAAGCTTTAATATCACTTCTCTATCTTATTCCATTGTGCATCCACCCATCTTCACAAGTCATCAAGATTGGATTTTGGATATTCAAATAGTGAGATGGAATAATTAAAGAGACGAGAAGATGGGAGGATTGTGTATTTACATGTTATAACCTCTCCTGTCATTGGTTGTTCAAGATGAATATAAATATAGGCTAGCATTTACTATAGCTGAGTTCTACAGCTCACTATAGCCCAAATGACTACAGCTCACTCAAACTACATTAGAACTCCCAGTAAAAGTAGGTGCAACCTGAGACCTGTTGCATAATAATTATTACAATCTGAAAATAAAAACTCTCATAAAATTTTGCAGTAACTATTAATTATATTATTTTTTCGAAGAATGACGCCCTCATAGGTCTGATACCTGTGCATGGTTAATAATATGGATGATGGTGATTGATGAGTTGAACCTGCAATTATTATAGGTGGGCTTCAAATCACCAGGAAATGATTTTAGGGTAGAGAACAGTCTTTTTCGCGGGCACCAATCCAATCGGTCACCCTTATAAAGAGGGCCCAGAAGTTCATAGCTTATCTTATATGACTACGGCTCGCGGATATCAATTCCCTACAAGTGAAAATACAAGTACTAATATAATATCAGTTTGTAAATTGTTACTGTACGCAGTATTGTTTCTTGAGTAGTATCGTTTCTTCATTGGCAAGTCTTTAAAAATAAATTGTGAATGCTTTTGGCACAAACACCAATCAAAAAAAGAAACTTACCTGACTCGAGAACAATTTTATTCGAAATTTGCGTTGCAGAAATAGGCCAATCAATTTTGACCGACGATTTTGATTTGACCAAACATGTTGTCGAAAGTTCAATTTGAAAACATGATAATTTAATATGAAAAGTACTTTTACGTATTATATTAAAGTTGTAATTTATTATAAATGCATGTTGACGTTATATTGATTAGATGAAATTAATGTAAAATCGCGTTTGGGAAAAATGTTTCGAAAGCATTTTAGTTACTATATGCGGCGCTAGAGCGCAGCATTTGATCGGGGATCAGTGGTTTGATTATTATTGAAAAGTAGCCGGTCAAAAAATTGGCTGGAAGATTAGTTTTCACTTTTCGATTGTTATCTGCGCAATGAAATTATTCTGATCTAAGATCAGTTTGGCCAGTGATCGGGGATAAAATTTTGATTAACTTCTATGCAAACGTCATAAGTCATGCAGTTCTGATGTAATACAGCCTACTTTTGCTTTGTGTTTGGATAATTAGTAGGATCTTGCTTTATTCTAGCATCTAACGTTTTCTACTTAAGATGACCAGATGGAAAAGTTTGGTCCATTCGGTCAAACTTTGATTGGAAATTGGAAAATGTAGAGAATAGATTCGAATTGAACAACTTCAAGGTAGTATTAGTTTAAAAAATAACATTGAGCAGTGAGCACACAACCATTAAAGCTATGGATGGCAACAGACTAGATGCGATTACTAGAAGTAACATCGGTGACATCGGTGAACACCTTCACATAACTGTTAGCTCGATATCTTGGAATTTGCTCTTCTTTCTTTTTAGTCTAGAAACTCTGCCTGGAACAATGCACAAGAAAACAGTTATATGACATTCACCTTACAATAGTATGAAAGAATTCACAATTTCATGATCATGCATACGAATTCCTATAGATTTTTTTTAACAGATTGATTTTTAATTAAAATAGCTGTAACGCGTAACCAGCACCAAAACTTCAACAATAACAATAATAATAATAATTATTATTATTATTATGATTATCACATCCAGGAGTTTTTAAATAAGAGTATATCTTCAAAACGTTTTACGATTTAATATGCAGATACGCTATAATAATTTTTCTGTAGTTTATGTCTTGGAGACTCCAGTTAAGGAGTAACAGACACGTCAGATTAACAATTATACAATCTTATACACTAGTTACTATATCAATTAGTTGAGGTGAGGCTTAATATTGAAGTGAGAAGAACTCTTGTACACTATAAAAAGCTTTATCAACTAAATATTTTTTCAATTGTTTTTTTTTAAATATTTCTATACTTTGAAGACTTTTTGAAAACTGCGGTAACTTGTAGAGTTTCCTACAAATATTACTAGGTTTTTGTTTGAATAAGCTACTATTGTGACTCACCAAGTGATAATCTCTTCGGCTTCTTGTATTATAATCGCGTACGTATATTGTATAATAGAAATATATTATTGTAGTAGAAGATGACAAGGAATTTTATATAACGATTTGCAGAAATTGTTGTACTAGCAAGACTATGGACTTTTGCTGTGTTGAGCTGATAATCGTGTTCTAAACTTCAGAAGTTTTTATAACTCCATAAAATTAAAATTCTATGCAGAATAATTGGGTAATGGGATGATTTTCCATCAAGAAATATTATACGAAAAACGGCCATATTTGAAAGTTTTTAAGCCCCTGGCAAAAGTATTAGAAATGTTTTTCTGCTCATTCTGATCGTTGTTTTTCATTTTGATGCTTTCAAAAATCAACCGTGCCTATCATGTAACCTTGAATTTGTTTTATAAAAGTTCATCATCATATTTATTGACAGTTTGTTCACACTGAATGCTTTAATGATAACGGAGCGGTCCCAGCTTGAGAGACTTTTTGCGAGATATCCCCTCCTTCCTGAGATTAAATTTCATAGTGTATATATGGGTAGTCTGAATAACGCCCCTTCTCAGTAAATTTCCAATTTTGGGAGAGACTTGAAACTGCTCTTGAATAATTAATACATTGATTATTATGCCTACTCCAACTATTATTTGTTACACCATTTCAGATAACACAATTGCACAAAATTCTAGGGGGAAATGATGGAGGTGCACAAAAGGCTAAGGAAATTAATTCCCTTATATCTTCAAACAAAATTGAAAATATTTATATGTTTGTACAGTATTCAAAATAACTTATCAAGAGCTGCAGTACTTCTATTCTTTGGTACCCTGAGAAATATTAAACTCATTAAATGAAAAACAAAAGAAAAACAATCTTTTGTTTTCCTCGCTTTAATAAATGTTTGTTTTCACTCCTGTATGATAATAATAATGAAGAATAGAAAGCGGTAATTATTAGAAAACAGTCATAATGGATATAAGTGAATTTTGTAAGGAATGAGTGGATTACCAGATGAATTCTTGAGAGTGGGATTAAATGATGTCGCCATCAGAGCTCTATAGAACCAGCAATGGGATAACATTTTGAATGAGATTCAAAAGAAAACTTCGATGAATATGTAGTAGTGACTTCAAAGAGTTAGCTTCTGATTCTGATGATAAATTGGTGATCAGTTTCCCACTTCATTTATGAATAATTGATGGAATAATATTTTCGTGGACAATTATGAACGAGTTTTTCTCGCCACTTCTCCATCAATTATAACCGAATTTCCACTTCAACTGCTGGTCGAGTCTTTCCAGTTGATTGGGTTTTGTGGAACGTACCTTTTCTTGCCGCCATTCAAAACTGTAATTTGTTTTCATTGAACCCTGTCGCTTCCAAAAATTAACAAGTGAAATGAATTTCTTTCTCCATCGAGTATGAGTGTTCGTGGCTTCCACCGCCAGCTGTTTGCGATGGAATAATTCACTTTTCAAAGTTCGAATAGCCTTTTTCCTTATTATCTTTGAAAAAACTACTGAGTTCAATTAAGAACTATAGGATCCAAAGGGAGTTGAGCTCGTCTCAACAGTTATTATTAACTCTCTCATATTTTATTTCTTGGTTTGCTAAGAAATCAAGAGAAGTCCAATCAATAAAGGCGAAAAAGAAATTTTAAAAATATTTTAGAAAAATAACCCAACCCAACTGAACACGAGGAAATAATAATTATTGATCTTTTAATTCGCGAAACCTCAATAAAATTTGTGCTTTTCCAAAAGTTTCAGTTAGTCTCCTATTTTCTCACTACACTCATTATTCAAAAATAGTAGTTTTGCAAAATTAATTCTAAAAACTGATTATTTTCCTTGTTTTTAAAATCATTTTCTGTATTTTATCGGTAAAAAACTGGATTATAAATTTTTTGATACTGTGCTGAAGGTCCAAATAATACACCTGAGCCTATATTTTATGAATCATTATGAAATATCCCAAAAATAATATTTTGTAAGTAACTTTCGAAAATTTTGACAATCAAAATGTGTTGTCTAATTGAAAAATTTATGACATTGTTAATGTAATAACAATGCAATTAGAAGAAATATTCACCAGAATAATTCACATGCAATTATAGCATATGGAGTAGCGTTCTGGGGAAATTCCACTGACTCTATTCAAATATTTAGATTACAAAAGTGGGCTATTAGGGTAATGGTAGGTGAGACAATAAGAACAAGCTGTCGTCCATATTTCCAACGGCTTGGGATTCTTCCTCTTCCCAGTCTCTTTATTTTAGAATGTATTTGTCTAATTAAGAAAAACGAAAATAATATAATAAGAGGTTCAGTGATTCATTTGTATGGAACAAGGAGACGACATCATCTTAGAGATGTTTATCATAGAACTACTCTATATGCTAAGGGAGTTAAGAGTTTGGGAATTAATCTATTTAATATCTTGCCCGAACGTCTCAAAAGTTTAAAACTTAATAAATTTAGAATTGAATTAAAAAGAGAACTACAAAAATGTTGTTTTTATTCTATAAGTGAGTTTACTGATCATTTCACCACGAATCAAACAATTAGTATTAACTCCTCCAACTCTATTACACAGTAGAGTATTTATTTAAAAAACGATATGACAAGTCCGTATACCCCTTTCACAGGAGGTCACTGGATGATATAAATATCTATCTATCTATCTATAATTACTCTGAAATTTTGGGTTGTAGAGGTCAAAGGCAATGCACAAAGAGAGTTGTTCATAACTAGTCTCTTTAAAAGTTGCACAAGCTGTGATTAACTAAATTAACTATTGCAGTCTTTGTTATTTTGTTTGGTGTAGACGATGTCACATGTCAAACTTCAACAATTAAGTGTCGTTTTTAGGTGCTCGTACCTTATGGATGTGGTTCTCGTTTGTGACATTGATAAAGTTCGTTTTGGTGGTCCTCTACAGCACCGACAAAGTGCCTTGTGGAAGCTTTCTCTGAAGTTTTTCGACATAAATCCGTATACGATTGGATTCACACAGCTAGAAACATACAAATAAACACCATTATATACAGGAAAAAGGTAAAACAGCTCTACAAAGATTCTATGCAAGTCTACATCTCTATAGCTTACAATATATTGGAGTTTTATAGATTATTATCACATTTTTGGATTGATCCAATCAGATACCGTAGTCTATTAGAAATTAGCTTTTTAACATACTGTTTTATGTGTAGCCTCAGATACAGTGATGAGTATTGAAAGTGGTGCGTAATAAGTGCCGCTTAGCAGCTCTACACTTGATTTTTTTATAGATTTCGTTCTTGAAAACTCCACGCAAGGAGTATAAGACAAGTCGATTTAATCAAGTTAACTAGTATAAATACAATTACAACAGTTAGACCTAGATTATTAAAAAAGAAAATAAACGAACAACTAAACAAAGTTTTAATTAATTTTTTTTTAAATTTTCTCCTAAGGGAGGCTAACTATAATGTAGTTTGTATTGTGAAGATAACAGATGCCGTTCGTAACATATATTTAGTTGCTCACAGTAAAACTTCAACAAAATTCTGATGTAGAATGAACACAAAATAAACTAAGCTGAAAATCGAATATTTATTTATTTGACATGAGTACATATGAGAGCACAAGGAGAATCCCATGCTTGCCCTCTTAACACAAAAATGTATTCCTGGATTTCTTGTTCCAGCAAAAATGTAACTATTATAAGTGTAGAGAAAATATATAAACAAAAGTCATTATACATTAGAGAAATTGTTATTAATATGAAACAAATACACCGAAGTTGATGATTTTCGTTATATATAAGTGAAATGGTCTTCTCCATCACAAACAAGTTGTATATTGTTTACTGGGAAAACTTTAAATCTTCTATTCGTGTAAGAATAATATTGAAGTTTCGGTTGTTTCTTATATTCTTCTCTCTTTATCAAACTGAAATAAATTTTGTTCAATTTCCACAGTTTATTCCTCGAAAATTTCAAAGTAAACAATTTATTGATGCAGTACACTTTGAAAAGAGCCAAGTAAGATTATCTATTTGGGCCTACTGGAAGTGTAATACTATACTGTGTTGACTCTGCTGCAGTAAAAGTGATCGCAACTGAAGGAGACTAGATGAATCCCTTTGACACAATTTATTACTATAATTATTTTTCATCTTTTATATTTTAGAACCTTGTACTACAGTCAATCTTTGGTAATGTAGTTTACTAAATTTATTATTTATTTTCATTCATTTCATTTTCTATTTAAAACAGATTTCGAAAAGCATGAATGTTCATTAGCTATATAAATAAAATTAGAGTTTTGTCTGTACATTTATCAGAATTATATATTTTTTGGTTATTTTTACGTTTTATACATTAAAGAAGCCGAAAATAGTCTTATCTCAATTTCTGTCTGTCTGTCTTTCACGGCTTCAAAGGCATTTTACGCGGCCTTCTCCTCAAAAACGAGAGCATCGATCGGGTTTTTAGTTATTGAAGAGTATTGAAAACTTTATTGACAATGTCTTTAGCTATAAAAAAACAAATTAACTCTTTTTTAACAGAGTAATAAACGTTTAAAAACCAAGTATTGTGCGATTTTGGATACATTTTACGCGGCCTTCTCCTAAAAAACGAAAGCATCGATCGGGATTAAAGTTATTTATCAGTATTGAAAACCTTTTTGGCAATGTCTTTAGCTTTAAAAAACAAAAATAACTATTTTTTTAACAGAATAATAAACGTTTAAAAACCAAGTATTGTGCGATTTTGGATACATTTCTTCTAAGTTTTATTACCACATAAGAACAAATCACGTAATTTATCATGATATATCAATCAGCTGTTCTCAAATATTCTCTCTGATAACTGTCACTGAATTGTTTACGTTCTAAGTTATTTACTGAGCTGCTAACAACTCCATGATCGTTGCTATCAAAAAAGCCGAAACATATTTATTCTTATTTCTAAACATAATCCGTACGAAGGACGAGCACAATAGCTAGTAGAAAATTAAGAACTGTTGAAGTGATTCAGAATACCTGTATTTCATAGATAACTAACAGAGCAGAAATGTGCTATTACATCAGAAATTTCACCCACCTGTTGAAGTAAGCCATCAATGTGAACCCGGTGTACATATGTTTGAGATTCCCAGTTTTTTGATCAGGTAGCACTCCAAATGCTGTCAACACGTTATCGACCAACAGTGGACCCCAGCATATCACAAATACAACCACTATCATAACTAGCATTTTTATAACCTGGAAATGAAAATATGATATCGGCAGTGAGACAAACTATTAGATCTTCGGACCTTGAAATAAAACACATATCAGACTGAAATAAGTAGACGAACAAATAAAAAATGAATAAATAGATGAATGAAAAATGATTATATGGATAAATAAATAGATGTATAAGAAATGTACCTATCAGGCTTTATCATGTACAATTCTATCACACATCACCAACATCATCCACGAAATATACCAACATCGAATAAGTACAGTAAGTGTTAAATTCACTATAAACTATGCTAAATTCACTAGTAAAGTTTATTTTCAATTATTATGCACGTTAAAATATCAAGTGAAAAAGTAAAATGGAATAACTATAACATATCACATCACTATTACATAATATCGTTACAATATCTTTATAATTTCTAAGACTTGAAATGTTGAAAATCAATGATACTATTTTTCCTGCTGATGATGCTCATATGAGTCATGAAACTTCTACGTAAATAATAAGTGAATGATAATGATGTTAGGGACCTACAGCTTCAAGCTCTGAAACACCAGGTAAGTGATGGTAATGCAGATAACGTCATGTTAATTTTTGCTGGTCACCCTTCCCAGCGCAGTCCCGAGTACTTGTGACTGAACATCATGATCGCCCAAATTCGGGTAGCGACCATCCTTCTCTCATAGTACGTTCGTATTATGTAGGAATAACACCACGATAGCATTGATCATAGATAATAGAATGAATGAGTTCCCTTCAAATTGTAGAGACTCTTGGAAATGAATCCTCACGTGTCAAATAAGGATTAACAATAAGCACAAATTATCCATAAATACTCTTCTCTCTACCGAAAAGAAAATTATAAAGTAGAGATAAAACCGAGAATCTCTTAGAACAAGCTCAAAGATCTGCGATCATAAGAACGCTGATATTATGCATTTCAAATGAAAGACAAGAGTGTTGACGTCCGCAAAACATTTTCATCTAAAGACTTCAGCTTTATTTCCACCTCAACTTGTGAGCTGAAATGCTTTCTTGGAGAATTCAATGTTCTGGATCCAAAGTCACTTATTCAGATTACAGTGACGTTGTAATGGTATTTGAACTGTTAGGGGAAAATGGAAAATATTTTATTCAAGTTGAGAAAATTCTTCCTCTCCCAACACTTTTTTCTTTGGTGTGATCTTGGGAAATATTCATCCTTTTTAATATTAAAGAGCCTAAAAAAGTTAGATGTGCAGTCTATCAGGTTGATAGAACTTTTTAAAACAGCATTTCAATGAGTCTAGGTTCAGTCTTGCATCTCAGTCCAGAATTAGAATTGAATTTACTTTTCTCAATAGTTTTGAGTCATCAGTGACTCTTTAGAGTTCCGGAAATAATCAAGAAAATGTAAAAAATAATCATCGTTTGACACTTTAGAGTGCCGGAAATAATCAAGAAAATATTAAAAAAATAATCAACTCAATATTTATCATGAAATGTCATAAGATTATCAAGTATGTATAAGATATCAAGTATTATCAAGATAAAGCATGAATGAATTGGTGATAGTGATAGTAGAAAATGAAGACTTAGCGTGAAATATGTAAGAATAAAGTATCCACCTACTGCAGGTTTATGAATAAGCTATTTAATTGTTAAAAACAAATAATATAAAGTAATTAAAATAGGAAAAAAAATTGTAAAGTTTCACAATGCTCATAAATTAAGATGATTGAGAATCAAACATCTGTGTACATCCTATTTTGCGTCATGCTCGAATTCTGATTCGACTTTTATTTCTCATTTCATCTTCGATGGTTCATCATTTCCCTCATAGCATGACTCTAACAGTGAGGTGGAGCTACCCCTATCCACACAAATAAAAGCCTTTTTTAACCGACTTCCAAAAAGAACAAGGTTACTATATTCGACCTGTTTTTTTATATTTTTTTATATTATTAGTATTATGTTTATGTTTATAGCTAAAACGAAGTGACTGATGAGTTCAGGAGCATAAACTATTTTTATTTTTAGTTTTGTTTTAAAATTATTATTTTTGTTTTTCTAATAACTGTATTTCTCAAGATGATAATAATTTATTGTGTAACAATGTTCTTAAATTTATTGTCCATAGTGATGAGGTCTTGGTTTTTCGGAAGCCAGATCAACGAGACTGGGGTGTTATCTATTTCTAGATCAATCCAATGTTTTGGAAAACCTGGTGCAGATATAGGCCTATTGATGAAACAGTCGATCCTTTCTCCACAACCTAGCCACGCCCTTCCCGTAGTATCAGGTCAACTATTACTCAATTATTACACAACTTGTCTACTTTTGTACATTGAGTACGGTAGGGTTTTTTACTTTTTATCCATCCACTGATGATTACAATGATTGTAATGAATTGGGTTCAAAGAATGTTAAATAAGTGGGGAAAACCCGTGAAAAAGGTTTTCTGCCCTATTTGATTAACAGATATCATTCAAAAGATAAAAAATAATCAATTCACATTACCTAACACAGATACCTTACAGAACAAATAATTACCAATAGAAATATTACAATAAGTTGTGTAGAATTACTATACAATTATATAGACATACCTGTGAAAATCCAGCATTTGAAAATGATCAACATGACTTTTAAAGATTTTTCACAGTTCATTTATTCTGTGCTTGTGTGCTACTCATTGATATTATGATACATATCTCTAAAGCCGATTTCCATGAACCCCACTTCCTATATTTGTGTCCAAGGAACAGCAGACTACACAATCGAGGGTTAAAGTAGTTTGCAATTGCTTTCCTCACTGAGTTGACGGCACTTTATCAGTATGCCAAGCTCATTGGAACTGTGATGAAGCTCTAAATATTCTAATTAGCTGTATTATAAAAGATACTATATTAGAAATAAACAATTTAAAGAAAATAGAATCGATGTAATGAGAATATTAAAGGAAAGTCTTGTAAAAGGTCATTGCACTCAATTACAAAAAAAGAAGCTCCTGTTTCATTACAAAAAAGAAGCTCCTGTTTCATTATATATATAGTTATATAGTTGTTATAGTCTAGAATAATATACAGCTGAAGCTCTCTGTGTTCTAAATAGCTTTATTATAAAAGATGAAATATTAAAAAATATAAACAATTTAAAAAATTATAACTAAAATTGATGTGATGTATATATGAAATGAAAGTCTTGTAAAAAGTCAATGAACTCAATTTAATTACAAAAATGAAGTTCCTGCTTCCATGTTATAGAATCGCATGATTATTGAAAATATAGAACCAACATTTTCAACACAATTTTTTTCTATATGTTACAATATTAGGGATCGGAAAAAATAAAATAGAAAAGAACATTGAACTTTATGACAATCCTACTGAAATGGAATCTCAATCTACTAATTATCAGCAGCTGTAGTTCAGCAAATTTTTTAAACTAAATTTAATATTTTCGCTCTTTTTCGGTCATTTCCAACAGTGGTAAACTAATAGTTTTTATAATCAAATAATCTTTTTTAAAGTGAAATTGTTAGTGTAATGTACTAGAGTGTTGTAGCCTACTGTGTCATGTGGATTGAAGGTAATATTATTTGGAAATTCCGAATTTTTAGTATGTTCAAGAATAGTATTTACTTGTATTACATCAATATAATATGGCACCTCCTGAAAAACCCACTGGTTTAGGAGGACCTTTGTTGTAATAATACTGTAAATAAATTGATGTATCATTGGACACTATCATGGAAGAATAATTTCAAGAACCATCATGTTGTAGATAGGCTTTTGAATACACGCCTCATAGTTCCTTTGATACAATAATTGATGACACCAATGATGATGATGATGATGACGATGTTCCTTACCTGTCTGACAGTACCATTTTCCTCGTCTGTAGTTCGAATGCACGATTTCGCAGTTGTCTTTATTGAGCAGGTGCTGCGTTTGCTACTCAAAGGAAACGTCTCCGTGGTTAATGTCCTAAAACATAGAGAGCATCCATTACTCGATAATAATCATCAATAGTTCAAGCTCGCTACTCAATCACACCACCCACACGAAAGCGTCTCAAAACGGAGACCTCAGAATATTCACCAAAGCTTACAATATTGATTCCCGATCTTGAAAGCATATCACAATCTCTGTAGCTTTAGCTCGCCAAAAATGCCAATAAAAAGCTTTTAACTAGAATACAGTGCCTCGATTCAATTTCAAATTGTTTTTTGTTGAATTTTAATATTCAATGTTCAATACGAAAAAGGAGCAGCCCACTCACTTTACCCAATGAATTGAGGAAACCCTCTTAATGAAAGTTTCAATTTGTGCCGGAAATTCATCTCAATATCCATATATGAAAATATAAAAATGCTATCATGAGCTTCTTTCCCACGGTTTTTCTAAAAATAAAATCCACAGCTGAAATTATTCTCGTGAAAGAGTTATAGTTTTCTTATTAATCTGCAATTTTCTTTCCATAGTGGGAAAGTATCCTTTTTGTCAGTGAATATGCCAATAAAAACACATATTATACTATCAAAGTGTTCTGTCTTCACTTTGGAAGCTATTGTTTGGAATTAATATTTGGATACCTGCTAGACAATGGAGAATTGGTGCGGAGGCTTAAAAGGAAGAAGCCGTTTGAATTAGTGTAGTGCTTATTCAAGTGGTGTCCAGTGAAAAAGCAGAGCAGTGATTGAGTGAAATCTTTTAGTGCAGTTAAATAGGTGTACATAATTATCATTAGCCGTAAGAGATTCTAATGAGAGTCTCATTGTATTATTTTAAGATTAGTAAGTTAGGATAGAACCAATTTGCTCATTAGTCTGAAGACTAGATAGCAATAGTATTTACAGAAAAAAACTGAAAATATTTAAAAAAAATAAATCATAGCTTGTGTAAAGGGCCGTTATCAATATTGAATGATTAATCAAATTGAAAGTATTTTCCTATTAAGACTACTACTTTTATAATGGCATGCAATGATAAACATAAAGTGTAATCACGGTGCAATGTATGGGACCAAGTTCATAATTACTTTCTGGACATGCAATTAATTGGAATTACCAAAATCGGTAAGTGAATGTATTTGGAATGACAAGAGAGCAAATATACTCACGCTTTTCCACTAGTCATGGTTTTCCTCTGCTTCATCACTCTCCATATCTCCCAACAAATGGAGCTGTATGTGATTCCCATTATAGTGGTTGGAATGATCAGAATCAATATAAGCATGTAGAGCTCATATGCTGTAACCCAGTCCTGGTTATTCACATAATCTCTGACACACCAATATCCTTTTATTTTTGAGCCAACTTCTATGTGATCCTGCCAAAAAATGTGAATTTCAAAGCTTTTAGATTCTTCTATGAAATATCTTTACTAACTGAAACATTCCACTCACAGGTTCAGTGAGATTCCTGAGTATATATTTCTACTTTTTCAGGTTGAATACACAAACTGTTATTTCACAGAATGAAACAAAAGAACGATTCTACGATTTTTTGGAAGGAATTTCAGTCCAGTTCACTAACAGAGAATGCTTCATGTATTTCAATATCAATTTTTAATATTGTTCTATTACATAATAATCGATCAGTTAATTCTTGAGATTTCATTTTTTATTGCGGATGATGCCCACATGAGTCTGGAGACTTGGGCGTGCTTAATGAGGTGAATGGGTGAATGATGAGAATGGCTGATTGGTGATGGCTGAATGAGATTCGAACCCAAGACTTCAGGACACGAAGCTGGGTGCGGTTGAACTGCCCACGGTCGTTCTCAGAATTCATATGGTGTTACTCCAGAGGCCAGGTTATATGTTAGATTAGGAATAATCCGCGTCGTAATTTCTTGACCACATGCGCAATTCGACCCTATCCCACGAAGCCAGCCAGAGCCTTATCTTATCACAGACAAGCGTGCCAACCAAAGCCGCCAGTTAGCCGTCAGATCAGGTTGTAATTTATTACAAAACAATATATTAGGTAAAGAATTTTGAATGTAACTCACAGTTACGCCTCGTCATAAGTTCAATTGAAACGCAATGTACTACATAATAAGTACTCTACCTACTCTTGTCTTTATAAAACATGGAATATTCATTTTTCTGATAATGAGATTAAGTGTTGGAAATATTGTGATCAAAATCAATTATTATCATGTTATGAAATAAGTTTAGAATAAAATTAATGGTTAGTCCAGGTGACTAGTTTTAATAAGCATTAAAAAAAATTATGGAAATACAGCTTCTTCAAATGTTTGGTAAATTTGCATTCAAGTTTTGTATTTGGAGCAGTCGATAGTTGAGCCTGAGGTGATTAGAAAAGTGTCAATTTCTTCTGAATATCGCATTTTTTTCTATTTTTTAATAATTCATTCTTCCAAACACAAAACAACGATAATAAAATTCCACAATGCATTTACAGCGATTATGATTACGTTTATAATTGATAATATTATTGAATTGAATACATGATATTAATTTTTGTTGAATGGTAGTGTTTTTAACATAATGGAATAAAAAAATTGTTTTTTCTCTCCATCACCCACACAATCCAATGTAGAGAGGGCCGGCTGCGCCCTAACTTCGTCCTCCCAGGTAAATAATAAAGGCAGTCAATCAAATCAAATCAAATAAAATCCTAGAGATCTTCTGATTACCATTCTTCATGTTTGTAAAAGCTACGTTGCTAAAACCCAAGAAAGTATATGCGAGTTATTAATTTCAAATTGTTATTTGTTTATTATCCCAAAACTGCACTAGACACAATACTGGACTTGATCTTATCCGACAAATGAATTAATTTAGTATTCAATTCATATTATTAAGACATCTCCTTACCTGAATGAAAATGATCGGTGCACCTAATAGCAGTGAAGCAAGCCATGTGGCAATTATTATCTTGCGAGCTTGCGAAATTGTGCAGATGTATTTGGCCCTCATGGGATGAACAATTGCATAGTACCTGTAAACAGAGAAGTTGATGCTAATACACTTGCTTAATAATCAATGACTTTCTCAAATAAATTTTTTGAAATGATGTATACTCATTACAGTGTAAAATAAATTTAAAAAGGAGTTTGATATGATAAAAATATGAATGACACAACTTGTCTAATACGAGTACAGTTGTAAATGACATGAAAATGAAGGTCTCCAGAAAGTGAATAATGCAAATAGTCTACATAATGTTGATCTGAATATGCACTGAACTTATAAATCAGTCACTGGTCAGTCAAGAAGCACTGAGTTTATAAGAGGAGCAATAAATATAAGATGTTGAAGATCCATCTTGTTTCCACTAATATTTAATTCAATTCAATTCAATTCATTTATTGCCAAAAAGAAAGAAACAATTTACATATACATATATATACACGTGAAAACTAAAAAACTAAAAAGTATACAATATAATACACATAAAAATAGGTACAGGAAAAGGAATAACAGTGAACTGCTTGGGATTTGCAGACGATCTAGCCTTCCTCTCAAACAGCATAGAGGAGACCAGAACACAGTTAGAAAGCTTGGAGGAACTGGCAGGGAAAATTGGACTCCAAATCTCATATGCAAAGACAAAAATAATGATAAGAGAGCCTCTCTGCATAAATAAAGTGAAAATAAATGGACAAGATATCGAATTAGTCAAAGAATTCAAATATTTAGGGGAAATAATTACACATAACCTCAAAGAAAAAAGAAACTGGATTGAAAGGCAGAATAAATTGATCAGATCCCTAATCACAACAAAAAATATCTATAACAAGAAAAACTTGTCCATAAACACCAAAATCAGACATTACAAAACAGTAGTATTACCAGAAATATTATATGGCTGTGAAACATTATGGGATCCAACAGTTAAGTATGGAGGAGGAAAACTGGAGACAACTGAAAGAAAAATTATTAGAAACTGTATAGGGAAATGGATCATCCATGAGGGAAGATACCAGAACATCTCCAATGAAGAAGTGTATCAGAAGATAGAACCACTAACGGACGTCATCAGAAAGAAGAGGATATCTTTCCTAGGGCACATCCTGAGAATGAAAGTCACAAGACTACTGAAAAGACTAACGGAATTTTATTGGAAGAGGAAAACCCAACCCAAGTGGCTTAGAATGGCTATAGAGGACATGAAGGAACTGAATATAGAAATAAAAGATTTAAAAGAGAAATCCGGAAACTACAATCTACTGAGAGAAGAAAAAACAAAATTCAGAAGAATAGACACCAAGAGAAAAAAGATGGTGATATCCGAAGCTGAGAGAAAAAATAGATCTGACCGCATGAAGAACTACCATGCGGAATTAAGGGCAAAAAGAATAGCCAAAAAATGAACTTAAAGTGGTCCCCTGTGGCCGTACAAGCAAGAAAAAAAAAATAATACACATATACATACATATATATTTTCAAGAAAAGAAAAAAGAACTTGTCTTTAATTCTAGGCATCACCAGCAAAAAGATAGCTCTTTGCCCGCTGGTGAGAGTTGCTAAAAAAAATTTCTTAAAATTTGTTAATATGTATTATAAACTTAAAAAACACTTTTGAATGGAAATTGACTCACGTTATGGCGTGACGGCCGTTTCGCTCTGTTGTCTAGAGCATCATCAGACGACCCACAGTGCACTCAGTCATATGAATGTCAGTGTACTGTGGGTCGTCTGATGATGCTCTAGACAACAGAGCGAAACGACCGTCACGCCATAACGTGAGTCAATTTCCATTCAAAAGTGTTTTTTAAGTTTATAATAATAAATATATTTTTGATTCATGAGATGAACAGAATTAACTGACGATAAAATAATATTGAGAATTATTGACGAGTTTCTATAGTTACTACAGAGCCATCCTTAACAACCAATTTGATATTGTTATAGTAGAGCACAATAGTTTGAAACCTGAACTGAAAATCAACTTCAAATCAATAGAATAGTGCAAAGGATTGATATTGAAAAAATTCTGGGTAAATTTTTCTGTCGATATATTTTAAGAAATAAAAATATTATTATTGCTTTGAGAACAGCCCTTTGTTTGATCAATGATTTTCTTGAATCACTTGATATTTTTTGATGAGTTATAAAATGCAAAATGAATATTTTGTAAAAACAATATTGGACATGGAGCCTTTCAATGTCTTGTGCAAAGATACAGGAACATGTACACTGAGTATCAGAAATTTTACTATTTGAGGTGATCATAAACGATTATGTTTCAAAGATGAGCAATAACTACGAAAATGATTATATATGAGGGACATGGTTCATTACAAAGTGAAAAATAATACAGTTGAACCTCTGTATAACAAAGTCGATTATCCTGAGTAAAAATTCGCTGTAGAGAGGTATTCGTTATTGAGAGGTTGTAGTGCCAAGAATACTGCCACCCGATCTTACAGATCTTATAATACATAGCGGGCGGTAATTAAATGAATACACAATACAGTATAATATCTTGAGCATAGGTAGGGTAATAGGCCAACGTTAATATAGAAATTTGAAAATTCATGTTGTTGAAAATAATAAAAAACATGTTTTTTGAATATGTATAGAATGTAATAAGCAAGTGAACTCACAAATTCATTTCAAGGAGGCATGACTTGAACGTAGTGCAATTTAATTGAAGTATACTCAGTAGCAAAATAAATTTCAACTTCCTTTACTAAATTTATTTAAATACTTTTTACACACGAAACTATCAGATTAGACACAGCATAGTTCTATAAATAACTTTGTATAGGAACCCACATAAGGACGAGTCTATAAATGACCGAGCTCTTAAAATTTTATTCTTAGTAACCTGCATTCAATTTCCGACATGTTTGTGTTTCAACCTGTACCAGCTGTCTACCACCCAATCTTCTACCTACCTAAATCTCTTATTATTCTTGGTTTTATTGATCTCCCGGCTGAAAATAAACAATTTCTTGGAAATGACTGTGGGCTTCCTATACACACTACATTTCGTAAGTTGAAGTGAAGTAAAATCTTCGTTGTTGAGAGGTTTAAAATTCGTTACATAGAGGTAAATAAGCATTAAAAATTCTAAAATGTCATGGGACAAGGTAAAAATTAGTTATGTAGAGGATTTCGTTATTTGGAGGTTTGTTATATAGAGGTTTGACTGTATTATCACAAGCACTCGTTCTAGTACTGATTTAAGTTATCAGTTGAGGAGATTGTAAATCTTACCGAAGATTTTACTTAGTGAATGTGGAATTTTTTAAAATCACAAATCTGTGTTATTCAAAGTGTAACAGATTTTTGTTAAGATAAAACCTTATGCTTGTGGTTATTTTTTATTTAAGTTTTAGTGGGTCACTGATAATAAACCCAATCTCCAGGATCTTATCTGGTTTCTGGAAATTACGGTTGAAGATTCATCCGTTCGACGGAAGTCTATTATAACGGCAATGAATAAGATAGATGGGTTGCCGGCAGTGAAAATGGAAGGCTGCGTGATGAATTAGAGAATTACTCGCACCTTTCCGGGTCAGCAAGACAATAGACGACGGCCATTGCACTCCCATTGACCGTTAGCCCGACCCTATACAACCCTTTGACCGTAGTACCTAATCATCTAGAACCGAAACTCCAAATTTAGCCTTCTCCTGATAGAGGAAGGCCCAATATGAAATTGATTGAGAGGAAGCTGGGACTTTAATAAACTAGAAAAAATTCTATTATATGAACAAATCTTTGAGACATCTTATTACTTCTTCTAGTAGTGCACGGTATAATGAGACTATCAGAAATTCATAGAAATATTCCTGAATATTTGAGCTTGGTGCAATATTTTGAAGGCTTATGTTAGTGGTTATGTTTTATTATTTCAATCGAGTCACTGATAATGATTTCAAAGCACATGTTTTTTTGAATTAGTTAGAAATGTTGACTGAGTGAACTTCATAGTTTTTTGATAAGTACCTCAACCAATTCCCGTCTTTATTTCGAAAAGAAAACCAAAAATTATAAAGCATACAAAATATTGATCAGAATTAAAGAAAAAATGTACAATTACTTCCAACTTATTAAACCTGCTAAAATATCCAAAAGACTAATTTTGACATAAACGGATAATAAATCATCATAGTCATCTGAAAAATTACTCTTTCAATCAATAAAACTGAAATAAATATAACAATTTTATAACATAATACTGTTCCAATAAACAATAATGTGATCAAAATTACGAGTAGTACTCCTTTAAATAATAAATAAATAAACTATTCCTATCAAAACAAAAAATAAGCCTACAATATTTAAAATAATTGAAGTTAAATTATATTTTTTTACAAAATTATATATACATCAATTTTAAATAAACATGACACCTCAATTATTATTATTACTAGTCAATAATTCAATAATTGAATTCGAAGGGAATTGTTTATTCTCTGTTTTATTTATTAAGTTAATAGAATAGGCGTTCTTATCCATTCACACATATCGTCCAGATAGTTTTACAAGGCTTTCAAAACAAAAGTACCACTGTCTAAATTGGAATTGTTTGAATTTAGACACAAATCACACATGTGCTGATTGATATTTCAATATTCTATGTACGATTTATTGAATAAAAATGAAGAGGAGCTTTTATTCGCACAGAATTCTGTATAACTTGAAAATGTAACGTTGTATCTCTACCTACAAATAAAATGTGACCGAAAAAAGCATTTCATGACTGAGACAACATCAGATTGGTAAAGATTGTAGACAGAAATAAGAAGTATAAACTTCAAGTGAATTTGATAATAATTTTTTGTAAGTTCATCTTGGAATACCTGGTGAAAATAATTAATGCATTTTCTCATTGTTATTCTTGAGAAGTCTTCCAATTATATACTGATTCCAAGTTGAAATTTGAAAGTGATTCAATGAATAAGATTGAATGAATAAGACTGAATGAGATTTATTGAATAAGTTTTGATGAGTTAAGGTTCAATTACTGAGATGTTGATATTTTGATATTTCTCACTAATGAGACAGAACTTGACGTGGAAGAAGTTGTTGGAATTTAATTTATTTTTAGATAAAAGTTAGTTAAACAATGTACGAATGACTCGTGCTTCCCTCTTCAGTAAACACTAGAATAAGAACTTGCTATCGCAAAACAAATAAAATCAATAATGAATTCTACAAAATAAAAATATAGTCAGGCTAATAAGGCAACAGCATAATAATTCTTTAATACTTGAATAATTGAATATTTTAATTAAGCATCAGTACCTCAGTATCAATCAGTTCTCAGCTCTCCCACCTTATTATTAGGAGAAATTCCTTGGAAGTTCCAACGAAATGACTGTATTAATTACAAATAAGTTTCAAGTGCATGGGTATGATGCCTTATTGCTCAGTAGAATAATCACAAAGTTCACAAAGAAAATAGAGAAGTTTTCATTTCAGAGCTAGAAAAAAAAGAATGTTATTTTCAAGAAATTTAGTTTATTATCAAGAAAGGAATTCAATCCTCACTCAGCCTACATGTCGGTCGAGATGCCGTAGTGCCGAGTGCCGTAGCTGATATCTGTTCAATCAGAGATAAACTACAAAACGCCTGAGCCATCTTTGTAACGGTGACCGATTGGATTGGCCAGCAAAAAAGACTCTGTTCTCTGCTGTAAAATCACTTCCCGGTGGTTCGGAACCCACCTAAAACTGTAGGTTCAACTTAACAATCACCATCATTCAATTCATTACCTACGCACAGGTCGCAGACCGATGTGGCCTTCATCCACCAAAAAAATTAAAAAAAATGCATTAATTGTTTGTCTATACAAGTCGAATTTTGCTGGTTTATTGGGTTCTGGTCCCATTCCCTCCAATGCATCTCATAATAGAATTTCAAGGACGTACAAGTTCCATCCACAATTGGATGATGTTACTCCATTTGGGAATACAAATAAATATGCTGAGCATCTTTTATAACTTTGCAATAAATATATGAGTATTTTGAATAAAAATTCCCTGTATGTAAAATGTGTGTGAAATATGCTGATGAAACCGTTCACGATCGTTATTTATCACTGCTGTGTTGTTCAAAGATATCCTTGGCAGGGTTCCATGACCCAGCCGAACCAAATATCAGTCTGCGAAAGTCAATAAATATCGGGTAGAGAATTTCCCATTATAGTGATTCAGCTCAAAAATTCCAAACACTGCATTGACCAGAATTCCATCCAAAATATAAAATTCCAATATTGTTTTGAAATTTATTGTTTCAGTTATTCAACTTGTACTTTCTCCTCGTTCTACAGCAGATATCTAGAAAGAGAAGCCTCTATTTTATCGGGATATCGAATTACACTGTGATGTTGAACAATAATGTAGATATATACTACTATATTGTTCTAATACAGTAGAGTAATTCGAATACCACAGAATAGTGATTTAATAGTAATTAGATCCGAAATGGCCATTTGTTCAGTGAGTAAAATATTTTAATTTTCTAATCAAATATTTGAATGATTAGTCATAAAATTACTTATAAGTCACTAGTGAATCGCACAGTTCGTCATGAACACCATATTCCAAGATTTTATCATATAGAATAGCTGTAAAATTTGAGAATAATGAGCTTTTTTGTTCTCCATTTTCTATTAACAGCTAAATCTTTTACCAAATGCATACTAGAATATTCCGTTAATAGCATCTATAAGTACTGTACTATTGTCTGAGTGCATAATCAATCAATTTCATCACTTTATCAAATAATTAAAAAGTACTTGGGATAATAGGATAATCAAATAATAAAAGCATGGTTTTGGACCAAATTGTTTGAAAACCCCAAGAATTTGTTGACGAATTGTGTTATACAGAATGAGATTTATTTTCTGAGTTTAACCAAACTGGAATATTACTGGAGGTTAATTCTAGTAGAAAGCTTCACAGCGTATCTATTGAATTCACGAATTTTTATTACGTTCCGACTGAGATAGATATGCATTCTCCAATGCATATGTTGATTGAGATTGATAATGGTATAACAACCGAAACTAGTTTCTCAATATTTTTAAATGAATGTGGTTGTGACAATTTCGTCTTATTATTCATCATTGTTTTTACATTATTTACGTGTTTTCAAAATGAACCTCATCCACTTCCCTTAGTTTACTGACTAAGAATCAGGATCGGTAAACTGGATTACTCACACAGATTAATGTATCTCAAGCTTGTCGTAAATGTTTTTTTATCAGTCCTCAGAGAACAAACACAAAAAACTGCGGCAGAACAAACGAGAATTCCCAAAAATGGAGTAAATCCTGAATTCAATCCAACAGACCAGAGTCCAATTATTCTATTGACCAGCTGCTACCCAACTAATTTAGTCTCCACAAATTGTAACATTGTATACTCGAATTGAAAACATTTGGAAGCTTTTGGAAATAGTTTTACTAAAACCTTTTAATTTGGATAAGAGTTTTTTGAATTATATAACAGGACTGTGCTATATCCTGGCCGTTTTAGTTTACAAAGCGAATATTAAATGGAATAACATTATAATAGAAAGGGTCACGATAATCGGAAATATTCTCAAGGACTCTACACATAGCAGGATTTGAAGTCAATGTGGAAATTGCTTTTAGCTCTTAACCCGAGGCCGCACTGCAGGAAGGTTGGTAGGATGGTGGATGGTAGATACCTGCCTGGCGACCATCCAGCTATTTATAACGTGAGTAACAGAACGACGGTAGCCGCATTGGCCCTCCACTACCATCTAACCCCCTGAAACCATCCTATGGAGCCGCCTGGCGTCTATCCACCCATATCAGTCGTGTTTGATAATCCATCCTAGTAGCCTAGCGAAAATGGAGGAAAGCGTGATTAGTTCAGTTTTTAAAAGAAGGGCCATTTGGGACCCAGCAGATACATTAAGGATAAATTCCAAAATTTTAAGTTCTTTGCAATTTGCATTCAGTCAATTTCAAAAGTAAGTCAAATGCCTCAACTGACATACGAATAGAATTTGTCTGGGATAGAATGTTATTCTAAATTGTATACTCAATGTTGTAATTTTTTGTATACTCTCACGATGTCTCTGTCCTGTTGCCGCCTCAAATTGTAAGTATGCACCCACGGTTTTTTATTACAATCATTATTTGTTCCTACAATTCCCAAAGATGATCTCAGCAAAATTCCCAATGATGAAAATAGCTAAATTTTTCTTGTAACTTTTGAGAAGCATGATTTCTACTCTGCAGTCAGTTGGATACTGGTTTAATTTCACTGCGTCCAGGATGCATTTACCCTCCACCATCCACCTTTACCATCCAACCTCCATGCGACCATCTAGCATCCTGCAGTGCGGCCTTAGCCTTACTGTACGAAGTGCATAGGGGGAGAACATTATGCGGAGGCTCTGTCCGTCCGTCTGGCTGTACGCATAAAACTAAGAATAGAATGACTTTTTTATTTGCTGACGTGGCGAAGTTTGTACAGTAATGTCCACTCTATCACTCAACCACAAAACTTTAGAGCAGAAATTATAGGTGATAGAGGTACCAAATTATCAGGAGATATTAGGCACCTCATAAGAAGAAAAATAAATTAAAATTAAGGTCGTCAGTCCTCGCTAAAGGACACAAAAAGGAAAAATCTATCCTTACAGGAACAGCTGACAGAAGTTGACAGTTTTTTGGGGCACGGCTTTGAGGCACACTTTGAGCATGCCTTCTTTCAGTTCTAGTAAATTGGAAAATTTGTATTGATCTGTATCAGCTGTTTCCCTATAGAAAAAAATAACTTTCTAATGTTTTTTAAAACAAGAATAAAACATATTTTAAAACAAAAAAAAAACCGACTTCAGTGAAATGATAAAATACTCACGTACTAAAAAGTTTAAAATAAAGTATTTACTTTAAACTGAGAATATTTTAAATTTCATACAAGTAATCTTTTGAAGTCGGCGCCAAATATTTTATGAAGTTGATAAGAAATTCTATCTTAAATCAAAACTAACACTGTATTTTTTTGGAGGATGAAGCCCACATAGGTCTGAGACCCTTGCGTGGGTAATGAATTGGATGATGGAGATTGATGAGTTGGACCTACAGTTTTAGGTGGGTTCCGAACCACCAGGAAGTGATTGATCAGAAATTATATCTAATATCAAAACTAACACTGTATTTCAATTGAATATGTGATTTACACTCACTTTTACTGAAATACAGTGTCAGTTTCGACATTGGATTGTTCAATTATTTCGTCATGGAAAACATCACGGAGTAATTCTGTTATATTTTAGAAGTTTAAGCTTTTTCAGTTTAAAGTAAATACTTTATTTTAAACTTTTTAGTACGTGAGTATTTTATCATTTCACTGAAGTTGGTTTCTTTTTTTGTTTTAAAATATGTTTTATTTTAAGCTTTTTAGTTGAATTTTCAAACTTTGAAAACATGAGAAATTTCTTAAAGCCTACATTATGAAATATTTATCGAATTAGGAAGCCAATAATTAATTTATAGGCTAACATCGAAAGTTAAGTAACTAAAAATCTACTTATAAGAAAAGATAAACTAAGGAAAATTCTACAACGTTTTATTTAATGTGGAATATTGTATTTAGGAAAATTATAATAGCGAAAGGCTTCTTAAAAGTGAAATGGCTTTTGATTCATTTTGATGTGGTCCCTTTCAGAATATACCTACACTGAAATAGTAGGCCTATATTACGTTACAAGTGTGGAAAATATTGTGCTTACTGAAAATATGATAAGTAAACGCAGGAGATGAAGTTTAGTGCGGTATATCATATGAGTATGGTAAACATCTTCCCGGATGAGTTATGTACGATATTTTTTGTGATATTAGTCATATATATTTTTTTAATATAAAAAACATAAACTTTGAGCTAGTACAAAAGGATCATTAAACATAACCTCAAAATAGCCTATTGTACGCACATGTACGATAATGGCGAAGAAATATTCTTAATATATCACAGCAGGGAAACTAAAAATACTTCTGAGATCAGCTGTTTTTCCAAATTCTCCAACTTATGATTGAAACTAAATAACCTAATATTCCTATGACTCAATAACATCAACTAAATTATTTACAATTTTCATATGAACATGTGGACAGAAATATTATATTCTTCTTATTCTCGATTTTAATTAAGTTCACGTGATTGGTCAAAACGGGACATTACAGGCTTGTTTCACACTAAACCAGCTTTGGGTAACCGATATCATTTACCCGGCATAATTGCATTGCATCATATGATTTCGAAAACCGTCTAGTTGTAAAGCACTCCATATGATACAATGATTTGCCTGGTAAACGACACCGGTTATCCGATTGGTGGTTATGTGTGGAACTATCCTATTCAAACTTAATTGAAATGAAGACATCGAAGAATGCTCCTTTTTGTTTAATATTGGGCTAAGTATTGGGCCGATCCTTGCGAAACTTGGATGGGACCACCGCTCAGCGATGCTCTTTCATTTAAAAAAAAATTCATCGAAATCGGTTCGATATTGTTCAAATGATTGATGTACAAACATAAAAAAAAAAACAGGTCGAATATAGTAACCTTGTTGTTTTTGGAAGTCGGTTAAAAAAACACAAAAAATGAAGTATATCTACTTTAAACTGAGAAAATTTTAAATTTTATACAAGTAATCTTTTGAAGTCGGCGCCAAATATTTTATGAAATTGATAAGAAATTCTATCTAATATCAAAACACTGTATTTTTTTGGAGGATGAAGCCCACATAGGCCTGAGACCTGTGTGTGGGTAATGAATTGGATGATGGTGATTGATGAGTTGGACCTACAGTTTTAGTTGGGTTCCGAATCACCGGATTTACACTCACTCTTACTGAAATACAGTGTCAGTTTTGATATTAGATTGTTCAAGTATTTCGTCATGGAAAACATCTCAGAGTAATTCTGTTATATTTTAGAAGTTTATGGGAAATTTGGCGCAGACTTCAAAAGATTACTTGTTTAAGATTATCTCAGTTTAAAGTATATACTTTATTTTAACCTTTTTGGTAAGTGAGTATTTAATGTTTGAGTATCATGGTGGTTCGGAACCCACCTAAAACTGTAGGTCCAACTCATAAATCACCATCATCCAACTCATTACCCACGCACAGGTCTCAGACCTATGTGGGCTTCATCCTCAAAAAAATAAAAAAAATTCATTGAAGTCGGTTTTTCTTTGTTTTAAAATTTGTTTTATTTCAAGCTTTTAGTTGAATTTTCAAATTTTGAAAACATGAGAAATTTTTTAAAGCAAAGCCTACATTATGAAATATTTATCAAATTAGCAAGCCAATATAACATCCAAACTTAAGTAACTTAAACTCCACTCATAAGAAAAGACAAATTGAGGAAAATTCTATAACGCTTTATTTAATGTGGAATATTGTATTTATTTAATGCAAATATTTATTTAGATGTTACACCAACTAAATTATTTACAGTTTTTTATATGAACATATAAACAGAAATATTATATTCTTCTTATTTTCGATTCAAATTAAGTTCATGTGATTGATCAAAACGGGACATTACAGGCTTGTTTCACACTTAATCAGCTTTGGGTAACCGATGTCGTTTACTCAGCATAATTGCATATGATACAATGATCAGCCTGGTAAACGACACTGGTTATCCGACTGGCGGTTATATGTGGAACACTATCCTATTCAAACAAGATTGAAATGAAGACTTCGGAAGCCGCGTCTCCACCAACCGAACATGCTCGGCAAACAATGTTCGCTGGAATCAGCTGATGTCGCCAAATATTTTTTGGAGTTGGTTTGGTGTGGACGCCTTCTCGAATATTATGATGTGGTGGGGTTAGTGGCGGGAACCTGCTGTTGGTCTTCACTGTTCGCTCATAGACCGAACATTTCAATTGAACTCACGAGTGACCCATATGTTTGAGGTTTGCCCATTTTTTGTTTTCGCCAACAATGTCCGGCAGACATGTTTGGTTGGTGGAGACGCGGCTGAAGAATGCTCCTTTTTGTTTAATATTGGGCTAAGTATTGGGCCGATCCTTGCGAAACTTGGATTGGACCACCGCTGAATGATGACCACTTCTTTCATTTAAAAAAAATCATCGAAATCGGTTCAATAGTATTCGAATGATTGATGTACAAACATAAAAAAAAAACAGGTGGAATATTTAACCTTGTTCTTTTTGGAAGTCGGTTGAAAACAGGTCAAATGAGAACCTTCGTATGTTTAGGAAGTCGGTTAAAAATACGGTCTGGACAGTGAGAGCGTCCCCTTTGAATTTACCGTGAGGTAGATTCATTCCACTTTTTTGTAAATAAATAGAACCTAATGTGTTCTGTACTGGAACATAATCCAGTCGTTATATCCTTTTACTCTGAGGCAATGTCTCTTTAGCTGTAGAAAAGATCTGATTGTGATAGTTAGTGGAGGAGAAAAAAGACACATGACGGTCAAATCACATGGATAGCGTTCCCACAAGAGCCATTTTTTCTTCAGTTTCAGACGAACTACGAACCACGATAAAATAACTAAATTAATGCTCTTTCTTTTTTCCTCTAGAATGGCTTTATCTGCTCAAAATTTATTATTTTCCTCACATCGAACCTTACCACTCCCATAGTTTCTCCTATAAATATTTTTCTAAAAAAATTCCACCCCATCCTGGAAATTTTTTTTTTTTGTCATGCTCAGCTTCCGTTCTCTCTAAATATTGTTGACTCTTCTCATGTACAATCTTTATTCTCTCTAGCATCTCCTTCTTATTGAGTAATAGGTTAGAAGTTTGAAATATTAGGTGAAAACATGTCCTTTTTTTAATTGAAATAGTCATTACTCTGCAAAAATCTTTTGAAATATAGACTACTATTTTGGAGATGAGCGTACAATTTCATTCATTTATTGAAAATACATTTAAATAAATAAGAGACCACTAGGATAACCACATTTTCGCCCTCATGACACGATTAATTATGATTTTATTAATCTAATAATCTTCAAAAATTGTCATGAAATGACATAATTGATGGCCAAAATAAATATTGAACAAACTAATAAATTTTAGCATAGATCCTATCGAAATAATGCACTTACAAATCTAATAGAATAAATAACCCGTTCTCAATAGTTGAAAACCAATCCTTTTTAATATTATCATTTGACAAACATTGTCATGAAATTAATAAATGAATAAATAATTTTATTTCTCAATAAACAACATCGGTACAACAATCTTCAACCTACACAAGTACATAAGAAATACATTGTGGTATTTGTTGAGAAAGTAGGCACTCCCGAGAATAACGTTTTATGGGAGTTGCCATCAAAATATTAAATATCTGATATTTTTAGTGATAACAATGACATACTTAATGAACATAATATACACGCAACAGAACTCAGAAGTCGAAATAAAAAATAATCTAATATAAATTGAAAAGAAAAAATGAACATAAATAATAAAATGTAATTATTAAATAGAAACTTTCAATAAATAGAAAAAAATGGAGATACTTTAATGAGAATAATGATAATAATATGAATGAAGGAAGATAAATAAAACATAATTTATTACAATACATATTCCTATCAAAATTAAATTTCTGATGAAGGTAGAGAAAGGAGAAATCGTCCGTTCCGTACTAGAAATTACATAATTAATAACTAACATAAGTATTGATAGAAAAAATCTAATGAATTTTTGCATAGATCCTTATAGAAGTAGTGCACTTACAAGTCTAATACGATAAATAACCCGTTATTAGTAGTTGGAAACCAGTCCCCTTTAGTATTGTCATTTGACAAACATCATGAGAGATTTCCCATTAAGCTTGTAATGCATAGTGTATATTGGTAGAGCGGAGTACACAAAATCTGAATTTCAGTTCCTGGCATACCCAGTGCCGGATTTACCATTAGGCTGACTAGGCCGCGGCCTAGGGCCGCAAGCAAAAGGGGGCCGCAGCGTTTTGTAAAAAAAAAACTTTTTTTGGTAAAAAAATTGAATTTTTATTTTCAAAAATTAATTAATAATTACCGCTACTCTAAATCGAGTACATTACTTTTGTATATAAACAATACAATCTAATTAAAATAGCTCAAGCTAATGGAATCAGTAAACAATTTTTCAAATTAGAGAATGCTATTCTACTAAACATATGATACGATATTTTACAACGTTTTTACAAGAGTAGCAAAACATTGCAAAAGACTGCTACAGACTTGAATGTGACTTGCAACATATGCAAATCTCTAAAGGAGTATGTATTGAGTCTGAGAGACAACTTTGATTCCTATGAAAAAAGAGGAAAAGAGTTGTCAAAAAATGAAACCTATATTCTTGAAATAAAAAGACGCCCGAAAAAAAGCTCTCCCTGGCGAAGACAAAGGAGATGACTCCACTGAACCCCACTTTAATGGCAAAGAAGACTTAAAGATTAACACATTTAATGTTGTAATTGACAGGCTTTACTCAGAATTGAATAAAAGGTCCGAAGTTTATTTCAGTCTTAATGAAGAATTTGGATTTTTAAACAAATTATCGTCAATTTCCAATGAAGAATTTATGGGAAAAGCTTCTATTTTGGCTAAAAAGTATCGAATCGACACAGATGGTGACTTTGGAAGAGTGTGTACAGTTCAAAGGCTTTGTTGAAGGTATATTTGATGAAGAAAGGGAACCTCATGATAAAAAGATTACCACGCCTCCGAGGAATACACTTTTGGAGTATCTGGAACTCATTCGTGAAAAACAGTTAATGTGGTTCGGTTTTAAAAACCGAATATGGACACGGCTCTGTGCATTCTACTATGCCTGATGACATCTAATGCATCTGGAGAAAGATCATTCAGCGTGTTTAAAAGAATCAAAAACTACTTAAGGAACTCGACTTCTGACGAAGATTCTAGATTGTCTTGTTTGGCTAGTTTTGTTTCAAATGCTGAGCTTTTTCAAGCCTTAGACTTTAACGATTTGATTAAAGATTTTGCAGCCAAAAAAGCTAGAAAAGTGAGTGTTTAGAGTTTAGATATGATATTAATTATGAGTATGGAGTAGAGTGAGTGTCAATGTTAATCACTAATCCAACTTTATCCAAATTAAGAACATGACATTGACGTTGTTCAGTGCAAGTACCCTAAATCCGGCACTGGGCATACCATGCAACTCAATGTTTATGAGTTCCAGCCATTACATTGCTTCAAAATAGTTGAGCCAGAAACCATTTCCAGTCGAGTCATACTAGCTACCGCACCAGATTATCCAGTTCTCGTTCAGTTGTCATCAATACCCTAGTTTAATTTCTAACTGTGACAGTATATTCATAGCCCAGGTATGGTAGTAGACACATATGGTGTGTACACACGCACATTCACGTGTGGATTGGGATGCAGCTTGTGCAGTTGATAGACAACGCCATGCGCTCGCGATTGACTTGTTCGTTATCGCCTCGGGCCATAGACGGTAGATATGTTTGACAGACTGAATCTTCTCACTGAAGGCAATTAGAACTGATTGGCTCTTGTCAACGCTTGGGGCGCGCATATGATATATGAATAACGTTCTATCATGACAATGAAACAAACAATCAAACTCCTGATTCATGTTATCTGGGATAACTCTTGATCTTAGTACAAATTCGGCTCCATTGAAATGAGAAGAGAACACGAGTTAAAGTATATTGATTAGTGAAGTTTCATTCATGTAAGAAAGCGGGAAGAAAGATATTTCTATTAGAAAGAAAATGTTTCTAAAAATTGTCCAATAATTCGATTTGAATGAATTTATTTCAAATAAATTCATCTGCATAGAAATCGTAAATAAAATCGATCTGCTTTCGACATTTACATTGTATTAGAACATTCTGAGTATTGTAAATTAATATTATATTTCTAGAACATTAGTTTATTGAAACTTTTGAAATGAAAAGGTTAAAACTTATAAAGTTTAATTATGAGCAGTAATTACAAGTTTCAACGGTAGATTCAAAAATATGTTTCAACGTTTGTTACACTACGTTTTTGAACGTCAAAAAAGTAAATTCGTTAAATAAACTATAATTCATTTTACAAAAACCAACAAATATTTTCGCACCTTGATAGTCTTAAAATAAGACACCTATATTGTCCTTTATTTATATAATAATTATTATCCTGAATAAGAAAAATAATAAATGCGATGGTTTTCATCGGTGAGGAGACCCTTACGGGTAGTTCCACCTCGCCACTTTAGCCATGTTAAAAGTTGAAAACTTATTATGTTTATCATTTAATTAGAGGATTGTTTGTAAACAAACCCCCCGAATAATTGTTTGTAAAATGGTCCATCATGTTTCAATTATTTGAGGTTCATTTAGGCTAAGGATAGTAAGAAATATTTTAATAGTGAATTTATTAAAAATAAAAATGGTGGACCTACAATTTTAGGTGGGTTCCGAACCACCGGGAAGTGATCCTACAGCAGAAAACAGTCTTTCTTGCTGGCCAATCCAATCGGTCACCCTTACAGAGATGGCCTAGGAGATCTTTGCTTATCTAATCTCATTGAACAGATACCTACTACGGCTCACGGCTATCACTTAACATATTATTATTAGGAAAGAGGGGTGAATAAAGAATATCCTATTCTTCACAAGAATATCAATTTATTGAACGATTTTTAAATAATAACATTATTGTTACTTCTCCAGAATTCAACACGGAAGCTGAAGTATGTCTACATTCGAATTGCTTATGGGAAGCTTAGATAGAATATAATAAAGAAGATAGCTTGAGCATTTAGATCTCCCTTGTGAGTAGTTTCTGGAAATAGCCAATTAATTGGAAAACTATGGTAATGATTCTCCGACTTTGACAATATAAATAATTGCCGATTCCACTTATAATCATTACCATTGTGAAGATATTGGCTTTTCGTATTATATGGTAAGTTGGCAAGAAGCTGTTCTCCAATGAAAGTGTTGGAGTACTAACTGATCAAGCTTTCCAAACTGGCGAAAACTTCTCTTCTGCGAACGCTCTAATTACTTTCTCAATTTACAAGCATGAAGAGTTTCATCTTTGAGGAGTAATCCATCATCTCAGCGCTTGACAGACAAAAATACCGGTAGAGTATTTGACAGACTTGAAAGTATTGGACAGGCTCCAGTTTTAATATAATATTTTTTAATAAACACCAAATTTAGAACAGAGCTTCATAAGATTACTTCCATCAAGAACATGATGTTCCATTCTCAATGGAAAATTTATTTGAGAAAGCAATTTTGTGCTAAAAGACCTTTGTATTTTCTCATTTAATTTAAATTTGTAGTTGATGAATAAATATTGAAAATAGCTCACACATTTGAATTGAAAAGTGTAAAACTATCATGGAAATCTATTTAAATATTCTACGCTATGCTACAGATTCAATTTTTCTAAATTTTGATTCCAAACGATATCTTTAGAAATTCCTTTAGAAATCTGAGTAGGTAAATAGTGAGAAATATTTACAAAACATTGCAAAAATATGTTTTGCACATAGCCTATAGAGCACCTGTTCGTGAAAATGGGATGTCATCCTCTTTGGAATAAAAATATTTTTATGAAGGAATTTTAAAAAGAAAAGATTAATGTAAAATAAAGAGATCGCTGAGTAGTATGATATAACAGAGAAGAATAAACAGAGAAAGAGGAAGAGGAAAAACTTGTAGATATAGGAAAAACTTGTTACGATATCTTGTTAACTTGATAAACTTGTTAACACGTCGGAACCGATAATAAATTACCTTATACCTCATACTCAATGCTTGCACACATCAATAGTTCAGTTATAGCTCACTTCCCTGCATGAGAACAAATAAATATCTGGCGTTATACCAACTAATTGCCCAAATCATATCATACAAGATAATTGGTTCCCTCTCTGCAATATTTTCTCTATTGAAAAGCTGTTGTTTCACGAAAGTGGGATTGCCCATACCAATTACTCATCAATGAATTTGCAGCTGCACATCATCAAATGATAGCTAACAGATAATCACACTTGCTGAGATTCTATTATGTTGGAATCATGTTTACAAACTCATCATTGTACGTTCCGAACTCTCATCTGCAATCTGATTCGATTGACTGACGTTCTACATAGACTGCACAAAATATTATTTGCTGTGTCATCAATTTTCAATGTGGTTTCTATTTGAAGACCAATCAAACTATGACCGGTTGAACCATTAAATTTTATGTATTGCATAAGAATGCTGCAAATCGAACCTTGAAAATGTTATGCTACATCGATGAATAATTTTAAAACAACATACTGTTAAAAAGTGTATATTAAAATTCACGATTATAGTTTGAAGTTTTCTACGCGATATTCTTATGAGCGAAGGTGAAGCCTGCCACGAAATATTTTACCCCCAACAGCTTGTAAAAAATTAGTTTACGTGCTGAAAACTTATCATAAAACAGATTTTTACTGAGTAGCGAGTACCGTACTTTACGCTTGCTTACATCAAAGGTTTTCGTACATAGGCTCACCAGTGTTGCTAACCTTTCAGTCTATATTATTGAAATTTGTCAAATATTTCACAATTATCTATGTTTAAAATAAAGAATTACTATTCTTTTGAAATGAGGTTTCTCTGAAATTATCATACAAAAGTGCAGTTCATACAAGATCCAAATCATCATAGAAGACGATAATATTGTCACACGACGCTGAAGCTTGCCAGATGAACTTTTCTTAACCTCAACGATGAAGCAATGTGTATGTAAATGATAATTTCATACAATTGAAAAGAAATCCAAAACTGCAGTTGAAGGAAAAATGTTATGATTCAAGTGTAAAGCTTTTTTATCACTCGCAAAATTACTGAACTTTTCTACGCGTCGCGCGATAACTGTTTCCTTGAGTGATAAAGTACCTAGCTCTTTATGCTCTTAATACTTGAATACTATTAAGATCCCTACTGTAGACTTAGTATAACGCACTTATTTCCTTTTCTCTTCATAATATCTCAAGCATATTCATGGGATGGTACTTGAATAAATGTCAAACTATTATAGTAGCTATCCTTCGTCCAAAAAATTTCATGAACACGTTACGAATTTTATGATTTGTTATTGTCTTGTTATTTTATGTTTTGTTAATTATGTTGTTTGTCTAATATTCTGTTAAATTCAAAGGTCTCAGTTGATTGTATGTGAGATTACAGTCGCAATTAGGTATGTTTAAAGGACTGCCAGCAAATAATAAGTCGTATTCTACACCATCATCATCATTGTCAATGCTACGACATCAGCTGAAGTATCCTCATGAATTATTGCAGAAATACCATTAAACCGGCAATCGACAAATGGAGTTGCACTACACTGTTCAATCTTATCGACTTACAGCTTGAATTCAATCCTATGGGCTTACAGCTTGAACTCAATCTAATAGACTGCCGTTTGAATTCCCATCGTGCGTTTACTTACGCTAGACTCTAGACTCTGTATACGGGCTTCACAACTTTTCTCAATCTAAATTGTCATTCAATTATTGACAGGAAATAATCCTGTGTTTTTTCTGGAGCTATTTTATTATCTTCTTCATCATCTTCTTCTTTTTCTTCTTCCTATTTTCTTTCTTCTTTGTTGTTCTTCTTTGTTGTTCTTCTTTTTGTTCTTATGCCGGCATTGAAAGCGTTAATCCAAATAAAATATGAGTACTACATTCTGCACTGAAACCTTTGAAGCCACATTAATTTATATGATATCATTAAAAAGGCCAAATATAGGCCAATGACTAGTATATATATTATCGTTTCCGGAAAATCAGCAGCAAAAAATTTAGAAATTTGATAAACATGCTCAGTTGAGACCCCGGACACGTTCAGGTGATGGGCTTCAAAAATTTCCCAAAAATACGCCCATAATTCGTTTTTTCAAATAGATGGTATTGGCTACAAATTCTCAATTTAACTATCAAATTAATATTTACAAAGTTTTCGTATACCGAAAGTCTCCGGTTTATAGAGAGAGATGAACTGAGAATTTCTAATATTTTACCATCCATTTTGATTAAACAATATTGTGAGTATTAACTTTTTATTGTAAATTTAACGACTTGCCGTCAATTTTAATTATGAATGAATATATTCCTACTCACTTTTGGCCAAACGCTTTCGAGTCATGGAGACTCATCTTCAAAACGTATTCATTAACAATTTAAATTGACTGCAAGACGTTAAATTTTCAATTAAATGTTGATATTAACAACTCAGATCGTCATGGAACAAGAAATCCAAGAATTGTTAGTAATTGTAATATCCTTGAATAATTTCCACCATATTTGATTTTTTCAATTGAGAGAAGTTTAACTTATTAGTAATCTAGTAGACTCACCTTTCTATGCTCATTGCGGTCAGTGTCAATACTGAACAGATAGCTGACACGCTTTGCATGTAGTGAACCATTTTGCACAGGAATACACCCATCGTCCATGTGTATGAGAATAGTTTAGCAATCTGTGAACAAAGTAATATCAATAAAATGTAAGTCATTAAAATTGAGAATGATTAATTTCTCATATTACCGAATGGCAGGCTTCATTATGTAATACGTTAGTATGTTTTATTATTTCCTGTTAAGATATAGCTCCACATGAGTCTTGTATCTGTAATGTATACATTGCATTGAATGAAACTCCTCATTGAAGCTCATTAGAAAACTAATCTACTCACAAAACAGACGCCCACGCACTTCAAAGTCTGAAGGAAGGCGCCAGCTGGAGTAGCCTATTGGGATACAGCTTATAAAACAGAACTGCTCATTTTTGCAGTGTTAAAAGCTTCAAGTTGAATGGATAATATCGCGCTTCAATGTATCTCAAGTAGCCCACTTAAACTTGATGTATATACAGTAAATCATTATTGTTTATCAATAGTATTCTTGGAATTCCTAGGTGAAATAAGAAAAGCATAATAAACAGAAACATATCATTATCATCTTTATTAGCTTTCAAATATTTTGTTAATTAGGTTTCTGGAGCCTGCTCCTGTGTTCATAGCCTCCTCGGCCAGCAACAGTCCCTTTTATACGTCCTACTACAATATTGTATGCACCGACACTCAAAAAGCCAACAAATTTCTGTACAGAACTGCATAGTAGGTAGTTATCAGAATAAATTTTACTTCACCCTTCACAAGAATATAATTAATAATAACTTAACTAGTAATTAAAAAGTAATTGCACGACTTTGCAGTTAAATATTTGAGTAGAAAATTAAAATATTTTAATCACTGAGCAGATGAACATTTCAAACCACGTGGGTCCATCATCGGAGAGCACCAATGATACGTCATCTACGCGGTCCGAAATGGTCATCTGCTCATCAGTGAGTAAAATATTTTAATTTTCTACTCAAATATTTGACTACCTAGTCGTGCAATTAGTTGTAAGTTACTAGTGAAACGTGCAGTTTGCATGGATACCAAAGTTAAAGAGAATAGCTTGACCATAATCAGGGAGTCCGGTCTCACGAGATCATATTACTACGGCATAGATAACCAACAAAATTCAATAAAATTAACAATATATTAAAGATTTTTTCTTGTTTATAACTTTGTTTGATTGATTCCATGATATCTAACGCGTCATCTTTTTTCAAGGATTGGGCAATTTGCCTGATTCGATTTAAACATTCATCATTTTCGAGGTTTTCCTACACACTTTCTTCTAACTGACTGATAATGAATTGAATATGTGTTATTATTCAGATAAACGAATCATCTGTGAGTAGGCGAATTTCTTCTACAATCTTCTTAAGGGAATATTCTCATTGTAGGTGATCAATAAGCCTTGAATTATTTATACGAGTTTCATACGCAATATAAACTTTGAAAAGCATATTCGCTTTGAAGGAAAAACACAACTTTCAAGCATTTTTTGTCCATTATTGATTTTTTCCTAAAGCATCGCAATGTAATACTCTTCAAATGGGAAGTTTACTGGCTCCCTACCCATCATACTTTCTTAGTATGGCAAGAACGCAAAAACTTCATGTTCATGCAATTGGGATAAGAATGAAAGACATAAGCTTTGCACTGAGCTTTCATACTCTTCTGCCAAAAATAGGTTATATGTGGCTCATCCATTCATAGTTCTAAGACCTGTCCACCCACAGTAATAGAGGAGGGCGTTCCTGACAAATCCAAACTTCGTTCTAAGACAGGATTGACCTTATTCCTGCAAGGTATTATCTAAAAGTATATGACTCCCATATCTTTTCGTGGAAATGCGACTCATTTAAAGCAATGTGTGCTTTCTAAATCATCCTAAACTTAGATTTAGGATCAAGTAGCAGAGAAAATAACACTCCAACCATAAAAATATGGAAAGATGAAATTTTCAGATAATTAGAGTGTATATAAATTTGAGTATAGTTTGGGGTCGAGGGTAGTGAGATTTTTCAGGAAGATGAATTCAACTCAATAAATTCTATACAAATTTGTTTTATTATTTTCAATTTGAAAACCGCAAGCATGTGGTTCAAGACTAGCTAGTTCGATTTAAACTTTACACTAAAATAATATATTTTACTATAAAATCTTCATCAACTTGATATTCTTTCAAATATTCTAATAAATTTTTGATGATTTATAATAATCATACTTATAGAATGTTTATACTGTATTAAATAATAAATTTATAGTTTACATTATGTTGTAAGCCAGGCTTGGTAACATTTGAACCGTCACACCAAAAATAAGAAAATTATAAAATTGACATATTCCATAGAACATGACATATTCTCTTCTAGTGGAGTGTTTACATCAATAGATCCATTTGATTTGAGGATCAAAACTTAAAAATAAAATAATAATAGTAGAATCATGGTTAGAATAGACGATAGCTTGCTGAGAAAAAATTTCCATTAGAAAATATTTTTGTGATTCGCCCACAAAATCAAAGCTCCTAGATATAGCACTTTTAGGCTTGTCATGAGAAAAGGTGGTTCAAAATGTGACCTGCATTTAAATTTTCGAAGTTTGGTTGTCAGAAATATGTGGAAACTGAGAATTCGGATTTGTATTCCATATTCGGTTCGCCTTCAACTCCTAGATGTAGCCCAGCTGCCTGACGCAAACATTCGTTACGAATTCCTTTCACCGAAATAGGGCTTCCCTCTCCATACCTTCACGTTTGCCTCAGACATTGATGAAGGTGACTGCGGTCTGTCAAGAGCAAGTGCAGTGCATAAAGAACTCTATTCGTATGTTGAAATTGGTTGAAGGGGTCATAGTTGATTCTTATTATTAACAAAAGTTGTTAAATATCATCAAATCGTCACGGTAAAAGATGCAAAAAATGCAATATCGATTATAACAATGTTAATAACCAAACTGGGGCTATCTAAAATATTTGAGACAGATTTATGAATGAAGTATCTTCATTTCCAGGACTAATTCATTACAAATCATTTTAATACTTCTTCCTTTTTATAACCCGGAATCGATCCATTTGAATGTGGATTATAATGAGCAATATTTTTCCATGCAGTGTTTTGGAATTTAAAATACTCATATCAATAAAAAAAATAATAAAAAAATTGAGATTAAAAATAGAAAAATTCCACCTGGAATTAAAAAGCAATAATATTGTAGAACAACTGATCAAAACCTCATATTAAAATAAAAATATATTCAAATAGTATAACATATACAATCTACATAATTCTTATTACCTTTTAACTTCATCTTAGTCACAATAATTTAGTTATATCCTGACAGAATCTCTCATGAGTATATTGTATTAGTTCCTAAAAGTTTTTTACCATTATAATTGATGACGAATCATGATAACCATTTTTCATTATGCTATCAGGATTCAAATGATCTATATCTAATTAATCAGTAATATTTTAGTTATGTAATTTTTCTGAATTATTTAACATTTTTTCATGAAAAATCTTCAAATCTCATCATGGTTTAAAAAGTTCCTGGATTTCTTGTTCCATGACGAACTGCGTTGTTAATATTAACTTTTCATGTGAAATTTAACGACTTGCAGTCAAATATTTGTTAAGAATAAGTATAATAACTCACTTAATCTGGCCGAGTACTTTCGAATCTTTCGAAAGATTCGAAAGTACTCGGCCAGATTAAGTGAGTTATTATACTTATTCTTAACAAATATTTGACTGCAAGTCGTTAAATTTCACATGAAAAGTTAATAAGTTTAAAAAGTCCCTAACCACTTTTATAATTAACTAGCTGGCCCGACGCATGTTGCTGCGTTCTCATAAAAAATTCTTGATTTTATTATTTGCCACCTCCCACTGAGGTTACATTTCAAATTTCAACCTTCTAGGACTATTAGGGAAGAAGTTAGTCCTAGGGCTCTTCCAGCTGATCAGAGAGGCCTCCTTCGTTGTTTTCTTACACAGTAAGACCTTACTCACCATCTCTCAATGAACATTTCAAATTTAAACCTCCTACGACTAATAGGGTAGAAGCTAGGTTTATGATTTTATTATTCACCACTCCCTACTGAGACTACATTTCAAATTTCTAGCTGCATTGGTTAACATATGTCTTCAACCCGGCATTTCCCAGTATATGGGTATGATCTCAGTCATATGTTTCCTACATACTGCAAGGCTCCGACTGCACGGTAGCCTACATGCAAAGTCTTTGCATTCCAGACAGCGTGAATAACGCTGCTAAGGGGCTTGCCATATGATTAAAAACTGTTGACTTCTATCAGCTGTTCCTTTAAGCTGTATGGCCGGCAAGTTCAGTAGGTTAGGTCTGTAAAATGGATTAATTAATAATATTTATTAGCCCCCCTATTAAAATTTATGGTCAGAAACCATCCCCAATATTCACTCAACATATTCCCAAAGTTTCATGCCGATCTGTCAAGTAGTTTTGAAGTCTATAGGGAACATACATACATAGATACTGTAAGGGAACATTTTGAATCAACCTCTATGCCTTAAGATTTGAAAACGCCGCGCTCCAGTCGGCCATTCATCTATTGATGATGGCATCTGTTGGAGCGAAAATTCAAACCCGATATGACAGATCTAAATAGTGAAAAAGCTCTACTCTGATTAAGAATATCAAAAATATTGCTATCCTACAATTTCTTATATAATTTCAAGCTGTACATGAACCAACAAATATCCCAAATTTATGTCAAATGTTAAATCATCATTTCAAGCCGTGATAATGTAGGCTGGCTTGTTATTACAAGCCAAGTACTGCATGAATGTTTGGATATTTGTTTTGTAATTTATTTCTACTGAAATTATTTACAATGTTAAAAGGGAAGCTCACATATTCCCTGAGACCCATTTTGAGTCTCCCTTTGCAAATATTAATTTTAGTGCTACATTTAAGTTTTATATTAACTCATGCTTTGGCTGACCGATTTGTAGGCCACCTTGCCGAAAATTTGTCAGCTGTTCTAGGACTTTTTCCGGTTCCCGAAAAAAGTTCTAGAGGACTTACTACAAAAAGACTGAAGGAGAAGGACGCAGGATTCGCGTATCCCTTAACTTGCTTTAATTTAATAAATGTAGCACAAGTATTTAAAGTTCCTAGTAAATGTTAAATGTCCTCTTATATTGAATGTTTTTGATCGTACATTCTTTTATTGTAAAAAAGTCAAATTGTGATAAACCTGGCGATTAAAACTACCATCACCAACTCCAAGAAATACTGATGTCCACGAGGCTGAAAAAACCAAGTGCATCGAAAAGAGGGCTGAATACAAGGAAAGTGCGTGAGTTAAATCCTGAACAGGTATAATTATCATTATAAAAGCTTTTTGAGTGCGAATTTCATGGCCAATATTTCAAATCTCGCCGCATGTATCAGTGTAACATACAAAGTTGAATTCATGTAATATCCGGTAAAGACGTTCAACACATAATAGTGACCCTTAGGTCTAATTCCTCACACAGGAAAATTATTCTAATTAAGTTAAAGACTCAGATTTCATTCAGGAACTTGAAGAACGTTTTGGAAATTAAATATCTCAAGTGGAGATTATTTTATTCTTGTAATACAATTACTGAGTCACATGATTTATTTGATTGGCATTAATAAATTATACTGTTAATTGACTTTTGTGTATTTTTCTCTTGGAGTTTCTTGCTTGGTATTAGACTAAGTACACGTTCTCACACACATAGCCTAGGGTCCATTTGCCTGTGGTACTTCATGAGAAAGTCCACTTGTGGTTTCAAGGATACCTTGACTGACCTTAGCATAAAAGGTTCAGTTGCTTCAGTGAGATCGTCTATAGTCTACCAGAGAAATCCTCCTTACACCAGTCATACAACAGACCACTTAGTGGTAATGTTATTGCTTTCAGATATTTGATTGTAATCAGCTCGAAAACGCCCTCTATCTCTTTGATTAGTGGTAATTTATAATTATCATTTGTTTGAGAGGTAGTGGACGTTTATTCGTTATGGAGTATTTTCAGGAGGCGAAATTTCAATACAGCCAAGCCTTGCTTTAGTTTGTATGTTAGAGCCTATTATCCGGACACAGCTGATGGAACATTACATTTTATTTCCATTTCAGCTTTCAAATAGAGGAATTGGAGCCCAACCTGAGAATATTGCCTAACAATACATACATACAGACAGACATTCATTTTTATATATATAGATAATTCTATCTTCTATTAATTTCATAATACTGTACTGTTTCTTTTTATTTTGTTACAATACGCTAATATGGATGAATAGCAATAAATGGATATAGCGTTCATCCGAATAATTTGACCGCCAACGCCCAATACAAATGCTCATAAACAGCTTTCTGCACATTAACAGCTTTCTGCCAGCTTCAAAGAGGGGCGAAAACATTGGCGCCTGTAGATGTAGTGCCCCAATGTTTGTGCTTCCGTGCAAAGCTTTGTAGTTGAGCATTTACAGTATCAGTAACAATTTTCAGCACATAACACAATACAAGCCGGATGAACAAAGGCCTGTCATGCATGTATTGTGCACTCTATTGTTCATTATTTAAGTTGCCAGGATTTGTCCGGATTGGCGGGTGGGTAGTTTGTTAGGGAGGGGAGGGGAACCTTAAATGAAATTCACACCGAAAGCTTTTCCAAAGTCAATTCGATTGGTTGCGGACAGAAATGCAGTTGGATTAAAGCAGCCAGGCCTCTTGTGTTCTGGACAACAGGCCAGTCAGCACGTCGACCTGTTCGTCCATCTAATATAGCGACAAAGAGGAATCATTAGCCGGCCCTTTGGCTGCAACGAACCAGCTTGCACCGCATAGCAACGCACCAGTCCATAAAGCGCTCAATTCATTTTCAGAATGCTCTCCAAGGAGAACTTCAATCCCATTATTAATTTTCAAAAGACAGTTAATTGATTTGTCTGGTGATGAATTTTCCGCGAGGGAATTTCCCTGGTACTGAATAACGATCCGGACCACAGCCGGCACACTCATTCAATAACGTAAACGGCGCACGAATAAGCTCAACGTAAATAAATTAATGCTGTTAGTTATAACTGTAATCAACGAATGATTGCTTGCAAAGTATGATGTGCATCTAGAATATCTATTTGAGATTCTCTCCAGTTTCAAAATTATAAGAGCTTGTTAACGGTAATAGTGTTACGAGGATTTGAATTATCTGGGATGAGATTACTTACAGGATACCCAGTTATCCAATTGAGAATAGAATTGATGACGTACTCCCCGAAAGTATGAAATAATATTTCAAATGAATTATTCTGAATTTATCCTCTCACAAAAACTTTTAGTACTTGAAAATATTAAGACAATAGTGGAGAAGAATACTAATTCCTAATGCTAATACTAAAAATATCTTGGAATTTGACAAACTTCGCGTTTCTCTTGTAATTTTTGATGACTATTCACGTCTATTCAGTCAAATTGGCTGTCCACGAGAATTTAAAATTAATTTTTTTCATACAAATTGACTGCATGGTCGTGAATAGTACTACAGATTAAATAATATTAACTATTATTACTATATTAATGATAGTACTTAAAAGTGACTACCTATGCAAGGAGGGATCTAGTGTCCAGTCTTCAAGATAGAATGAATTTTCTTGCCGATGATGCCCACATAACATTGTGCATGATGATGTACAGTCTGAGACCTGTGCGAATTCATGCGTAATTTAACTACACTAAATAGTCCAAAGTGACCAAGAATACAACCCGTGACCTCAGGAGTAGCAGTCAGTCAAAGACTTATCAGAGACATCGTCCTAACCGATAACACCAGATTGAATTTTAATTGAAATTGAATTGAATGGCTGCATCCATTGTTACATATCAAAATTTGTGAAGGGAGCAGTTTTGGACCTGAGTCTGTTGCCCCTTCACACTCGTTGTAAATTTGTCACAATAAATAAATAAATAAAATCTGTAGAAGAGAGGCGTACTCTTTACTCATAACGAAATTTTTGTACTGGAAAAAATAGTCTTTTTTAGGTGATGAAATGATTTGCAGTAGACTAATCGTTGATTCCATTAATAGCTCTCAATCAGATGAGAGCTCTTATCAGATTCGTCTATCGTATAAAACACAATTTGTTTAAAAGTAATTTCATATTTTTTCATTAGCGATTCGAGATCTGACAGCGATTATGTATAGAATCGACAGATTCCACGGAAATTGCCATGTAATTAGTTTAATAAAGAGTTTTCACAATTGAGCCTGTATGACATTCGCTTAGAAATCAAGTCTTTATGAGCTGATGTATTTTTTATGGATAATCAGGTGTTCATTCAATAAGCGTATTAAAAGCACCGTTTCCTGGCCATTAGGGCATTCACATCCTGAAAGTGACAGAATACGCAAGTTGTTTATTTGTTCAGGTTGTGGACAAAATTCAGATATCTAAATGTTCCCAACAATCATCCAATGCCTTGCATTGCTGCTCTGTACTTACTTCATTGAAATCATGGAAGTGGAAGGATTATCAATCACAGATTTCGTAAGAAACTGATATTTTAAATTTTTTATCTTTTATATCTTTCTTCTCCATGGAGAAACATAATAAGTGGATTAGGCAAAAACCTGCAGATATATGGACAATACGAATAGTGATAAAAATTATTATTATTATTATTATTATTATTATTATTATTATTATTGTTGTAACTCAGTATTATAATTCCAGTTATTTGATAACCTGATCATTAAGTTGATTTTCTATATGTTTTTATTCTATCTAGTTTAGTTCTGACATACACCTTCAAGTTGCTACATATTCTAAATATGTCTTATCATTTCGTATCGAATAATATTATTTTAAAGGTGACTTCAATTATTATTATTATTATTTTTGAATAATATATTAACATATATCTCCATTTTACTGGGTAAGAGGGTGGCATTGGCTAATTTAGCAAAATGACACCCTTTCTATTTTGGTATATTTAGGAAGCTCCTTACTGTTGATGTTGTGCACAATATGACAGCTTTCTGCATTAAATTTTGCACCTACACAGGCAGTCTCAATTTTTTCATCCTCTCAGGCTGCTCTTTTGGTATTACTCCTGTAGCTGATATTATCAATGGCATAATTGCCACTCTCTATTGCCTCCACAAGTCTTTTATCTCCTCTGCCAAAGGCAGATATTTGAGCAGTTTCTCATCACTGTATTGCTTTATATTTTGTGTGTTTGGTATGCCTATATCTATTAAAAATGTGGTTTGGTTTAGTTTGTCCATTAATATGATATCTGGCCTATTGTTGGCTATTGTTTTGTCTGTGAGTACTGATCTATCCCAGTACAACTTGTGAGTTGCATTCTCCAAAACTGCACTGGGAGTGTATTGATAATATGGAACTGAATTGGGCAACAGGCTGTGTAGAAATGCCAGACTCTGATGTACAATCCCTGCCACCTGGTTGTGCCTATGGAGATAGTCCGTTGCTACCATTACCTGACATGCACTTGTCACATGTTGGATGGTCTCAGATGCCTGGTGACATCTTCGACATGTATCATGTTTCTGTTATTATTATTATTATTATTATCTTATTAGTGTTATTAAAACATCACGTTTATACAGTTCATCGAGATAACAATGCTTCAGAGACAAGAAACCTAGTAGTATCGTCTAAACTTACTTTTTAGCAAACTGAACTACAATCAGGTTATAATAAATTTGTTCAAACTCTTTCAAAGGAAGTAAGCAGAGTACAACCTGACTTATACAGGTACTGTATCTCAGTAATTATATAAGCTGAACAATTGTTTTCAACTTTCCCCTAACGTTGTTCATAATCTTCTTATTCTGCATAACAATGCATGGCTGATTTCATTTAGGAGTTTGAGAAGCATCCACAGGAGCAAACAAATGATGGGAGATGGAAGACAGAGATGGATTCCCCACATACGAAGTCTTTTCACAAACTTTAAGCCGCGAAGCACACAGCAAACTACTTAGGAAGAATCATTCCTATGTATCCTAAGTTCCATGTTGAAAACTTGTGGGAATTCCCAAGTTTGGTTTTATCGAATGATATTTAATAATATAATAATAATAATAATAATAATAATAATAATAATTTTTTTTTTTTTTTTTTTTTTTTTTTTTTTTTTTTTTTATATAGGTTAATGTATCAAGCAAGATTAATGGATAAATAGTCTTCAAAATTAATGTTTTCGTTCTGTTTTGATAGAAATTAAGTGTTTATAAAGAAGATGACTGTAAGTTAGTGGCAAGATTAAGGAGATATTATTAATTTTTGTGAACATTGGAAATAAATAATAATAATAATAATAATAATAATAATAATAATAATAATAATAATAATAATAATAATAATAATAATAATAATAATAATAATAATAATAATAATAATAATAATAATAATAATAATAATAATAATAATAATAATAATAATAATAATAATAATAATAATAATAATAATAATAATAATAATAATAATAATAATAATAATAATAATAATAATAATAATAATAATTTTTTTTTTTTTTTTTTTTTTTTTTTTAATTTTCTTTTATTAAGGCGTTTTGCCATTTGACATGTACATGAGCATGAACTATTGGCTAAAACCACCTCCAAACCTAGAGACCGCCTGGAACTGTTTATCACATTACTTCAGAACGGCCTCTCATTCCTTTAGCTTATTCAAGCTACCCTGCTGCAACAAGATCTCTCTTCTTTGTCTGTAGTATGGTGATTATATAGTTAGCCATCTTCACCCATTGCTGCTTGCCTTGGAGCATAACAGAAACAACGTTTTCTGGGGATAACCAACCCAGTTCTGCCTGCACTCTTTCTCTTAGTTCTTCCCACCTGCTACACAGAAAGAAGGTGTGTTCAACATCATCTCTACTTTTAGGACAGTAAAGACATTCAGGTGTATCTGCTTTGCCCAACTGATGGAGAAAAGATCGGAAATATCCATGACCAGTCAGGAACTGTGTCACAAAGTACCCCACTTCTCCATGAGGCCGGTTTACCCACTGCTTGACTCTGGGTATCAGCCTTGATGTCCATTGTCCACGTGCTTCAAGAGTCCAGTCGTTCTGCCATGCTTGGAAAGTTCTGTTCCAATAATAATAATAATAATAATAATAATAATAATAATAATGATAATAATAATAATAATAATAATAATATGACGTGATGATTCCTCTACCACTCTATGATTCCACTCCTCTGCTCAATAAACCTAGGTTTCCCTGACGCTAAAAAGTTGAGAATCAGATTCTATTTCACGTAGTCTGCATCACTGATATCCCAGTGTAAACTGTTGAATCTTTATGATCTAACTAATAGATTTAAAAATTTTATTGACATTGTTATAATAATATTAGAAAGTTAAATATGATTACAATTCGGTGGTTCGGAACCCACCTAAAACTGAAGGTTCAACTCATCAATCACCATCATCCAATTCATTACCCACGCACAGGTCTCAGACCTATGTGGGCTTCATCCTCCGAAAAAAATATTTATATTTTTAAATTCTACTGACATTGTTGCTATATTTAAAAAACATTTGATCTCGCATTACAACTAACAGTTCTTGATGAGGATTAGGATCTATTAAGTGTTTTTCCTCGTCGTATCTTGCAGTAATTTGGTATCAATTATTGCATTTCTATTGTCATTAGGGCAAACTTCTCCTTACTAAGATTTTTCACATTGATAATAAGTTTGTTGGTATTTCTAGGATTTTGGCTCTAAAAGAACATTAATCGTCGAGATGCAAACATATGAGAAGTGTTCTAACGAAGGAAACGGAGATTTGCATTTCTTGGGTCGACAGTCAAGAATAAACAGAACATTGGTTGTCGAAAACGCCAATATCACGTTTCGGGTTCCGTTTGATGACACCATGAAGGTGAGAGGATGGTGTAATATCTCACTAACCTTATTGATGTAATATTGCAGCGTGTACACTGAGATCAATAGAAGCTAAACCATCACCTAACCAAATATAAAAGAAGCGATTTTTTGTTATGAAATTTTGTGGAATAAATTGGACAAAAATAAAAAACATTAAGCAAAGATTAGGATTAAAAGGAAGAAAGATTAGGATCGCATGTCTTTCCCTCAATTAGAAATTTTTGCAATGCAGTTGGCGCTGCAGTCTCATAATATAAAATCTTTAAGCCAAGGGATAGTTCTAAGATTTATAGTATACAATACTGAAGTATTTTTGTATGTTCTCTTGTACTATTAGACTTTTGTAGTTATACATTTATTTGTTTTGCTAATATACCGTATAATGGCTGTATTACTGTATGGCTGTATACTATTTCTACTGTTTGATAGTTGTTGTATATTTTCTCACCAGTGGATATTAGTATACAAGAGCGATACCATGCAAAAAAGGAAGGATGGCAATTTCACAAGAAAGGTAAAAAAATACTGATTTGTGACCCCATACTTTTCAGCTGGAACGCTGGTACCACCGTATATATTGAAGTATATTTTAGTATACTGTAGTATGATATATTGTGTATTATTCTCTATTATATTACTCCAGTCTTTCCTCCACGGAGACTGGAAATCATTTTAACATCGATCCGAACAGGTGACATCTGTCATACAATTACATTTCCAGATATAACGGGTGTTTCAAAAAAGACGCAGCCCTGAGATCAAATGGCGGAAGTCATGCTTGGGGTGAACTTTCTGTGCCTCAATCAATATTAAAGCCAAATTTAATCCAATGTCAACTATCTAGTCTATGTAGAATGTAGACTACTTGTCGGGCATTATAGTCTGTTCAGCGAGCCTACGGAGTGAAGTAAACAAACTTTGAATGTGTGTGAGTGAGGAATTCCGAGAATTGTACTGGCATCGGTTGGTTGGCCTATTCACAATCATTGCCACCTACAGTACATTCTTAACAGCTGTTGTTGCACTTCCAGTTTGTGAAATTAATAATTATTATTGCATTATTAAATAATGCAATAATTTAAATTTCAATAACATATTAGATTTTAAATTCTGTTTTCAAGTCGGTATTTTCATTTCAAATGTATAGGTAAAAATAATTCAATCGACACATTTATGAAAAATAGTAAAACCAGTGATTGCTGAATGTTTGGATACATTACCTAAGCATCGAAAGTAAGAAAATAGCCATCTTATTCATATAATTCATTAATCTCGAGTGTTCATTTCCATTTACAATAAATAATAAGTATTATCCAAGTAATATAGCTGTTTGAAAATGATTATTGAAAGTCGTTTTCAATGGGTAGGCCTGTTGCCTGTTCGATGCTTTTCGAAAACTAGGCTATCTGTGAATCGGGCTTCGTTGGGTCTCGGCTTGCACGCACATGTTTGTTACACCACTCCGTAGGCTCGCTGAACAGACTATAGTTTAGTCACATCATTCGTTTCATTAAATGAATTCAAATCTATTTTTTTTCTAGATAATTCGATTCTTACGATTCTTGAAGGTTATTCTGTCTTATTTTTTACTATAATATTCTATGCAATACGAAGTTGATAACATTATTATTACACGATATAATTAATTGACTTGAAATTCAAACGAAATTTGAAAGATTAAATGAAGAAAAAAAGGAAATTTGAAGAAAAGTTGCTGAAAATTTGTTGAAATTAGAACAAATCTATTTTAAATTTTAAACAAGAGCGGCCCCATGCTAAGAAGGAAGGAAGGCAATTTCACAAAAATGGTCAACATACATACTGGTTTGTGACCTCCGAAACGTTTTAGATGGAACGCTGGTACCACCATATATATTGAAGTATATCATAGTATATAATATAGCTTTATTTGCATCCTTTTCAGAACAAAAGCCTCTCATACGAGGTAATAATGAGTTGGTTGTCACTCCAGAATTTCAATGTTCATCTCGAAAACTATCACCTCCTTGGAATTACATCCACTTTTCTTCAATTTTAGGACAGTACAGTAAGAGAGTTTTCCACTCAGCCAGATCACGGCTGTAAACCTATTACAGTATACTGTAGTATGATATATAGTGTATTATTCTCTTTAATATTACTCCAGTCTTTCTTCCACGGAAAATCCAACATCTACCTTCCCAAAATTAGTAAAAGATTGAATTTTATTCATGATCAATATATCATATTTTATACCCAATGGGTTTTGTCATTTTTGAAACAACCGTTATCAGAATCGATTTAAACTTTGTTTTACAATAATATCTCTATAGGAATATTTCTATATTATCTCTATAGGAATGTTTTATTATAATATCTTATAGGAAAAGTTGTAGTAGAAATGTGATAAGTTTGGTAACAAATGTTGCCGACTGCAGCAGCTTAGCAATGATTGATTGATATTGTAGGTGAAGTTGGCGATAGACATTTGGGGCAACGGTGGCTGGCGGCCAAATGGTTTCGTCATGGAATGGACCAACGGATGCAGCGAAGTGCTCGCTTTGCTCGGCGAGGCGGGAAGGGCGCTCTTCAACCACATGACACTGGTCAGCCACATCACCAATGGCTCCATCCCCACACCCCCTGCGTACATCAACCACACCAATGAAATTCATCCCGAATACAAGTGTCCTGTGCCTGTGGTAAAACAACTCACACTATCCACACTCTTTTATTAGGATCACACGAAAAGGTTGCAGTATTTTTGCATGTGTTTTCTCAATTAGACTTTTTGCGATTTCCTTTCTAGACTATACATTATATTGTCATGATACCTTGTTATCAGACTTATTTATCAGACTAATATAAATTTATTAGACTAATATTTATCAGGCTATAATTATAGGATTACTGTAGCTTGAATGCCGCACAGTATCACGACATCTAACGTAGAAACGACCAACTATCCGAACCTTTTCTCCACTACAAAGGAAAGCAAATGCCAATCGAACATATTAACATAGTTTTGTTGATGTTTTAAATATTTTGTTATTAGCATTGTTATCAATAACACATCTTTCACTGCATTAAAGGAAGTGATAGCCGTGAGCCGTAGCAGGTCTCTGTTCAATCAGAGCTAAGCAACGCTCTTCTGGCCCCTATTTGTAAGGGTGACCGATTGGATTGGCCAGCAAAAAATTCTGTGTTCTCTGCTGTGAAATCACTTCCCGGTGGTTCGGAACACACCTGTTTTCAATAATACGGCTCAAGCGGCGAGGTGGAACTACCCGTAATGATCCGCACCAATAAAAGCCATACGCATTATTTTACATTTTACTACTTTCATTAAGGAATTAGCATCCATTATTTTCTCAATCACTTCCAGAGCAAGCCTTGCTATTTCAAGTTATATTGTTACTTACAGTGTTACTAGTAATGTTATTAGTGTTTCAGGAGGAATCTGCTAAACTTTTCAAGCTTATCCGTCTTCTCAAAATAATAGAAATCTAGTTTAATTGGACCAATACGCTAAACTCACAAGAATAGATAATTTGTAGCAACCATATGAAATCAGTGAGTTTGGAGTCGATGAAACCCTATCTTATGAGCTTTGGGTGACATGTTGACTTTGCACTATCGTATTCCACATTAATTTTTTAAATTTAAATTCACACTGTAAATCTTTTTAAAGTTTTGTAGGAACAATCACTGGTTAATCGTCAATTAAACGAGTTATTCCATTTCCAACTTTAAAAAATTTTTTTTTGTGAAAATTGAAGAACATTTTAATAATAACTTCAGTAGCAGACTTTTAAGATCTTTTATTTGGATTTTCTTCATGTCACATAAAACGTATTTAATTTACCACTTAAATAAGGGACCTAGAAATTTCTGAACAAATAAATTGACAGGGATATTTGCGATCTTCCGTCATCTATATTTCTGCTATCTTCCGCAATCTTTATTTCTGTAACTAAGCATTTGCGGGACTGTTTTGATGCGTAGTTCTTATATAATTTTGAAAATAGGAATAAGATTGTGCAGTTTGACATATCCCTCCTGAACCATTCTGTGTTTATCTTTAGGTATAGAACAATTAAGTTTATAAAAGTAAGCTATGACTATTTCGGTGATCACACTAAAAACAATATTCATTATTGTTTTTTTCATTACTTTTTAATCTCTCATTCCATATTATTTAAAAAAAAAATGATTTTAACATTCAGCATTTCACATTGATAGAATTCTATGGTACTTTTCCAGTGTTTTAACAGGTTTAACGAAACGTATCAACAATATTCAATATAATCATGGACCGATCTGATGTTTATCAATGTAAATTATTATAATTATTCTTGTATTTATGTCTTCACAGGGATTATACTACGAGAGGAACATGGACGTCTCACTCTACAGTAGAATTAATGTGCCCAGGTTCATCAGCGGTAGATGGCGAATGAATGTCAGCTTTATACGAAAACGAGATAAGGTAGTGCTTGGATGCATTCGGAGGGTACTACAGGTCGTGTACAAAAATAAAAATTCTCCTTGAACCATCTACTCCCCTCAAACTCTTTTCAGAGTTCACTAATATTGTATTGCAAAATTTCACTACTAATGTTTTTTAGAGCAGCCTTATTGGTTTTTGAATGTCATAAAGATTCCAATCTCTTTCATTTGAAATTGATTGGTGTTTAAAATGAATTAAAAATATGATTCCAATTTTATTTTAAAGAAAGTAGACCCTCATTTACTAAATTTTTCCCTTTCCAAACCTTTACAACCGTGTGAAGCGTTTGTAAGGAAATTATCGAATTTCATATACCAAGCTATAATTATTTCGAGTACGTAGTGTAAGGAACGTGAGAAAGAACACGAACATTGTTCTGCGCTACTCGTTTTGTAAACAATGCTTCCGTTTTTATTGTTCGTATAGTACGTTGGAACAAGGAAGTAATTTTTTTTTTGGAGGATGAAGCCCACATAGGTCTGAGACCTGTGCGTGGGTGATGAGTTGGATGATGGTGTTTGATGAGTTGGACCTCCAGTTTTAGGTGTGTTCCGAACCACCGGGAAATGATTTTACAGCAGAGAACAGTGTCTGTTTTGCTGGCCAATCTAATCGGTCACCGTTACGAACAGGACTCTTGTCACTTATTTCTTTTTCATTGCGGATGATGCCCACATGATTCCGGAGACTTGTGCGTAGGTAATGAGGTGAATGGGCGAATGATGAGAAACATTCATGGCTGAATGAGATTCGAACCCAAGGCTGCAGAAAACGAAGCCAGCCAGAGCCTTATCTTATCTCACAGACAAGCGCTCCAACCAACTGTTCACTCCCATTTGTCGGGTTTAGTTCTAGTGTTTTCGAGGATTTGCCAGAATGTTCCAGTTATGTTACTAGTTTCCAGAATTTCCTGGAATACTTTCAAACGGTATAAAAGGAGTAGTTTAGTTGTTATTTGCTCTTCCCAACGTTCGGTCCCAGTGACAGTTTACATACATTTATATACATTGTGATCACGCATATCAAGTGTTTAAGAACAATTTATGTGGTGAATTATTTGACAGTAGACTCCCTTATTTGTGGCAGAATACTCAGTGCTATTATTGTAATTATCAAATACCCTGACAGACACTGTGTTTTGTAAGTGTTCTATTCATTGAGTGTTCAACTGTTTTTAGACTTTTTTCCAACATTGAACATTTTATTGGATTGTTGTTTATCAAGTTATCGATCGGCCTACTGACAGTTAGTAATTCAATTTTGTGCAGTGTTATGGAAAATTCATAATTAGTTGAACGTTATTGATCTGTTTTTTTCTTATTGGCTTTTCATGTGTGATATAACTTATCAGTGCTTATTATTGATATAACTTATTATTCATTCCAATATTTGAATATCAAATCGGTAAATGAGCACAGATTCTTATGACATAGCTCCATCAATGAAGCTTTGCAAGGAATAGTAAGCTATGCCAGCTTGTTTCAAGGAATAATATTTATCTTCAAATAATTTCATGGCGAAGTTTCTGTAGATACCAAGCATAAATAGCTGGAAGACAACTTTTAATTGATAACATACAATGTAGAATCGTCACTGTTTATGCAAGCTCTGTCAAGGGAAGAAGTATATTTTTTAAGTGGAAACACAACATGCTTGGTTCAAATGTAAATACTTGGAGGCAATGTAAATATTTACCTTTGCCGGATACTTGACGCTTGCCAGCAGTTCTCTTGGTTACCTTAATTTGTATCTCTGTTCAATTTCGCTGTTAATTAAATTTTGTCATGGATGTATTTAAAACTTTAGCTTCAAATCTGAGAAGTATAATATTCGAAATACGATAAGTAAATGAATTTTTATTCCAAATATTGTATTATCAAGGAATTTGGACAAAAAATTGACCTTGATTAACATCTAACCTGTAGCCGGTGGTTCGGAGCCCACCTAAAACTGTAAGTCCAACTCATCAATCACCATCATCCAATTCATTACCCACGCACGTGTCTCAGACCTATGTGGGCTTCATCCTCCGAAACAAAAGTAATCTATGTGTGTATATCTATATATAGTACCATAGCCAATTTCAACTGCTGATGACTCTTCAGACCGCAACATTATGTTTTGGTTCAAACAGCTTACTACACAAAGAGGAGTCAGGTAGGTTACGATCACTTCTCTTTTTGTCAGGGTTGTATCTATGCCAAGCTCACCGAAATAAATTCTGAAGCTCTATGCTTAACAGTCCACTTCCACATTTATGTAAGGTCAGGCTGCATAGGTTAGTGTGTGGACTATCTGGCACACCTCTGAGCTACTTCCATCTTTCTATAGAAATGCTTGAAAAATGACAATAGATGTAGCCTTTTTTGTATCTGAGATGAATAAAACTTACTTCACCTCAAGCCTTACCTTTTAATAAGGAACAAGCTAAGTCATAGAAATAGTTTAATTGGGAAACTTATACTCAACGTACAATAACAATATTCCAGAATTTGTATGGAAGAAATTGTCTTATCTGGGGACTGATCATTTGAAAACTGTAATGTTATATTATAGAAAATTTCCCCAAACTACGAGTATTGCATGGAAAGATTATTGTGTACTCTGCTGTGTAAAACGCCTCAAATTTATTACTATTACGGTTCATGATACTATTATAGTTCAACGAGTACAAATTATTCATTAGTAGAATCCAAGAATTCTTATAGCGAGAAAAAATGCTGTGGAATCCCTCGAATTTTTAAGGTGTCTTGGCAAAACTTTCAGCTGAAAAGACTCACCAGAGATAATGTATACTAATGATAGTGCTTCAAGAGCCACAGACATTATCCGCAACACGATGAAAGAGTAAGATTGTTATATTTCACTTTGAGAGCAGTTGGATGCGAAGTGCCGTGCTGTTACAGAGCCGTCATAAATCATCCAGCCTGTACCACTCTTTCTTTCCTTAGAAAAAACCCGGACATGATGAGGTTTTTGGTTTGCTAAAATTTCATGGGTAGCATCTTTTCATAACAAGTGTTTCAGTGGCCTAGCTGATGCAATCTTCCCAAACTGTTTCGATAAACTGATTTTCTCAAAACTTTGGCGAGGGCAGTCTGTACACAGAGCGTTCGTCAAGCGTGGAGTCAACTCCGTGTTCCAAATGAATGACAGCCATTATCTGTAACAGCTCAGTCAAAGACAGCCACTTATTGGAAGTGCGGAGTCGACTCCACGCTTATTAAACGCTCCGAGTTTATACTGCCTTTAGCGATCAATGAGTTGATAACATGACTCTTCCATATTATGTTTTATTAATTTTTTATTATGATTCAAAAAATCTTATGGCCTCTAATAGTGCGTCATTCTGGCGAGCTCTTATACATTCAGAATAATTTGAGGTTCAATGGCATAATTTATAGGATTTTTTCGCTATTTGTTAGGGGTGTAAGGGGTTGGTGAAAACTGCCTTCTTCCCCATTTCTTTGGGGTTGAGCGCTGCAAGTATGCACAGAAGGTTAAAGCTGAGTAGAACTTATTCTCTCACGTTTAGGTTATTCTTTCTATTTTTGCATTTTTGAGGGGAGATAGAAATCCCATAAAACTTCACAGAGGAGCACTCAAGACAAGCCACTGTATGCAGACTCAATGTCAACTGTCTTTCTCCCAAAAGTGGCAAATGTCAAATTAATTCATGTTTCAACTCAATTCGCGAGAAGGGATATAGCCCAAGGAGGGTGACAGTGCATTCAACTTTATTCAAGTATACTATTATAATTGTCTGAATAGTATTCATGTATTCTATTATAGATTCATTATATACTTATTCTTATGCAGGGGTGAATCCAGAAATTCCTTTGAGAGGGGAGGGGGGGTTGGACAAGTGAGAAAATATTTCGCGGGGGATATTCAAAAAGAGTATTTTATTCCCATGAAAGACCTTTTTTCCAATGTGGAGATGCATCCCCAAATATCTCCTCTTTGATTAATAGATACAAAAAGCCGGTTCTGGTGCAACCTTGACTTGACCTGACCTTGACCTTAAAAAAATAATAATAATTGAAAAAAAAAACATATTATTTTCAAGGTTACACCAGGAGCGGCCTTTTGTACCCACTTGGATTCGCCTCTGCTATTACGTCGACTTAGTATTTTTCAAGTTATTGCTGATCTATAAGAAGAGAATGTGATAATCAAAGAATGAAATTTAAATTGATTTTGTTTAAGCCTTGATTCCAGTGCTGTTGAAACCCCTAGGATCAGGATTTGCTTAGAAGCATGTTTGACTGAAAGTGATCTTGGGAAGAACATTGTTAGGTGCACTCTCAGGGTGAACTGGAAACTGGGTCCTTTCCTTTTTTGCACTAGCGTAAGTAAACCAGATCACTGCTTGTTTTAGGATGGAAGTCTTAAAAAGCCTTATACGATAGAGCAAAAACGGATGCTCTATCTTAGTTCACAAAACAGGATGGAACTTTTTATTATGTTCAGTATAGCTCAGTAAGTTGATGATCTACAATGAGTTTATTGCAGCCAAGAATCAGGTAATGTTTTCAGTTTTGGTATCTGAATGAAAAAAATTGGGATGAATTTATCTTTTGAAGCTATGTATGAATAAATCTTGGAGTGTCAAGATTGGAATTTTGTTATACTGTTGTGGACAAGGCAAAGGAGAAAGAAGTATAGTTATCTGCCTGTGTCAATACTGATTTCAGGAAGCAATTATTACTCTCCTCCTCGCCTTGTAGATTATCTGTGACACCTGTAGAATGTTTAATTAGAACTTCATGGAATTTTATCGAAAATTTTAGAATGTCTTATCTGTTTATTTAGAATTACATGGACCATTTAAGGGAATTCTCCGTCTTTCTGGATCATGATGAAACCTATTTGAAGGCAACGCTTAGGTAAACATCAGTTTTGTTCCTTGTTTGAATCTCGTTGAAATAACAAGTGGCAGTTCCGTTCATAGTTCAAACGTTTGTTGTTAAAGTGATAATCGCAAGATATTATGACTGTATTAGTGAGAATTATTTTACATTTATACGAGTGGACTCTACTCATAGCTATTATTGTATTACAGACTTGTGCTACGTAAGTTTGATTGTTCATTTTAGACGTTCTTCTTGAATTATTGGACAGTTTATTGAACAGTTATTATTTAATATTTGATCGGCCTTTTAATAATAAATTAGTGATTGATTTTGTCAGTGATAAAGCAAATCTTTATTAGCTGAACATTATCGATTTATCTGTTTTCTGATTGATTTCTTTTGTGTAAGATATAACTGATTAGTGCGTGCTGTGGATAATTTGTGTAAATAAAGTGCGATTGTTAAATTTAAGTGTTGTCAGCGTTATTTTAGAGATGGAACCCGTTACAATACTATTGCGAGTTATCGAGATATCATTGAAATAAAACCATTTTCTCACATTTCATCACAGCAAAATATAAACTTACATTCATCAATAAACATTGGACAAGAGGAATATACCCACGAAGAATACTCTGAACGCGGGATACATAATATTTATAACCTACATACGTATTATAAATAAGTATTCTAATAATATCTGAATCCGAATAATCAAATAGAATTACCAAGTTGGGATCCAAGATTATGAGGCTTCAAGTGAATAGTATATTGAATTTGGTCTACAGCGGAGAATATTAACTGGCTTCAGCATAAACCAAGCTGAGCTTAGATCATACCTCCTTTCGATAGCATAATGGATGAGGATGATGGAATAGGCTATACGTTAACTATAAAGAGTCATCACTCATACGAATCTTGAGCACCAATGACTAAAATTGCAGACAGAATTCTATAGAGAATAAAACTTTAAGTAGAATTTTAAGGTTGAATACAATTTTTTCATAGTATATTTTTGTTTAAGAAGGTCCAATGGCAAAGCTGACCCAGCAGGATGATTTAGAGGATGAGAGATCATAAGTTGGAATTTCACTGACATTTTTTTGCGAAATCTCCTTCTTTGAAATTGCTTTCGAAGAGCTGTCTCCCATACTCCCTTCCAATGTAATTTCTTCGCTCCCAAATCATATCCTTCAAAAAGTCGTCCACAATTGATTCGACAAACAATATTGGGATTTCCAGTATAGAGAGCAAGCCAGAATTTGCAGAGTTATTGGAAATGAAACCTAAAATTAATGGAAACGTGACATGAAAGGGAGAGAGGGTGGGAGTGAGTCAGACAGAGTGAGTGAGAGGGGATGACGAGGCGATACGTTGGTCGATGGATTAATTTGTTCTGTTCCATTTGTTCACACCGAAATAAATCAGTAGAGCGTTGAGAGTGCATGCAATAATATTGAGCAGTGAGCAGTGAGCTGGAGTTCACGTTCTCATTCAGTTGGAAAAACCACCACTGACTATAAATCGACACAATTTAAATCGGCCGCCAGTTAACGACTATATATTCGAAATTGTAATTCGAGTTATTATTCATAATATTAATGCTTCGATGCTTTTAATCAGAGTTATTATTCGTGCAGTAACAAGGAAAAGCTGCCTTGGCACCTTGGATCCTCGAGAGGAGCTTGAAAAATGTTTTGTATAATTTAATTCCACCTCTTTTCAATGAGGTTACCTAACCACTTTTTCCCATTTTGTATTGTATCTATATGTTGTATTATTGTATTTTGGAAACTGTGTGTGAATAAATTAAAATGAAAATGAAATGAAATGTAACATTGATACCGAGCTCAGATACAAAAAAAGATTAATGACCATGTGAGAAGTCAAGTAAACACTTGTATTTTCTTTTATTGCGATTTTTCAAAACTTTTCGATAAATTTAGTAATGGTTAATGGTTGTAAGTTGGATTAATGACAGAGTAATGAAGTAAGTTTGTGACGGAAAAATCAAATCTGACAGGGAATCGTATCTGGGGCCAAAAATAAAAAATTGTTGAGTATCTGCTAAATAATAACATCCATATTGATCAACTACCAATAAATTAATCATAATATTTATGTCATCAGTAAATATTTGACAAGCTGGACACATTTCTACTTTGTTCAAGGAGAAATAATAATAAATCACAACGTTTATTTTGGAAAGAACATTGTCGGACTCAAATCAGAAAAAGGATTAATCTAAACCAGGAACAAACTAATAGTGACGATTATGTTAGCAACAATAATTGAAGGAATAGCGACATAAAAATATGTATTGTGATGAGACAGTTGTTTTTTATAAACATGGCGACTGATATCATTTGATCTTGAAACTGACAATTCTTTTAATAGTTGAGGGATTGATTGGTTAGGATGGATGGGCTATAAATAAATATGTTAGCATATTTCATCTGCTACGGGATAACCGGGTACATAAATTTGGAATCATATCTCACAATACGAAAACTCTTGCTATTTACATAGCAATAATGTGAGTTATAGCCTGAGAATACTCCGAATAGATTATTGGAATCAATCCTCTTCGAAAGTTTGGCGTTGCCTAATAAAGCAAGGTCGTACTATAAAGACAAAAACCTATCATTTCATTTTATCTTCGTCTGATCATCACCGTCCGCCGCTAAACGTAAGTGCAGACAAGGAAAAATCAATAACAGTGGTAGTAAACCGTGTAATCATGTCCCATGTCAGCTGCCAATAACTTCAACACCAACTGCTTCAAACCGTTATCATGGAACAATCAATTTCAGCTTTAAACGTGAGATAAAACGAAGGTATCGCGATGGACGTGTAGTGTTCGGTTTATAGTTTAGTAAGTATATTGATAACTTATAACATAACTGAATAGTTCACGTTGATGTAGATTAAATTTTCGATGTCAAAAAAACATAACGGTGGAACTACATGAAGCTTGTCTCTTCCTTCTCCATCCCTTTAGATCATTCTTCTTTCCTTTCTTCTCATCTCTTTCTCTTTCTCCTCCTCCTCATCATCTTTTCTTCCTTATTTATGAAAACGGATGAAGGCCTGGTTTTTCCTCGGGAGAAAGCTACAGTATCAAAAATATGTAAGTTATCAACTATTCAGCAACAGGCATAATTTACAGTATCATTACACTATTTTAAACAGCAGGCATCAGACGAGTATTGGTTTTAAGCAATAATTATTATTATTGCGTGGGGGGGAGGTGAATGTGAACTAGTGAACTAGTACAAGACATTTATCATTAAGCGGAGAGAGCTAAATGATCACTACGTGACGTCCACTTGTCGAAACCACATCAAAGGCGACTGTACCCTCATAATCGCTACCCAAACTTTACTTCTCAGAACAAAATCTGTTTTTTCCAGAATAAAGAAACCTAGAAAGAAGGATTGATTAATTTTAAAAACAACTCACAAATCATCAAACTGAATGTTGAAGGACTCACTAGAGTCCATTCTGAAAACAAAAGTAAAATGTCTAAAGAACTTAAACTTCTTGAATTTCTTGTTCCATAACGATCTGCATTATTAATATTAACTTTTTATGGTAAATTTAATGGCTTGCAGTTAATTTCAATTGAGAATAAATAATATATATCATTTATAATAATTATATTATATATATTATTTATTCTCAATTAAAATTGACTGCAAGACGTTAAATTTACCACAAAAAGCTAACTTAACGTGATTGCTTTTTACCATTTACCAATTTACCATTGAAGTGATTTCTCTACAGGAAAATCATGTTACACATGCAAATATCGGATCACTCTCTATCCCAGGATATATCTTCCTCAGTTTGTTGCTCACCCCAAGCATGGTCTAGCAATTTTCATTAGCCCTAAACTTGAAAATTGAGCATCTAATATGTATGTATGAATTCATAACTCAGGAGTATTATGTGAGTTTCAAAGTGAATAAGCTTTAAATTGTCAATGTGTATAAACCACCATCATCTAAATGGGAGTAGAATGCTTTTACAAATGTAACTCATTCGGCAGCATGAGTGGGAGATTTCAATTCACGGAATACTGACTGGGTGTATAGAACTTGCAATTCTGATGGTGAGCTTCTGGAAAGCTGAACAGCTCTTGATGATCTTGCCCTCGTCTATGGTCCAAAACAGGGAGGTAGGTTTCTCTGCTACTAGTTGGGCTAGACAACCAATCTAGCCAGCAATGAGACTTAGATCCCAAAGACCACCATGATTAAGCTGCAGAATAACCTAGTAGCAGCTCTTAGACAGATTGCTAGAGCGATGCAGAATGTTGGAAGGTGCACATAGGGATGGAGTTACCTTCCCCGCACCAAGTTCCTCTCTTCCTAGGAGAGCTTGGGTGCATTGAGATAGGTTCAGGACTGAACGCAGTAGAGTAAAAGCATCTAAGTATAAATGGGGTCTTTCAGAGTCAGAAAATTGTTACTGCCGTGAAATCCAAATACTCCAATAAGTAACTGATGAGTGTCCAATAAATCAATTTCCTGCTTGGGCTACAGGCAGGGGCGGACTTACGATAGTTTCAAGGGAGGGGCGGTAGTCCAACTGCGGGGGGGTCCAGGAGGTACAAGGGGCATTATTTTTTATTTTGACTACTGTAAAACTCACGTTTCAAGCATTTTGAGCACTAAAATGCACTGTTATTTAGGTTAAGTAGTTAATACAATTTCTATTATTTGCAGTATTCCCATTGTTTATTGGAGATTCCTAATTACCAAATGCAAACCAAATAGAACTTAAATATAACATGTTGTACATTATTCAATGTACATTATTTAAATTTCAATATATCAGTTGAATAAAAAAACTCAAGGTTATTTTTAACATTTCCTACATTAGTCATTTGATTTTTCTGTTTTTTTTTTGTTTGCAAATCTGGTAATAATGCTTTCATTATTTATGGGTATATCACGGTGAACAAACATCATTTTGCCAGTCCTGCAGTCCATTGAGTCTTTCTTCTCCACTTCTCAAACGTAAGTATGTCTTCAGTAGCCTAAGAGTTGAGAATGATCGTTCTGCACTTGCAGTGCTGACTGGAAGAGTGAGAAGAATCTTGAGCAGAGATTTTATTAGTAGGAATAAATTTGGGTGGAAAATTTCAAATGCATCCACTGGAGTAGATGGGACACTACGGTCATTTTCAACTTCACGCTTTCATTTCACACTCCACTAACAATGCTCAGCTTGCAGTTTTGTTACAAAGTCTTCTTGATCCTCAATACCAATCACGCTGGCAAATCTAGCAGGATTTCTTAAATCAGATGTTAGAGGTGGAGGGTTCACTGGAACATCAACATTCTGTGCAACAATGATGGCAGGTAGAAGAATATTTAGTTTGAAAACATTAAGCATATCTTCAGAAAATCTTGTCCTGAAGTCTTCAATAATGCAGTCAAGTAAGGGGACATAAATTTTTCTCCTGCAATACTCCTCATGATTTGTAGATGGAGCATTAGGCTGGTTTCTCTGCCTCTGAGTAATTCATGTTAATTCTAATTCCACACCTAATGATTTGGCAATTTCAGTTACTCTATTGTATACAATGGTGAAATCGTTTTCAATGTTGGTACGTTTATTTATAAGAATATATTTCACATTAAATATTGCATTGGAAGCTGTATGAACATCAAGATCATTAGTCTGGAAAAGTGCACTTAAATTATGAGTGAGAACCAGAATTTCGTTCAGACAACACAGAGCAACAATGAACTCACTATCAGTGATACTCACAAGCAAACTTTGGGTTTTTGGTGGTGATGTATCCCCTTGTACATCTGACCAGTTAGACACAATTTCAAGGGCAGTGGTAATTTTCTCTATGTGTCAAATAAACTTCAAAGCTGCATCATGACATTCCACCCAGCGTGTATCACACAGTTGAGTAAGTTGGTCCTTCAACACATTTTTTAGAACCATATTTCTTTTTGATGATCCATTAAAAAATGTTATGACCTCTCACAATATTCCAAACGATTGGACTTTTGCGGTTTCGGATATTACTAATTTAAGTTGGTGATTATAGCAAGGGCATCTTACAGCAATGACTGCAACTTTCTGAATTTCTTGGATAGTTCCAAAATATTGCGATAGTTCACAGAAATATTTAAGGACACTCCATCTGTCCCAATGCCAATACAGTTTTTTGGATCCAAAACAAGACACTTTAATTCCGGAAGCATAACATGTCCAAGTTTTACACCAGTCACTGTAGGTTCAGTGTCACATTCCACGTTTCTCTCACACACATCATCTTCACTTTCATTATCAGATGAAGAATTATTATCAACAAGTTCTGTGACTGCTTTCTGTAGATCAAGAAATCCCACAAAATCTTTTCTTATTTTTGTTTTGCCCCCTTCCTCTGCTACATACCTCAATACTTAAGCAATTTGAGAAACATGTGCCACATCCACAGTCTCATCAAACATTCTCGCTGAACAGTTTTGCTCCCCATACACAAGACATGATTGTTTGTAAAATATCCTCACCACAAAATTCACGTTTTGAATTGTTTTACTGGTGAAGACATTTCTTTGTGAAGCTGTCTTTAGATGCTTTTCTAGGGCAGTATCACCAACATCACAATGGAAGCACAACAATGCTTGGAAATTACCATCATTTTTGGATGGCTCCTCTACTGTCACAAGTCCATGATCTCTATAGCCCCTAAAAGCTATGTTCTGATGGCTGAGAAAAATCACATTTTTCAGAACCAGCTCATTTTTCTCTATTCTCCTTTACTTGCTGAAGCCTGAAGCTATCCAGTTGGCTAGATATTTGCGCCTCAGAGTGTTTGAAGTTTTCAATGAAATCCAATGCACTCTGTACCGCTTCTCGATGGTAAGATGTATTTTGATGATTCTCAACATCTCCCTTTTTACCAAGAAGCTTAGCAAACTTCAATAAAGGTTCCCTCACAAGCTTACCCAAGTGATTTGGTTTCTCATCAGTTTATCAAAAGATTTAGGGATAAATTACACTAGTAAATATGTTTAAACGGCCGGAACAGCCCCATAAAAATTAAAAAATTTCCCTGGTCAAGGGGGGGGCCATCCTCTATCCACCAACACAAGCCATATGCTTATCATTATAACCTGAAATTTCATACAACATGCATACCGACTTTGAGGGAATGAAATTTCAATTTGTTTGCTTTTGAAACGTTCTTCAGCTGCCAATCGAAGCAGCCAATCGGTCAGCACCTTTCAGCTTCTTCTGCAGAAAGCCGCGTCTCAAGAAATGATGAGACGAGCACCACCCTCTACTCAATCCAAAAGCTGAATTGCACTTAAGATGAAGAGAGATTCCATTTCAAGGGATTCAGCTACGCTGTAGAAATAACGCTTGGTCTGACGATAGCTTCTCTCTACCCCCAAGTGCAAACTCCACTTCCCCCCCCCCCCCCCCCAACAGCTAATTCAAGTGAGGTCCTGGTCTGCCTCAAATTGCTTCGTTTCAATCCCAAACGCTATCTTCATCAAACCGTTCGTTTCTTCCAACTTATTTTGCCCCATCGGCCTTAGCCTTGTTTAGATTCTCCAGCTAATTATCATCATTCCACATGAAAAAAGTAGAATGAAAGAGCGAAGCGGAAATAGAAAAAAATGTACATCAACAGAAGCTTTCAATGTCAATGCACTAGGTCCATGTAATATTGGTCTACTTTTTTTAGTTTTGCTGCCAAAATTATACAAAATAGCTTCTTTTTTTGTGAGGATGAAGCCCACATAGGTCTGAGGCCTGTGCGTGGGTACTGAATTGGATGATGGTGATTGATGAGTTTAACCTACAGTTTTAGGTGGATTCCGAACCACCGGGAAGTGATTTTAGAGCAGAGAAAAGTCTTTTTTGCTGGCCAATCCAATCGGTCACCGTTACAAAGATGGCTCAGGAGTTTTGTAGCTTATGTCTGATTCAACAGATACCTGCTATGGCACTTGGCTATCACTTCCACAGCTATTTGTGTAACTAGAGCAAAAAGTGGGACATTTCTGCATCGAAACAGTTTTTTTCACATGCCAAAGGCTTCTTCGAATCAAATCGATTTTGACAACTACAGCTGACTGTGAGCTTGCTTTTTCGTGGCTGAAGCGGGTAGCCAACCTATTTTTGAATGCAGAATAGGGAAACTGCGAATAACACGCTCACTATTTTGTGTTGTTAGGTTGCAAATCTGGAGAAATAGTATATTATGTTATAAGTGCGGGAAATGGTGTTTACCATACAAGTACGATAAGTTAATGCACGAGACGAAGTCGAGTGCGGTATTATTATATGAAATGGTAAACATCTTCCCGGACGAGTTATGTCCGATATTTTTCGTCATACCAGTCTAAAATATAAAAAAAACTTTGAGCAAGTACAACAAGCATCATCAAACATAACTTCAAAGTTCTCACAGTAGTAAAATACTAAAACTTCATCTGAGATCAGCTGTTTTTTCAAATTCTGAATCAGGTGGAATGCGGTAATATCCATTACCGCACTGAAAAAGGATGCGGTAATGAAAATCAGCTGTTCTTTCTGTAAACAGACGTTTACCGGCTCGATTAAATGCTCGGTAAAGTGGTGGATATGAATATGTATGGGTATGACAAAAAGTACTTTCACGCACTGCAATTTACTTTCCACGCACTGGTGCAGGAATATACTATTTTGCGTGCTACAGTTAGTGCAAAAATAGGCACTTTTTCGGGTCACTGTAGGAAATAGTATATTATGTTACAAGTGCGGGAAATGGTGTTTACCGTATGAGTATGATGAGTTAACGCACGAGACGAAGTCAAGTGCGGTATTATCATACGAATATGGTAAACATCTTCCCGGACGAGTTATGTACGATATTTTTCGTCATACTAGTCTAAAATATAAAAAAAGATAAACTTTGAGCTACTACAGCAATCATCATCATCAAACATAATCTCAAAATCAATCACAGCAGTAGAATACTAAAAATACTTCTGAGATCAGCTGTTTTCCAAATTCTTTAACAGCTAGAATGCGGTAATAGTAGTTTATGCAACGGTTGTATTATGAGAGCCTTTAAAGCACAAGTTAGATGTTAGTTAGGGGACGAGCGAAGCAATTGCTCTAAATATCTCACGAGTGCTTTAAAGGCCAAATACAACCGTTGCATACACTATTTTATCTACGAACACTGATATACAGCGATAAAAACATTTTCAGAAAAAGAGTCAACATGATTTGCTTCTTTCCAATCAATGAATTGACTGTAGGTTTTTTCATACAAACTTTTCGATTTCTCAGGCAAAAGGCTCTTCAATGCCGAATTTGCCCTTTCAGTTATTTCTTCGGGTGTTGAGATAATTTCATTTTCACTGTCACTATTATTCATGTTTAGTTGGATAGGTAGATCTATCATGTACCGGCACCAACAGTTCAGCCAAACATACGCATGAGCAACATAACCTATGCAGTATCTTTTATCAGATGCGATACTGTTTTGTTCCGTTCCAGTATTTCGAAACTGGAACAGTGAACTAGGGTCGTGTTATAATATACAAGTTGTACTGTAATGAGGTCATTACAGTACAAGTTTCAAATTCCATTTCGAAAAAGCTACTGTTTCGATTTCAATTATGAAACTGTAATGTTTGCATTATAACACAGTCGTAGATAAAATCCATTACCGCACTGAAAAAGGATGCGGTAATGAAAATCAGCTGTTCTTTCTGTAAACAGACGTTTACCGGCTCGATTCAATGCTCGGTAAAGTGGTGAATATGTACAAGTATGACGAAAAATAATATTGTTGCGACTGGGAAAAAATATGGAAAGAGATCATTCAGCTCCCTATAAAAACTGAATAATTTTTAAGCTGAATTAGTAATGATTATAATGTCCTTGAATTACTCCCACCGTTGCTGAATATTCAACTCACCCAAGGTCAGACTGAATGTATTCCATGGTCACACTATATTATTATTGATAAGACATGCGTGCCGTACTGTACTGAACAATAAACACTTTTGGTGAACCGCTCAGCAATAGAACAATGTTTAAGGATACCAAACGTAGTAGATAATATATTATTAATAACCTTGAGAGTGTACTTTGGTTTCAAGGCGGAAACCCGACTCGAAATCACTAGGGCCCACTAATCAGCATCAATTAAATTCGGTTAATCAGCTGACTGAACGTGAGCTAAACCTCGTCTCAATTTGAGAAAACCTCAAAGCCTGAATTGGAACAGTCTAATCCGTAGTATTAACTTGATCCTTCTTTCATCGAGGTTACCCAATGGAAAGCTAATTGATCGGCTTCAAATTTCGAAGTCTACTTCATCATGAACAGTAAAATCAATAAAGCAATCATTCTCTTTCTCCTTTCTCATTTTCCCTGATTTGTTTTCAAATTGAATCCATTCAATTTCATTATATGTTTACATACATCACCAAAGTCCAATTAAAATTGTGCAATTGTAATGGAAATGAACACTAGAACCAATATCTAATCAGTTGGAGAAATAAGCGTACGTTTAAATTTTATTGATGGCCATTGAACGTTTTCTGGTTTGAACATGAATAGTGCTTTTCTCCATACTTCAAGCCTCTAAATGCCTGGCGATACAAGAATAATATTGATTTGTTGCTCAGTTTCAAGATAATCAGAGTAAAGGATAGATAATATATTGTAATTTATTTTATTTTTTTTCTGATAAACATCTATTTTTTAGAAATTATCGTTTGATACTCATTCAATCTGCGACGACGTATAATTCGCTTACATAATTTGAAATAGGTGGCTTCAATTATTATTAGAATACAGCTCAATTATGAAAGGAAAAATTATGATAATTTAAAAAACAATCCCCACAAACTCATTGAAAGAAACTAGTTGATTCAGATTTGATGATAAAATTTTGGAGGCGAATTTATATTAGAAATAAATTTATGAGTAAAATTATATGGACTACATAGTAGATAATAATTTTTAATATAATTTATTATAAAAAACATATATTATATAAAAAATCATTCCATCTTGATTCAATGCATAGCCTCGATCCATGTTTTGGAATTGATTGAGAATTTTTTTTGACTAAAGTTAATTATCTTACTCGATTGATAATTTAGGCGTTCTTGTTTCTGTGAACTAAACGCAATTATAATGGAAATTTTCAAGTTCTTCTAACCTAACGTAACATTGGGAGTAGAGCCCATGAATATAATCGGAGCCACACTTTCAACACTTACAAACCTGTAATCAACGAACAAGGGATTGTTCTTGGTTAGGACAGTTAACATAAGATTCACTAGCCTGCTCAGTTTGATTAACAAGTAAGAGTAGTTGTGTGTGGTTTACGAACAATCCACCTTTGAATTTGGAATCCAAGATAGATTTGAATGTGGAAGTGATCCTTTATCCTGTTTCTCGTTGCACTGCCCCCAACTTGCGCAAACCAATTTTCTTGCCAAGGAGTGAGTGATTCATCCATCTCAATGTCTAGCCTCGGCTCCAACAAAGACAGGAGAATTACTTGGAAATTGAACACATACCATACGCATTGGTCGGTTTGATTAGAGTGTGTCCAATATACAATCCAGTTCGGCCGGTTTGGGTTCCAGTGCAAACGAACGTTCAATACAACTTAAGAAGATAACTTGATCAGCCTTTGAAAAAATCGATAATGTTATCACAGTCCGAAACCCTATAAATCTTTAATAGGCTATAAATTCAAATAGTCTACTGATTTCACGCATTTGGTAACCTATGGAAACAAAATATTCGACTAAATTTGTGATGAAAATATGAAATGAAATGAAACTTTATTTCCACAGAGAAAAACAAATACAAATGTTTTATTAGATACAAAAAATAAAATAGTGGAATATCCCACAATGATTTGAGTCTGAGCGTGGGATAGAGTTACAACAAAAATAGGCTAAAATAAAATAGAACAAGAATTCCATATTCCTTGCCTGACGTTTTAAAAACGCTGTTAAGGATAAGGATAATGAAAAGATAAAGAGATAGAAAGGAAAAAAGTAAAGAAAAAAGGAATGAAGTAGATAAGGGAAAAATCACTTAAATTTATGAGATTAAAGAATTGAATCTATTGGAATAATGCTGAATTGCTATTGAATCGTACCCAACCATCAATTAGATTTCTCAGTTGGTATGTCATTCGGGCGTTTATTATATTATTTGGTAGTAAATTAATTAGTTTATGACTTGTGTAAATAAACTGCCTCCTGCATACGGAAAAATCTGTATTGAAAATTTCAAAGCCTGGATATAGGATGTTGTGGTTTATTTCCCGTGTAATGAAAAAATTTCTGTTTTCAATTATGAAAGATACTAGAGTTTTGATGTATAACTGTTCTATAGTAAGTACGTTAAATTCATTAAACAGGTTTATAGGGTTTTTGTAACAAAAATTGACAGAATCATAAAAGAACTGGAGCTTTCTTCTACAATATCAAAACATACTGTGAATATTATCATTTTTTCAAAATGAACTTTTTTCTGTATACAACTTCATGCAACTGAAATTCTTTCTCATACAACTTCTGTTTATCGGAACACTCATGATTGGTTATTGCAAACAAACAAAATTATCCAGGGTTTTGATGATGAAGAAAGTTGATAAATTATAATTAAATACATGTATTTATTCTGACAATGAATTATAATAATTTTTTTTCATTTATTCACCCATTTATTCATCTTGTACACAACATACATGTTTTGTATTGAGAGCACACACACTACTGAATAGAGGGATGTTATTTGGTTTCATGTACCCAATTTTACATAAATATAAGTTTTGAAAATAATGAAATAAAAATTAAAAACTATTAAAACATAATACTACAATACTACTTTGTCATCCAATCATCAGCGATCCGCATTTTAGTCACTATTAATATGTAATTTGATATAATAGAGTTCAAAACTTCGGTGTTTTTGAACCTGTAAAATGATAAAATAATATCCAAACACCACGTAAAACTCAAATACAATTAATTTATTATTTCTACTTAATTTTAGAGAATAAGACCTCCTTACTTTAACTAAAGCTGAAAAGAAGCATTTTACTGTTGATAAAATAAATGATTAAAAATCATTTCATTGTTCCATTACAAACTATCTTTCATAGTTAATTTTAGTTTAGTAGGAGCATTCCTCTTCCATCTCAAGAAGGATTGGTTGATTTCACAGCACAGAACAAACCAGGTGTAAAAAACTTGATAGGTTTGTATGAAAAAAAGTCCTGAGTTTCCCAAAACTGAGTACCTGCTTTCTTATACCAAAGGAAATTCTTGTGTCGCTTACAAAGGACAGACTCTCGACTGAATTGAATAAAGCACGGTTGTTGCTGGCAGCCAGCCAAAGAGACATAATTTCGCAGGAGAGCGACTCTCTCAGGATGAATGGTTTCCTACATGTGCTCTCTTGAAACTAAAGAGAAAAACTTTTCGGTTGTTGTCCACGTACTCTTGAATTTTTTGGAATAAACAGTCAAGCTTACTTCAAAACTCTTAGTTCTATGCAGCATACGTTAATCCGAACTGAAAATATTATAATCCTTTATAGCATTGACTTTGAATATTCTGTCTCTGATACTCTGTTTCAAGTAAGTGTGGAGCTTGCTATAAATTTTTTTATTGCTGATGATGCCCACATGAGTCCGAGACTTGTGCGTAGATAATGAGGTGAATGATTACACATGCCTGGCGAATGAGCGGAATTCGAACCCACGACCACTTAAACGACAGCAAGCTGAAGTTGCGACGCCCCAACCAACTGCGCTAAGCGGCCCGCCAAAATGCACTAATTATTATGGTTATGACAGGTAGTGGAGTAAATTGGTAACGAAGAGTACCAGAATTACACCCATGGTTAAATTATTTGGAATTAAGTAGATTATGCCTAGAAGTATCAAATTTTTTTATTATTTTCATAAACCAATGAAATATTGTTTTTTTGTAGAGAGTAGGACAATTTATATAAAATGATGTCTTGAAAAGTTATATGTCTAACGTGATATTTGTGAATGAGTTTTTACACTCACAGTGCCTAATTATTATTATTGATCTAGCATTTTCTCCTATGTTAAAAGTAGTTTATAAAAGTCATACACTCAAGAACTGAACAAGAATAACAGCAAGCAGAGTTTCTCAGTGTTGTTTTCAACTTCGTCGGTTAGCGGAAAGGGACTCACAAAATTATGCTAATCTTCAAACAAAGAAAAATAGTTCAACTTAATAATTACACACATTGAATAATATAGATCCAGGTTTTTTAATAATCTTTTGTCAGAATTTCTTGTTGATGTAGATTTTTTGTTAGTACTTACTTTACTGAAAGCATTCTGGCCATTGATTAACTCATCCGAAATCGGCAAAAGGGACTTAACTCATAATTTATGGCGAGCTTGATTCCTTTAATGTAATATAATTCTGTAATGACCATGATTGTGTGTAATTGATGTCATAATATCAAAATTAGTCTGTGTTAAGATAATATATGTGTTTTTCTGCCTAAGAATAATCACATAAATAATTTTGCAGAAATGCATAGTGTAATAATTATACACTCCTTATCGATAAAAGTAAAAAAGGTTGCATATAAAAAAAAGCAGTCGTTAAAAAAAACGGCGAGGTGGAACTACCCGTAAGGGTCTCCCCACCACGAAAAGCCATACGAATTTACTTTTACTTTACTCCTTATCGATAATAATATTTTCCTGTGATAATTTTCTTAAGTTTTTATAATTATAATAACGAGTAAAAACTATGTACTTAGCAGCTTATAACTCATCATAATTCTATATTTTATACTTGGTGAGGGGTGATATTGTCTTGAGGAAAGCTTTAAATCGCTCTTGATATTTTAATGCAAGAATGCTATAGAGGTATCATGTAGCACAGAACAAAGCCGAGCTTGACGAGCATCTGGTTCGCTTTTGCAGAAAGAGTGTTTGTCATGCGAAAATAGAATTTTTTCCACATGAAATTTCATAATCCGTATAGCACGAAGGATGCTCCATCAGAGATGTTCTTCAGGGAAAATACACTTTTCCAGTGCCGCCGCCTTCTGTAAAGAAAACTTTCCAACCTTTGATAAACGTATTTCGTATGCTGAATACTGGAGATTGTGGTCGTATATCCAACAAGTATATCCAGGTTGTTTTTGTTAGTCTGGTATAATATATCCACAACAGAAAAATCCTCCTTCAAGCAAGAGATGCTGAGCTCTTCCTTTGATGAGTTTTGAAACATTATTTCACTGGATAAACAAGTGCGCGTGTTTTGAAAAGGGTGATTTCCCCTATGAGCAAAGAAGACAGCGATTTTGTGTTTACACTGGCCAATCGGATTACCAACTTCTTAATAAATTCCATACTCAAGTTTCCCTGGAAAATGAGCAGGGGTTTTCATGTGATATTGAATAAAATGGTATTATCTCCTCGAACCACAATTTTCAAGGGTGTTGGCTGTGATAATCCATGTCTGCTACTCAATAATTTATTGCAAATAACTCCGATGTAAGCTCAAGGATTTCACGTGAGTGATGTTGGAAGATGACGATAAATAATGCCAAGCTCATCCAAGAGCCTAGTGAGGGATCTATGAAAATACATAATCATTCATTATACATGATTCGTTGAGTAATAATACATGACATATGAATAATAAGTACAATTACTCATTCTCTCAAGAAAATTACAAGTGTTGTAATTAGACTGCATGGTGTGCTTCAAGATAACCTTTCCATTCTTGGATTTTTTGTTCCAGAACGATCTGCGTTGTTAATATTAACTTTTTAATTTAACCACTTGCAGTCAATTTTAAATGAGAATAGATAATATTTTTACTCACAAATCATGGATATTCATTTTCAAAGAGCCTTTGAAAATGAATCCCCACGATTCGAAAACGTTTGGTCTACGTCAGTGAAAATATTATTTATTCTCAATTAAAATTGACTGCAAGTCGTTAAATTCACTAAAAAAGGTAATATAACCTTTCCACTTAAGAGTTTAAGATTCGGAGAGATTTCACTCTGAAAAGATGCTCATAAGTCATGCATTTCTCTTTCAGATTTCTTTAAAATGATAGATCCACAAAGTCAAAAACATGTCATAAACTTCGAGGTGGAACTACCTGTAGGGTCTCGTTTCTTCAGCCAATGAAATAAAATTCATAGGCTCACACTCCTCATCATCAAAAAATATCTTGATTAATTTATTAGTAATAAATCAATAATGAATTCACATTTTTGTGAAGGTATATTTTTTGAAATTTGATCTGGTGCTACATAGCCCCAAATTGATTCATTTCTCTTTGTTGATGACAAAGTTCGTCCACTTTGCCTTCCTTTCATTCACTTCTTTATTTAGGATATTATTATGAAGCCCAGGAGAATGATTATAATTACTATTTATCCTCGGGGGTTTCAACTTGTTTCAGAAAACTGGCGTTCTGAAGCCTCTTTCCGCTTCTTCATTGGAACGTACAGAAAAGTACTTTATAAGAAATCGCTTTTTTATTGAGTACAGAAATAGAACTTAATATTATATTGAAATACGTTCTATATTTTTAATTCAAATGGAAACTCATTTTTTTCGGTCTTGATTCTTTGTACGACACTTATTAGAAAAAGTTTATAGAATATATACTCCACTGCAAAAGTGTTCATCAATTATCTTTGTGGTTTTTGCAAGTTAACTTACGGACAGATATTGAACATGAAAGTCTCTGTATTTATGAGTCACTGTCAATTCAACTTAGTTGTTGAGATGGGAGCGGCATATATTGCGGTTCCCTGAATAATTCATTGTATTTTATAGCAGTTTGACAAAGCGTTAGGAAGTTTGGGCCTTAATTGCATTTGTCGCCCGACTTGATAACGAGTTGTTAAAGTTGGCACGGTGAAATTCAAGAACACGGGTGAACACGAGAGTTGGTCTCTTTGTTCGCCTTGTTTTGCAATCACTTCCTTATCACACTGACATGGGCAGATCTTGCTTGATTGAGCTGTGAGATCTACTTTTATTTTGGTGGGTAAAGCCCACATACGTCTGAGACCTGTGCTTGGGTAATGGGTTGGATGATGCTAATTGATAAGCTGGATCTACAGTTTTAGGTGGGTTCCGAACCACCAGGAAGTTATTTTACAGCAGAAAACAGTGTCTTTTTGCTAGCCAATCTAATTGGTCACCCTTTCAAAGAATGTCAAGGAGAACGCAGCTTATCTCTATTTGATTGAACAGATATCTGCTATGGTCACGGTTATGTGTCCTTACATATTATGCGTTTTTCCGCATCCCAATTACGGATAAATATTTGGAACAGCAGACCTTGAATAAGAAATTACTGTTGAAACAGAAAGAGCTTTTAGACGAAGCAGACGAAGATATGTAGAAAAAATTTACCGGCAGCTAGCAAGCGGGAAGATCTGGTCTGCAACTACAGAATGTCTACTTAATTCATGACTCATACTTTTTACTCCACCTGAAACACCTTAAAAATAAATATAGAAGAGTTTAGATTTTAGATCCGTTCTCAGCGTCAACAGTTATTACTAATTCAGCGGCCCTGAGATTCTGAATTTTTCGAAACTTCAAATTTTGAATTATTACTAAAAATTATAGCCGATATCTTTATAGTAGAAAAACTTTTTTATGAAAAAGTTACAATCTGGGGGTCGCAAATAAGGTACTTTTGAAACCGAATCTGGGATCAGTATTTCTCTATATTAATTTTATTTATAGCGTCATTTTGTACTTGGAAATACGATGACTAGCAAATGCAGAAAAACTGCACAATCTAAACGCTGTTCTATTCGCCAAAAGTAATGCACGAATTTCTGCATGCGTGAAAACGCTTAGTCTGGGAGCAGCCAAGCCTGCATTATTTGAAAAAAATAAGTAGAAGATTCTCCTGCAACCACTTGAAGATTGAAGGTGAAAAATCGCAGAAAACTTTCAAATGTCTTTCAAATCAAGAAATGTTGTCAAGGGGAGCTGCATAAAATTGTGTGGGCAGAAATTGTTCTGTTTCTCAACTTAGTGTCCTCTGTGTCAACTTATGATGTCAGCTTTGATGTGAAAGTTGAATATATCGAGTAAGATGAACGAGTCGACTCTGTTGAGTGATTGTTGATCTGTTGAGTCTACGAGAATCCGATCAAAGGCATCAAAAGCAGCTGTGATTTACTCGATTCTTATTCACATCATATAACAAGAATCCTAAGCGCCAAGTCAAAAATATGAGTTACTCAACTTTATTCACACCACCCATTGCAACCTTCAAGAAACTGACTTATTCGTGGTTGAATATGAACTGAACATTTAGGAATGCTAGAGTAAAGGGACGTTTACTCTAGCATGTACCGCTTGCATAAGTTTTACTTGCATCCAACTTGCAGAAAAACCTGCAAATGTAAACACTAAAATGCACGAAAGTTTAACTTGCAACGCGGACTTGCATGCATGTGTTGCTTGCGCAAGTAATATCTGTTTTTACACATATTACTTGCACAGCTAACAACTTTCGCGAAAGCTCCACTTGCGCGCGAGCTGTACTTTTCTGTGTAAACCTGTTACGTGCAGGCAACTACTACTTGTAAGCAAGTGACAAGAGTGTTTGGTCTTGTGCTATGTGCATTGAGTTCTAAATGTTGTGTTATAATTGTTTAGTGAGTTGTCATGGGTCATCCAGACTTCAACAATAAAGGTGATAAACCAGTGATAGGAAGTGATACAGTAAAGAAGGGAGGCAAAACGGTCAGAAAGTTTGATAAATGGAATTTAACTACTACTGAAACTTTTTTGGAATTTCATGAGGGATACCCTTATTTGTGGGACTATAAATTGCCTGAATACAAAGACAGGAATTTTAAAGAAGCCTGGTTACAGATGATAAAAACAATTAATTTAAGCAAGTAGCCTATCCCTTGCAAAGGTAGGTGTGTAATTTAACCCTTAACTTGAATAGAAGTACAGTTTGCATCAACTTGCATGTCCTACTTACGCAAGTGCTACATGCTAGTGTAAACGAGTTCAACTTAGTTGTATGTATCGAAAATCACGAAAAATCGTTAAAAGCAAACTTGCAATCAACCTATGACAAGGTTTGATGATTGACGGTGAATCAGTTGATTTGGCTTTCTATGAGCGATGAAGTTATTGTGTCATTTTTCAAGTATATAATACCGCAGTAAACTTACATTTTTCTTTAACCAAAAAATTATTTTAAAAATTTGAATAAACTTGAGTTATATCATGTTACAATGTTCTAATTAGAAAAATATCACACTTCTAAAGAAGAATTTAGAATTGGTTAAATCTATACACAATGAATTCCTAATAATCAATAATCCCTAATATAGATTGTAGTCATATTAGATTAGAATAATATAATAGATTCATGATTATCATTTCAAATAATCTTATAGTTGTTAGAATGCTGGCTAGTTTCCATATTTTGAGACTAAAATTAATTATGTTCATGTTTATCTTTACACAAAGAGCTGAGCCGATTTTTTCATAACTTGTTAACAGTTTCATATTCCTGTGATAGATTTTCTCACTAAAATTAATCTTATATATTTTTTCTTATTGAAGGAATGTTTTCGTGAATATTGCAATCTGATACTTTGTTAATCAAACTTATAAAAGGTGTGTTTGAAAGGTTGTTATATTATCTCTTGAATGAAATGATTAATTTTTTTGTCAAAATGTTTAGTGTTGGAAAACAACTTATAGCCTAGTTTGATACCATGTACAGGAACAGTAATGGAAACGCCCACTCTAAATTTTCTTCTCTAATATATGAATGACACATCAATAGAATAAACCTTCTCTCTGTCCTTTTCACAGTGAAGAGAGCAGTTCAAAGAGCTCTGTATCACGTTACCAATTTCTAATTAAATGAATATCTTATGCTTCTTCCAAATACATCCAGACCTTAATGAACAGTCTCATTAAAGACCAAACAGCTTAAGAGTCTCATTTGGGTCAAGAATGAGCAATCTCAGAGAAACAGATTCAAATTTTAATGAGTATGAAGGTTCAAATCCGTTCATCGCCATCTCTTGAGACTTCTGCTATGGAAATGCATGCTTATTATGTTGATGTTCTTCTTCAGAATAATGCCATTGTGATTTTCCATTCCAAAACGGCTTAAAATTTCTACAATATTTGATACGGTTTTCTCAATTTCACCACTTAGCTGTTTTTAATTGATTTCAAAATATGAACAAATTCAGCAGAACTCAAGTCTTATAAAAGACAAAAAATCGAAGTTTAATCGCGGTTGTATGCATTATATATAGTGTTCCTATTAACCTTGAAGTCTATTATGCATGAAGGAAGATGATCTTATAGAATGACATTGCTAGTCTTATCAACTCTCCTCAGGGGCAAACCGAGTAAGATATAAAAAACCTTTTTGATTAGGAATGAATTTTTTTCATAGATTACATAGTGAACCTAATCTTATTCACCTAAATATCATATAAAAAATAATTTTATTACAAATTCCACAATTGTTATTATTTATTTTATTATAAATCAACACATATTGCATAGCAACCAGATAATATTTTTCGACTCAAAAGTTTTTATAAAAATTTAATATTTACTAAGTTATATTTAACTGTTTTTAGTGTTTGGTTTCGAGTTAACTTTCAAATTAATAGTGGTCAAGTGAGAAAATTCATTTTATTATTTTTCGAGTGAAGGTTTTAAGCATATCTTAAATTTTTATTCTGTGCTAACCTCAATGTTTTGGACAATGCAACATAATCAAAATTTGCGAAGGGAGCAGTTTTGGACTTGAGTCTTTTGCACCTTCACACTCGTAAATTTGTCACAATAAATAAATAAAAAAAATTGGGCCAATTCTTCACACACTGCAATCAGTGAAAATGTACGATTTGCTGCAGCACTCCCTTATTTGGGGAAAGACAAGCAGAAAAACATTAGCTATAGAATAAGAAACTCACAAACCGTCAACAGGTCGGATTGGTACCTTGAAAATAGTATTACTGTAAATTGAGAAATGATAATAATAGAAAAGAATACTATGACTGTAAGTTAAGAAATAATAATTTAATATATACATATATATCTCTTTCTAAAATGTTGTCTGAGACCTGTACGTGAGTAAAGAATTGGATGATGGTGATTGATGAGTTGGACCTACAATTTTGGATGGGTTCCGAACCACCAATATGATTCCTGATATGATTTTAGCTTGTTTTTAATAACTGGAACAATGCTTCAAACTACCCTTGACCATGTGCATGCATCCAATAATTTATTGAGAGGATAAATTTGAAGAGAAATGTAAACTAGGCTTTGCTGTTGGCTGCTCAATAGATAGCTGCAGTATCTCTGTTTCAAGACGAGTGAATATTTATGAGCACATAATATATATTGCACATTCGGATGGAAATCACGCTCGCATCCAAATTCTGAAGACGAATTGCATCTCAATAAAACACCCGCAACCACATACACACCCACGTCCACACAGAAATAACACAAAAACACACACATGCATATACGCAGACCAATACCTAAAAATCATTTCTTTGGACTCAGAGGACCTTGAAACGTATAATTCGGTTTCTTGAATTCTTTTGGAAAAACATTAGTACGGAAGTACCTAGCTACGGTAGTAACTAACTACTAAGTAGGGCTAAGAAATAAAAATTTAGAGTAAATGGACTTCTACATATCTGTGAATCCTCAACTCATGACATTGTCATCGATTAACACTAGAACGACGGCTATTTTGAAATACTCAGAACAACAGATGACGGTCATTTTGACCGCTATGAAAATACTACTTTGTATCTACTCAAATGATACTTTTTTATATATTGTAACACATTTAAAGTAAATTATGAATTCTGTATTGTATTGAAAAAATTAATATTTATAGTACATACACTGATTCAGTCACTAATAAATTCCAAAAAATGTGCTTTATTCTGCTCCTTTAACACATAATTTGCAATAACACCGTTCTTGGCATTTTCCACAGGGAGGCTTGATGCATAATGAGCATGAAACTGGTGTTTTGTAGTGGCAAAATGAACATTGATGACATTTCTTTTTATTCATTTGTTCCTCTGTGGAGGGCAAGTCTTTGTGGTATATTTTTTTGTCGCTATATACGGAGATCTCAATTCGAACACAAGATTTAGAATGAGTTTCCGTTGAGAAATGTTTGATTCATTGCATGCACGAAATAAAATTCATGCTTTTATAGCAAATCATTATAGAAAATGTAAATAGGCAACCCTCATTTGGTCGAGAACATCCACACCACACTTAGCTTCTAAAGTGTTATTTCATGGTAAACAATAACTAAACATCGTCTTTTATAGTTCTGTGTATGTGTTGTGAGTCGATGCAATGCAATAGACTATCACAGAAACTATACATTCATTTTTATTTGAGTCTTTCCTCACGTCACAATGATGAAACATGGCGGCCTTTTTGACCGCTAGCCGTTGTTCTAGGAGAATGTTTATTCAATGAATAATTTATTATGGAATATAGATTTTTTTTAGGGGATAAGTCCATGAAATTTAAAAAATTATTAATCACCCGGAGACTTGAACTTCATATGCGAAAATGATCGCCTCCGTCGTTCTGGTGTTAATTGAACTCCAGTAAGCCTAACCTATTATAATATTTAGTTTAATTTTAACTTTTTATATTCCATGACGTCTAAGAAATGGCTGTGGTAACTGGATGCAAAATTGGATTCAGAACGGTGTAAAATATCTCTGGGATACGACAGAGCTTTTTAAGATGGGCTATTGAATCTTGTTATATTTCAGATTTCTATGAGCATTCAATAAAATCTTATTCTTCCTGAGCAATGTTCGAAATTGTTATAATCAAGAAAAAAAAACAATTAGAAGTGAGCAGAATGTTTTTCAATGACAGCATGCAATGAATAGCTCTGGAATACCGTGATACAATTGCAGGAGTGGTATAGGCAACTAGCATTACATAGCTGCAAAACGCCTTCCAACGGTGATGAGTAAAAATATAAATAATAATATACACTTACTTACTTACTTTAGCGAGGTGTATTACAGCTCAAGGCCGTTTCTCGCATCTCAACCTCCATTTGCCCCTATCTTGCGCATCTGCAGGAGTCAGCTGTCTTGAAGCCATGTAGCTCTGTATTTCTCCCTCACATTGTCTGCGAGGGCGCCCTCTTTTCCTTCGTTCTTGAGGCTTCCATTGCATAAAAAATTTAGGCCATCTAATGTCCTGCATCCTTAACACATGGCCATACCACAACAGTTGCCGACTCTCTATTGTTTCAACAACACTGACTCCTGTTGATTCACCCTTCTCCTGATTTCTGCATTTCTTATGTGCTCCATCCTAGAAACTCAACAGCTACGCCTTAGAAAGTCCATCTCCACTGCATTAAGCCTTTCTTTGTTTCTTTTAGTCATTTCCCAGGCTTCTGCACCATACGTCAGGACACTCCTAAGGATGGAATCGTTCATCATTTTCTTGGTCCTGAGACTAAGAGATTCTGACCAAAGCAATGGATTAAGTTGGCCTATGACTTTTCTGGCACATGTGATACGCTCTGTAATCTCTGACTCACTATTACCTTTTCTTGACAGAAGTACTTCAAGATATTTCACTTCCTCACATCCTTCAATGACTTTATTGTTGACATCCAGATTTTTGACTTCTCCTCCAGCCACCAAATATTTGGTTTTGTCATAATTTATTTTCAAACCCGATTTTTCAAAGGTTTCTGTCAATTTTCTCATCAAATACTGGATGTGAAACTCATCTTCTGATATGACAACCTGATCATCCGCAAACAGAAGTGCATGGAGATATCTCTCTTCAACTTTTATCCCCATTATAGAACATTTCTCTTGCCACTCTTTCAATGCTTCATTGATATATATTTTGAATAGAGTTGTGGACATGCAACACCCTTGTCTGAGACTCTTGGTTATAGGAAAACATTCCAAAACCATATTTCTACTTTTGATAAGACTTTTTTGGTTGGTGTAGAGATCTTCAATTACATGTACGTATTTATAATGTACATACTTTTCCAGTACCTGAAAAAGTTTTCCTACAGGGACATTATCATATGCTTTCTCCAGATCCACTAACACCATGTGCGTTTCAATGCCTTGTGAAACTCTTTTTTGTATTAGTTGTCTGAGTGAGAAAATATTGTCCAAGCATGATCTTCCTCCGGTGAACCCACTTTGCTCCTCTCCAATTTTTATTTCATTCTCTAATCTTGTTTTTACTATATGACCATACAGTCTCCCAATAGAAGATGTAACTTATTGCTCTATAATTTTTTAGATCTTTTCTTGACCCTTTTTTGAAAATTGGTGTGATGTGAGCCAATTTCCATTCTTGTGGACATCTTTCTCCATTTATCAAGCAGTCATTGAAAAGTTCTATCAATGATTCCTTGATACAGTCTGGACTGTTCTTTATCAATTCCATTGGAATACCTCCAGGTCCAGATGCTTTACCGTTTTTTGTTTTTTGAAGAGCATTTTCAAATTCTTTGAAAGTTATTTTTGATATAATTTCTGTTTCTACCCTTGGAGTATCTGCCTGGTCCTCATTTCTCTGAAACTGGTTTCGTGTTTCTCTAAACATATCTTCATAATGATCCTTCCATTTATCCATGGGTATCATATCGAGATTTGCTCTATACTTGGAGTTATTTCTCATTACTCTGATAACTCTCCAAGCACACCTACTTCTCTCTCCTATCAAACACCTGTTCACTTCATCACATTTGGTCTCCCAAGCTTCATTTTTTGCTTTTTTTATTTCATTTTCAACGTGAACTCTCATCCTGCAATAATTCTTTCTGTCATCAGGATCTTTTGTTGTCAGCCACTTCTGGTATAGTTGTTTCTTTTCTTTCATCACCATATCCATACCATCATTCCACCAGTACTTCTTGTTCCTCTTCGAGCTGCATTCTACTCCTAGAGCTCCTATAGCAGCGGAATGTAGAATGTTGGTTATTTTAGTATATTTTTCCTCAACATTGCCTGTTATCCCCTCTTTTGCTTTTTCAGCAGCTCTCCATTTGTATAACAGTTTTATTGATGGATCTCTCAGCAGGTGCAAGTTGTATCTTGCTCTTTCCGCTTGTAACATCCCCTCTTTCTCCTTGCTATTATCTGCAATTTTTCTCCAAGGAAAAAATATTTTACTAATTACCAAAGTATGATCAGTTCCACATTCGGCTGCTCTGTATGCATGAACATCATTTGTTTTCAGCCTCGAGTCTATTTTCAAAATTATGTAATCCAGAATTGATTTCAGGTTTCTGGTGTATTGGTACCATGTATATTTGTGAATATCTTTGTGCTTAAAAAACCCGTTCATTATTTTTAGGTCATGAACTCTACAAAATTGAAAAAGACGGCTACCACTCTCATTTACAGTTTTTTCTCCAAAAGGGCCAACTGTTTCATCCTGTTTCTTGTTCCCTACTCGTGAATGGAAATCTTCAGCCAATATAAGCTCATTTCTTGATTTCATCAAATATATAGTTGAATCCAACTCTTTCTCAAACATGTCCTTTATTTCTTTGTTGGAATCATCTGTAGGAGCGTATACTGCCACTATTGTTGTATGATGACCACATATTTCTATTTCAATCTTCATCAATCTTTCAGAGATCATTTCCCAGTTTTGAATAGATCTGTACTTCTGTACTTCTTTTTTACCCAGATCTCTACTCCTGCTCGGGCTCTCTTATCTGTGTCTACACCACTATAGAACCTAATATACGAATCCATATTTCCTGTTCCTTCTCCTTTTTTCTTTGTTTCTGTAAGAACAATGATGTCAATGTTATATTTCTGCAGAGTATCCAGGATTTCATTAGTTTTTAAATTTATTCCTTGCATATTCCACGTTCCAATATTCAAAGTCCATTTCCGTTTGCGTTTCCTTTCAGTTTTTCCGTTTAATCCAGTCCCATTTTTCCGAGGCTTGTTATTGAGATTTTTAGCGTGCATAAACGTTTTACCAATTTAAGGTTGCTGGCCTTAAGCTTGAACCCCCAACCTGGAGGACCAGTCCAGTTTTTTTTTCACGGTGACTATTTAATTTCGCCACTACCCGCCGACGCTGTGAGCTTTCCCCGATTCCACACGGGGACGCACCCGATGGAGGTAACTGGCAAATCCCCACACGGGATAATATAATAATAATATACAATAGGAATAGGCTATATTTTAAAAGAATGTTTTGAGTAGGCTACAGTATACATACGAAATTATCAATTAATTAATTGGATTTGCCTCGTCTACATACCGGTAGCTTGGTTACTTTCATCTGGCGCTTGAGACCAGAGGGGAATATTGTTTATGAATGCACGCACTACTCATACCTGTCTGTCTCATCCTGTTTCAAAAAAATTAGACAGTAACATGCAGTCTACATCACCTTACTTTCAAATAATACTTTTGAAATAGAGTATAGTTGACACGTGTTACCTGACCATGAGCCGTTGCTATGGTGACGGCATCATTTTCCAAGCGCCAGATACCACGCTTAGTAAGCAAGAAAGTAATCACGCTTACACCTTACCTGAGCTTATCAATAACAAACGATGTGAATAACTCTTGTAATATCCCCTTTTGGCCAATCAGCTGATCTATACAAATTGAAAAATGTTATTGTTCACCTCATAGGATGTACCAGCCATTGTTGATCAGAGATGGATATTATCATATGCCTGAAATTAATTATAAAAGTAAGAAGAAAATAACTATTTTGTTTATGACAACGAACATTGATAACTAGTTAGTTTCTGATTAGGAAATGCCTAAGTAAGTTTAGATTTCGAAGTTATAGAAGAGTTTGTAAATAATGTTGTAAAGTAAAAGTAAATTCGTGTGGCTTTTCGTGGTGGGGAGACCCTTACGGGTAGTTCCACCTCGCCGTTTTTTTAACGACTGCTTTTTTTTATATGCAACCGGGACCGACGGCTTAACGGGTCCTCCGAAACACGGGAGTGGCTCGAGAAAAATATCTTGTACTCAACTGGGATCGAACCCAGGACCTTTGGCTTATCAGACCAACAATAAGCCAACTCGGCTACGCCGACTCCAATAATGTTGTATATACCTATAAGAAAATAAAAGAGCCTAATTATTTAAATTCATTGCACTCTTTTGTCATAAAACCAGTCTTTTTTATGTTTGAGCATTTTTCATTCTACGTAGAATTAGTATTAAGCAAGCTCATTGGATTTTCTTCCTTAATAGAGGAACTGAGATGATTCATAACCACCCAAGCATACAACATTATTATTTCTACAATGTAAATTTGAAATACCAACATATATTACATGACCCGACATCGACTACTCCCTAAATCTCACCTAATTTTCTAAACAAACTCCTCATTTCAGAGATAGTAGTCCATGGCTAAATGGCCGGAAAATACAATTTGATTAAAAAATGACAGATAATAATTATCACAAAAATGTGCAGCGATATTCTATCTAGCTCGTTTATTATGCATACAGTCTAGTGGTTCTAAAAAATCCAGTGATGCGATCCTATATTCTTCGCACATGCAATGTACAATCGGTTCATCGTGAATTATCTGTGAAGATCTAAAAGTTCTCAATATAAACTTAGAGCTACGCCAAACAACGTTCTAAGTAAGATTATGTTGACTTCCGTTGTCCAGCGATATGTATGCGATAGAGAATAAAGTTGCTATAACTTGGAACTTCACGAATCCGGTGGGAAGAGCATGCTGTTTCCAACGAGTTCAGTATAAAACTGGATAGTAATCCGGCAAGAAAAACGATTTTGAACGAAAACAAGCCAATGCGGGCTGCAAATAAATTATTGGCTTGCTTAGGAGAAATTGATAGCGCAGTACCTGGAGCTGCTGAATTGTTAAGACATAGTAAAGTTAATAAAAATAAAAACTTTAAATAGTAAGATAATTTTCCCCCTTAAAAATGATAATCATTTAAATAAATAAATGATAATCATTCCGAAAAGCTTTGATGGAAAGTCAAAACTAGAATTAATCCATTCGAATAAAGACACCTATTACGATAGACCACTCTCATAGAGTAATCTAGACTCTTCTCACTCGCATGATTCTACCAATAGGCCTAACTGGTACTGGAACTTCTGTTTAGGTACACACCAGCCCGGAACACGGGCTCTGTCTACACCTCAGACCTCGATACAGGTATCGAAAAATTTATACAGGTATTGAAAATTTCGTTCACCTTTACCCTGATGTAGAGATATATTTACCACATCAAAATAAAACCGTCATAATATTATTCATTTTTATAGAAAATGTTAGATCTGCGTAGAGTCAGTCGTGTAGCAAGAGTATAGAAAGTGCTATTTTGTTTTTGTTTTTTTTAGACTACGTCTTGGAGACTCCAGGAGTATAAGACAAGTCAGATTAACAATTATACTATCTTATAAACCAGTTACCATAATTACTATATTAATTAGTTGAGATGAGGCTTAATTTTGATATGAAAGAAACTCTTGTACACTATAAAAAGCTTTATCAACTAAATATTTTTTCAATTCTTTCTTTGAATATTTCTATATTTTCAAGACACTTTAAAAACTGCGGTAGCTTGTAGAGTTTCCTACCTATATAACTAGGTTTTTGTTCGAATAAGCTACTATTGTGACTCACCAAGTGGTAATCTTCTCGTCGGTTTCTTGTATTATAATCATGTAAGTCAAGATTTTGGTTAATATCACTCATTTCTCTTTTTAAATATAAAGTAGCTTTATACATATATAAGCAGGGTACAGTTGAGAGACCAAGTCTCTTGAATTACGGCCTACCCCTACATGAATCTAATCTATTTACTATACATACACCTAACCGCTTTCTTTTGGATCTTAAACACCCTATCAAGGTTTTGTTTTGATGAGTTACCCCATAATAAGATAGCTTACCTATTGTGATAAGTGTGTACATTTGAACAGAAAGTATTGTTAATTTATTTCTCATGAAGGCCACTTGAGAAATGGAAAAGGAAACATTTCTAATAATGTATTTTTCAATAATATCACTAATACTCTCTGATTTCTTGTTATAATTTTATGGCTTATTTACTCCAGATTACAATTTAGTTTTGAAGGATGAAGTCCACATAGGTCTGAGACATGTGCGTGGGTAAAGAGATGTATGATGATGATTGATGAGTTGAACCTACAGTTTTAGGTGGGTTCCGATCAAAGTGATTTTACAGCAGAGAATAGTCATTTTTGCTGGCGAATCCAATCAGTCACCCTTACAGAGAGGGCCCAAGAGAGCGGTGCTTATCTAATCTGATTAAACAGATACCTGCTACGGCTTACGGCTATCACTTTCCATTTGGAAAATATCAATCAGGGGTAGTATTGTACTATCTAATATCCTATTTTTGTATAAACGATAAAATTATAATAGTATACATTTGTGTCGTAGTATCCATGTAATAGTATTCTATAATACATGGTTCTATGAAGCCTGCAGTTGTGGCAGATTTTTTAAAACTGAATCGCAGATTTTGATAAGAATACTTATTGATTAAAGTAATTTCAACAATAACTACTTATTATTAAGAGATGTTTCAAGATTTAATAAAGTTAAATTTCAGTAGTATTTATAATGTGGAACTTTGTATTACGGGATGAAACTAACACGTTATTATTTGCTCACGCATTCTGGTAGCGTTCAGAATTTTAAGTTGAAATAATGTTGTACACCATACGAGCTGTTAGCGTGATTTTTATCAAAAAATAAAATGAGAATGAGTTTTTCAGAATTAAAGTGAGAAGCTTTGTTAGTGAGTAAAGCAGATTGTTAGTTGAAACTTGAGAATTGAATGAACTCCGAGTTACAACTAGATCAGAATTCGATTCAAGCTTTCCTACAACAGAAAATATTCAACGAGAAGCAATTAAAACGATTCGGTCGAAGCCTGCTTCCTTCCATTCACTCCCTCAATTAATTTAAGTCCATCGACTTGCTTGGCAAATGAGCCGAGAGCTCCCCAATACAATTAAATTCTAGGCTTAACAGACTCGTTCTATGACAAGTTCTCTGATCCTAGTATAAACACAAGTACCTACTGTCCTTGCCCTTCAATTAATTACGTTCCAAGCGTTCCAAGTTATTTCAATGGAAAAACCTACAATGCAATCCACTAACAAACCCAATGAACATCTAAAGAAATTTCTGCAACGATTGTATTTTGACTGCTTTCAAGTCACAAATGACAATCCCCTTCCAAATGATCCTCGATGATGACCATCGCTGATGATCCTCAATAATGATAGCCTGACCATCAAAGGATGAATCCAATCACAATTGAGGAGTGGTATCACAAATAATACAATCATGATTCGTATCATACTGCTATCAAACTTACGTAACGGATGCTTAATTGTTGGTAATATCATTTTTTTATCGCTGATGATGCCCACATGAGTCCGAGACTTGTGCGTGGGTAATGAGGTGAATAATACATAGATGCCAGGCGGAGAGCGGCATTCGAACCCACGACCGCTGAAACGACAGCAAACTGAAGTTACGACGCCTCAACCAACCGCGCTAAGCGGCCCGCCAATAATATAATATAATATAATATAATATAATAGTAAAATATAAAATGATAATAATTGATTGTAGTCTATCTATATAAATAAAATTAGAGTTTTGTCTGTACATTTATCAGAATTATATATGTTTTGGTTATTTTTACGTTTTATACATTAAAGAAGCCGAAACAAGTCTTATCTCAATTTCTGTCTGTCTGTCACGGCCCCGAAGGCATTTTACGCGGCCTTCTCCTGAAAAACGAGAGCATCGATCGGGTTTTAGTTATTGAACAGTATTGAGAACTATATTGACAATGTCTTTAGCTAAAAAAAACTAAATTAACTTTTTTAACAGAATAATAAACGTTTAAAAACCAAGTATTGTGCGATTTTGGATACATTTCTTCTAAGTTTTATTACCACATAAAAATGGATGAATGTATTGCCAGTAAATTCCAAAACTGCTGAGCCGATTTTTATAAAATTTTCGGGTATAATGTAGAATAGTCCCGAGATGGCTCCTGTGAAGGTTGTGAGTTCAGAAGTGCTCGCTGAAGGACACAAAAAGGAGAAAGCTATCCTTAAAGGAACAGCTGATAGAAATCAACAGTTTTTAATCGTATGGTGGGCCCTTTGCGGCGTTATTTACGCTGTCTGCAGACTTGTGTAGTCGGAGCATTGCAGTCATGTAGGAAACATATGACTGGTGAATCAAAGCTTAGTTTATGCTTCATGTTGGTGAAAAAAAAATGCCTAATTTCAATTTATTCAAACAAAAATCAACATTTTAGGAAGGTGCGGTTTGTGCTAGGCTCTTGGGAATTCGCCAGGTAGCACTATTATAACTAAAATACCGTTGCTACGCACGGGTGAACCGCTAGTCTATATATATAAAAATGAATGTCTGTCTGTATGTATGTATGTATGTATGTATGTATGTATGTATGTATGTATGTATGTATGTATGTATGTATGTATGTATGTATGTATGTATGTATGTATGTATGTATGTATGTATGTATGTATGTATGTATGTATGTATGTATGTATGTATGTATGTATGTATGTATGTATGTATGTATTGTCAACCTCTACTTCGCAAGGGCTTACCTAATGGATAGAAACTTATTTAAAAATAAGTTTACTTACTCTATGAACCATTAATAAATGCGCCGGATAGCTCAAGGTACAGTAGTCGGCTGAATCCCTCGGAGTAGAAGTGAACTTTGAATAGCAGTATGACAGGATATCGTCCCCCAAATTGTGGGACCACAAGATCTCACAAATTGGATGCTTTATACACTCTTATTTGACCAGAAACTATGGTGATGTTGAGAACAATCCGGTTGGAATATAATTAAAATCTAAGATACTACAATCTAGAGCTTGGACTGAACTGACGGAAATGATGAAGCAAATTTTAGAAACAAAGTTGGAGGTTTATTTCAATAATAAAAAGTGAAAAAATTGGCTCCTTCACAGAGGAGATATAGATTAATAATTTTTTGAATAATGCTTGATTTGACCTCAATAGAGTTCGGTCTCTTTTAAAATATATTTCAAGAATAATATCTCTGTCCTCTATGGAATTTTCTCCAATAAATCGCACTCTCTGAATTATTTAAACAATATAAAATGATAAGTCAGCGTGTCTGTACAATCGACACCCCTCTATCTGATGCACGTGCTGACTTTTTTCAAATTTTAAATTTTCCTATGATTTCGTTGAAATTTTTCACGAACGCACTTGAGCTCATATATTATATATTTTTTGTCACTCACGGATACTTATATGGCGCTGATGTGGCTGGATGGGCTAGGATGAAATGAATGTTCCCTTCCTGGAAGCGGTCGTCTCGTGTCCACGGTTTTCACGACTTTTATTTTTTATACTTTTTATTTCATACTTGCAGGGGATCTTTTTTAGAAACACTGACTTAACATTAACTCACAGCCCTTTCAACATTAAATACAAGAATATCACAGTAACAGAAATAGGAACTTTAAATTATTTGGAGGTAACTAAAACAGGTCTCCTCCTCAGGAAAATCTATGCAAGTCTGTTGAGTGGGGGATTCCACACAAAAATGTGAAAAACAAGTGACGTCAAACACCTGTTACCACTCTTAAATAAAATGAAAATAAATTAATTGAATAGAGTAAAAGACTCGATAGCATTCAGTCAGAAACAAATAGGAGAATTCATTGGCCACAGGAAGAATGCTCAAAATTAACAAAGAGATGATCATAATTATATTAAATAATTCGACAATTAATTAATACTGTTTGTCGGCATTATGCAGACCCGATCAAACAACCCTTGCTTCCTTATCAGTCAGCTGCTGGTTCGTCTACTCCCACAAAAATAAACAAATCTGGAAAGGTTATGTGGCTTGTAAAGTTGATTTAGGCCAAATACACATTAGAATAAATATTTTCAGATATGCTGTGAGTACCTTATTTGTTATAAAAATTTTAGCAAAACAAAACTTTTCTTCCACTGCTCAGAGTGCGATGTTACAGTATGTATGTATGTATGTTCCCTATAGACTTCAAAACCACTTGACAGATTAGCATGAAACTTTAGGAATATGTTGTGTGAATATTGAGGATGGTTTCTGACCATAAATTTCAATAGAAGAGCTAATAATTACTATTAATTAATCCATTTTATAGACCTAACCTACTGAACTTGCCGGCCAAATAGCTTAAAGGAACAGCTGATAGAAGTCAACAGTTTTTAATCATATGGCAGGCCCCTTAGCGGCGTTATTTACGCTGTCTTTGAACAGCAAAAGACTTTGCACTCTGCTTGTAGGCTACCGTGCAGTCGGAGCCTTGCAATATGTAGGAAACATACGACTGGGTATGATGAAATGTAATTATGCCAGGTTGATGACATCTGTTAACCAATGAAGTGCTAGCTAGAAATTTGAAATGCAGCCTCAGTGGGAGGTGGCGAATATTAAAATAAAAAACTAGCTTCTACCCTTAAGAAAACAACGAAGCCTCTATTATCAGCTGGAAGAGCCCTAGGACTAACTTCTTTCCTTATTTGAAATGTAACCTCAGCGGGAGGTGGCGAATAATAAAATCAAGGAGAATTTTTATGAGAACGCAGCAACGCGTGTCGAGCCAGCTAGTTTACAAATAATAAAATTTTAACCGAATTTGATTTCGGAATGTTTAAATCAGCTGATGTGACTTTTGCTTATTATTCATTCTGGGGTGGTGATTGGTCATGCGGTGAGCGTGGTGTTCAAGTGGTCGTGATGTTCAGTCACGACCGCTCAAGACTGCGCTTGGATGGGTGACCGTGCTTAATGACTTGATGTTACAAGCTTTATTATCACTTACCCGGTGGTTCGGAACCCACCTAAAATAGTAGGTCCACCATGTTCCCCGTAACATGGCACAAACGGCGAGGTGGAACTACCCGTAAGGGTCTCCCCACCATTAAAAGCCATACGCTTATTATTATTATTCATTTTGACACTGAATTTGAGAAATCCTGGTCTAATTGGTCTAGTGCCCCTATCGGAAAGTTACTCCCATTGCAAAATTGCTTCATTATGCAACGAGGAATGAATAAAGTCGGCTATTCTGAAATTATTTTCTAGCCTCTTATAGATTACTTTCCTAAGCTATTTTCTAACTTTATAGCATATAGGAATAAATAGAGAAAGTTTTTGTACGTTTCACGGGTATTTTTCAACCTATTAATGTATCCGGATTTATCAATTTTTTATTCAGAGTGATTCCCGTACTTTTACAGTGCTTTTCGAAGGCCATAAGGGAAAAATACGTCACATAAAACAGGTCTGAAAGTGCTTCGTAACTGGATTAGATTGAAATGACGGAAAGCTCCCACCCTTCTTTTCGATCTTCTCCCTTACATTTCCATTTCCTCACTCTTCTTTCATTTTCATCCATTTTGGTGAGCATGCTATTCAAAATGGGTACATAAATAACATGGAATAGAATTTCGAAAATCGGAACCCATGATAGAGAAATTCAGAATTAGTCGTACTAGTGGGAGAACACAGTAACTTTCAATAAAAACTCAACCCTATGCTATTTTTCCGCTATAATTGAGGCGTCCGTCATGAATTACGGCTACTAACTTAATTTAAATTCTGGGAAATAAAATGGCTCCTAAATTTTCACGTTGTAGACTAAAACATTATAAGCTGTTTTTTATCATATTCTAATACCAATTCTTTCAGTTTAAAATTAATTTTTTGTCAAATAACATGTATTGTATAGCGAATTCATAGCAAGTTATTCGCGATTAATAAATAAAATGTTCCATTGTATTCAATAACTTTTGAATATGACCCCTGATGAAAAATTAATTCTCATGCAATAAAATTGTGTTTTCGGCAATTGATCTTGCAATCAGTTATTGTAGTTACATACGGGATTTGAATTGAGAATAAAACAGGCAAAATCAATTCAAATAGAGCAATATTTGAAACTACTTACTGGAAAAATAAAGATCACCAGATAAACTGTCTTAACCTAGAACTTAGAAGCAATATGAAACTCACCTAAAATTTTCTGTACAAAATTATCAATGCAGATTAATTAATTCTTATCAATGGAATCACTGAATAATGAATTTGTGAAATTTACACCACTTTACATCAAATTTGAGCACTTCAACTGTGAAGATTAGCACTTGTTATCTCGAGTTCCATTCGAGTCCATTCTAAGTCCATTTTCATGGAAATTAGACAACTATATAAAAAACAAAATAGCACTCATGAAAGGGCAATTCCTCATCAACTTAAGTTCCAAATTTTACTAGTCAAATCGTCAAAAAAGTGTATTGTAAAATGTTGTCCAAATGCCAAACAAAACATGTAAAAAGCGTAACTCAATACTTCCTACTTTGCAAATAAATTCCAATATCCACTGAAAGTTCAGTACTGAGAATTTCATAATATTTTAGGACTTTTCAGAGTGAAATCCGATTTTTTGAGCAGTTTTTTACAACTTTGAAATCAATCAGTTGAACAATGTAGAAGCCATGCCTATAGAATGAGACGTAGCATACGCCTCACTCTCAGTCAAATTCAAGCAGCCCGGGCTCACTGATTGTTGAATGCTTTCGTGTTCTCTGTGTATCACAACTTCCGGAAAAAATACAAGTCAATTTAGCCCAATTTAAACAGTAAAATTGTGAAATAGTGATGTCATAAACGAGTGAATATTGTTTTAAAATAAAAATGTATGAATGATTCGAGTGCGAATCTTCACTTAGGCCTAAGTGCGCGTATCTGCGGCATCGACCCCTGAAATCCTGATCGTGTGGAAACGTGGAATAGGAGGTGCTGACAGTGTGCTGGGTGCGAACGCGGAAGTCAACGCAACTCAAGGTAGTTCACAAAATTTATTAAATTCAGTTAGCCTTTCCATAGAAGAGACAACTCCAAAAATCTGTAGTCTAACCCCCCCCCCCCCCCTGAAAAAGTGATCCACCTTGTCACGATACAAAATTTTATAGGCCTAAATTAAGTTAAATTGGTGTAATTTAAAACAGTGGCACTCTAAAAGTTGATTATGATCCATTTAAATCTGCCGCCTATTCTGATACCGAACAATACTGCGTTGTAAATAAGTCAAACTAAGCACTATCATCTCGATGTTATTCAAATATTTGAAAATCGTCCAGAAACTATTTAAAATACTGTTCATATGATTTATCACTCCAATTAAACTACCGAATGTAATTAAAATGAGTTATAAACACGTAACAAAGTGTATTGAGCAAAACTGAATATTTCAATACTTAACCTAGCCTACTACGAACGTAAAAAGGCAAAGAGCAAATGTTTCGGCTCATTAAATAGCAAATTATCAATAAATTTGAACAAAATTCACTAAGATATGATTGTACTCACCTAGAATTTAAGGCTCATCCAGTCAAAATAAAATTATATCCATTTTCAATACTAGGCCTATAGCCTACCTCACTATTTTTGCACTTGTCAATATCATTGCACTGTTATATTTATATTTCGAATCCAAATTTTCACAAATCCTATTATCACTGGAACTTTAATTTGTGAGGATTATCAACTTATTTTATAATCCAGAAATTGAAATCAGCTAAAATATTACAACGTGTTCGGCTAGTGTATGAATGTAAACGGTGACTTGACTGCTGCAGTAAATAAAAGAATAAATTTTTTTTTGTAATTCAAATTTGAGAAAACTGTACCACAAGAATGCTCAATCCCTCCCCTATCCAGATAAAAAATTTTGGATACTTGCTTTTGTTTTTTTACATAAGAAAATCTGATTAGCATAACGCTATATTATGCTAATTTGAGCACTGCTGAATTAATATTACCATTACCTAATTTGCATAACGGATATTTAATGTTAATTGTGGCCTACCGGTTTTTTGGGGACTTCTGGTTCGGTATCGCAACACATAGGACGTGTTAGTCCTTTTTGTCTGTTAAATGTGATAAATGTTAAATTAATGTAAATTTCCCGGCAGTTGAAAAGTCTCATGTGAAAAGTAAAGTCATATATCTGTAAATTACCGTTCCAATATATTACCGGTTTGGAGTGAACTACGAAAATTTAGCAAAAAGTATTAAAATCGCGCTAGCCGAATTAATTAGGCGGTCCACGTGCGGAATTCAACCTGCTCCACTACCAGACGACCCGGAGGAAGGCGAGAATAATAAAATTATTATTCATAGGACTCCCCATCGAAAAGTGTGGTAAGCTGGCCAGCAAATTGTGCGCGTTTTATAACATTTTACAAGATCAATTTCATAAAAACCCCTATATTGAATCAGTCAGTTCACTTGTAAGGGACTGTTCAACCCATCCGCCTGGACGGCCTCTCATAGGTGAAGCCGTTCTACCGTCTATCCGGAAAAATATTACTTTAAATGAACAAGGTATTTATCTTGAATTTTTTAATATATTAATTTATATCATTTACCGTTTCTCCATTTCGATTCAATTGAAAATTAATAATCTTAAGACCTTTTATGAAAATTCTGTTTTTCTCTCAGAATTTGAGGAAAAAACCTTACAACCTATATCAAACTCACAAATTATCGATAAAATATATAATTTTTTTTTTATCTATGTGATGTACCGCAAATCATTACAATGCTTCAATTATGCTTTGTAAGATTTCTCAACTTATTCTACACAAATTTTAATAGTTTACTAGAAGCAGCCGATAAAAGATATCGTAGTATGAATATTTTTTTAACTTGTAGAATAAGGCTATAAGTGAAATTGACACCAAGTGAGTAGCTTCATGTGCAACGATTTATTTGAAGTTTATCTCACTCATGAATTATAACATAGAAGCTTCTACTTGCGTTGAAATCCTGGCAAAAAGTGAGATAGTCCATGAACTGGCTGGGGGCAAATGTTGTTGAATTGATTTGATGAATGGAACCCCGAAACCATCACCAAGAGTAATTAATCAAGAAATTTTGTCACGTTCCATACCCAAAAAGCCATTGCATCAAAACGCTATCTTTTCATCGGCCATTAAGCATTTCAGCTACATGCAGGAGCATCACTGATGTTGTTCCAAATAGTAAATCCATTCAATCTGTAGCGCGAGACCGGGTATTAAAAACACCAGCTCAGAATTTAATTGCATATTTGTTTCGCGCGGAAAGTTTAAAAAACAATTGTTTATAACTGGAGGGCTGCAATCTATTATGACTCTCAATTTCAATTTTTTCAATTTCAATTTCAATTTATTTAACACACCAAAAACATACACAAATTACAAAAAAAAAAAAAACAATAGCAAAAATAACAATAACATACAATTACAAATATAGGTGGCTTCATTGTGGGGTGTGCAGGAAAACAATACTTATCCAACTATGGCAAAGCCATGTATTAGGATAAGTGAAATAGTAGATGAAAAAGGAAGAGGAGTTTGAAGAAGGAGAAAGAAATTGGTATGAGTAAGGGAGAAAGTCAGAAGGAAGGAAAAAAGCAAACGACACTGAAACACGCTCCGGAAGATAACAAGCTAACAACAATTAAAAAAAAAAAATAATAATAATAATAAATAAATAAAATAAAAATAAACCATTTAAACAGATCAAATATTGAAAAAGTAATTACTCGAGACCCAATTTTTTATTTCCAGTTTAACTTTCCTAGTGATTTTCGGATTCAAAACCAAATGCTCCGGTATTTGGTTTATGATTTTGGTACTTAAATATATCAGCTGTCTCCTAATTGTTTCAATATTAGTATTATATATTGTGTACATGTTGACTGTAGGTCTTAAACTGTAGCGATTCACTAAAGTATTTGGAGCAATTGGGAAGTGATGTCTATTTTTTATTATATAGCTAATTACATTTTTTACATATAATTGTCGTATTGTCATCACATCAAATTCGCTGAAAATCAAGTTTGTGGGATATAATCTAGGTTTATTCAAAATACTTTTTATTATTAATTTTAGACAGACAAATAATTCATTCAAATGATTGTTATAACAGCCCCCCCATACAGTTATGCCATATTGTAATAAAGACTGAGCCAAAGCATAATACAACATTTTGAGTTGATTCCGTTTTAGTATTTTTTAAACTTGGTAAAATTTAAAAGAAATATATCTCATTTTTTTACAAATAGATTTAATATGAATATCCCATTTTAAGTGCTCATCTATTATAACTCCCAGGTATCTAGCATATGCCACTTTATTTATAGTATGACAGCCACAAATGTTTGAGTCCGAATTACATCCAGAATGAAGTTTCAAAGTGATATCACTATCAGGGGTTCCCATTCTAGTCAATGAAAAAGTTATATAATTCGTTTTATTGATATTCAAACTCAAAGTATTCTCATCTAACCAACCCTTAATCCTAGAGATGTTTTTCTCTGCAATAGAATGCACCTCCCTCCATGAATTCCCTTGAAATATCGCTGCAGTATCATCTGCAAAGGATATTATTGTGGAGTTCGTAAGTTTTAAATCTAAGAGATCATTAACATACAGAATAAAAAGGATAGGAGATAAGACAGTTCCTTGAGGAAGTCCGAAAGAAGTTAGATTAGTAGTGCTGGTATGCCCATCGATAGTTAGAGTTTGGGTCCGATTCAGAAGGTAGCTCTTGATTAAATCAAGAAAGACTCCTCTAAAGCCATAGGACTCAAGTTTGTCAAAAAGTTGTAAATGGGGTATTGTATCGAAAGCTTTTCGTATATCAAGAAACACAGCTAGGGTTTTCTTATTAGAGTTAAGGTCTTGGGATATTGTATTAGTAAATTTTATTAGGGCATCTTCAGTGCTTTTGTTGTTTTGAAAACCAAATTGGTTACTATTAATTATATTGTTTTTATTTAAGAAAGATACAAATCTTATTTTTATTATTTTTTCCATTATTTTAGCTAAGTTACTAATAAGACTAATAGGCCTATAATTACTAGGATTAGTGGGGTCACCGTGTTTGAAGAGAGGTTTTATTTTAGCTGATTTAAAATGTTGTGGGAAATAACCTTCTTCGAAGCATCTATTAAAAATATAAGCTAGTGGTTGAGAAATCAAGTGACCTATTTTTTTGAGTAAAGTATTGCTAATATTATCCATTCCAGGGCTGCAGTTGTTCTTCAAATTTTTTATAGTAGCTTCAACTTCTTAAGAATCAGTCGGTCTCATGAAGAATGTAGATCTTATCCGGTTATGGTTAATCTCGTTATTAGGAATTCCTTCATTAGAATTATAGTTAGTGTTCATACTCCGAGCCTGTAATCTACCAACATTTGTGAAATAATCGTTTAGAGTGTATGCATCTAATGCAGTATTTCTCCCCTTATTGCGATCCTCACCAATAACCTCATTGATGTATTTCCATAATTTAATGTTGTTATTATTGCAGTTTTCTATACTGGTTCGATAATAGGTTTCCTTGGCATTGTTTATGATCTTATTTAGTACATTGCGATAAGCTTTATAGGTATTTTTCAAATCGTTGTTATTGGGATCTCTCCTCAACCTGAAATGCATTTTGTGTCGTGTTTTAATAGATCGAATAATGCCTTCTGAAATCCACGGCTTTAGGGGACGAAGGTTGTTGGGAATTTTTTTATCTTTCTTGCAAAGTTCTATTAAACCAGTTAAACGTTCAATAAAACTATTCATAATTGTATCACAGCTGTCTTCCTGCGAGCAAAGGAAATCCCAATTCTCTCCGGAGTGCAGGACGCAGAAGTGCAGTGTAGTCTATTGTTGTTCTAGTGGTGTAGTTTTTTTTATCAGACTTCACGTGATCCGAATCAACACCAATGTGAAGAACAACCGAATAGTGATCCGTTATTGTAGTTTTGAAAATGCTTCCCCTGAGGTGAGAAAATTCATTATTTTTTTTATCAGACTTCACGTGATCCGAATCAACACCAATGTGAAGAACAACCGAATAGTGATCCGTTATTGTAGTTTTGAAAATGCTTCCCCTGAGGTGAGAAAATTCATTATTGGTGTTTTTGAAAAATATGTGGTGTAAACAGGTTCCAGTTGTGTCAGTTACTCTTGTGTTACCATTTATATGTGATCTATAACCGTTACTATGGAAAATATGCAGATATTCTTGAACAGGAACACTAGTCAATTGAGTATTGATATTTATGTCTCCTGCCACACACACACTCATATCGTCTGGTAAACCATTCATATTATCACTTAAACTACTCAGAAAAACGTCTATGTTCCGATTACTTGGAGATCTATAAACACCAATTACTTTCAAAATTTTGTTGTTACTTATCTTTACGTCAGCACTCAACGTATTAGCTTCAGCGATATCAAAGGATACTTCATTTCATTAAAAATTAGATTATCTTTTATATACATACACAACCCATCGCATTTATTTTTTTTTGGAATATTTGTTTATTGCAGTATATCCAGGAATATTAAAAATAAAAGGCATATCTACAGTTAACCAAGTTTTTGTTAGTACAATAATATGGATATCGATTTTAAAGCTGTTTAGACAACATATAAATTGATTGAAGTTTGCATTGATACTGCGTATGTTCATAGAAAAGACATTTATGAACTCAACAGTTTGATTCTCAACATAAGGAATATAATTTAGGTAATCGTCAACTTCCGCAGTTTGATTATCGATCTCTAGGGAAAGAAGAATTTCATTCAAGTCATCCATCATTCAGGTTTATAGGATTGCGGCTTCTTCCCTTATTCCATTTTTCTAACTCTATCTTATTAGTGAATTTGAGTTTTTTGATTAGTTTTTCCACAGCGTCTTCAATCAAACTATTGGTTAAATACCTGAAAGTGGCAGTGTGACGTGACAGAGCTACAATAGCATGAGGCAAACTATTATAAATTTCATTATCCGTGTAGTCAATTCTAATTAACACTACGTTTTTTGAAGTCAAGCCTTGAGCTTCGTGAATTGTATGAAGTTTTATGTCGCTTCTCCATTGAATAGTGTCACCCACTCTACGCTTTTCATTTTGTGTAAATGTTAATATCAGTGTTTCCGGTTCAATCTGATAAAGCAAATAAAGCTTTAAAAAAATAAAGTTTTGACGGCGACTTTATGACGAGTAACGAATAAACTGTTAGTTTTTTACAAACAGACGTTTCACTTTTCCATGCCATTTGACAATTTGATCCAAATCGGTTTTTACAGTAGATAAAAATTTTAATGGATGACTATATTCTCAAATTTTCATGGAATTCCATATTTTCATGTCATATATATGCCACTTATCATGCTTATGCTATCAACATCGATTGACTATAATATCAATGTCATGGTCTGGTACACGAGGCTCACACCTCATTCGGCATGTTTATGTTACCCCCCACCCACGAATTTCAATTATTCAAATTCAAATTCAAATTATTTTTATTGCATGAAAGAAAATTTTATAAAAGAAAATATCATTCACAAATTGGATCATAATAATAAAACAAATACTTACAGATCAATTACATAACATAATATATAAACCAAAAAACATATCCAAGTATATAAACATGTGAAATAATTAATTATTCATGCGACTCATCCACGAAGGCCTGAGCCTGTGTGTAGATGGGAGTCTGTACTTTATTTAATTATAGGTAATAATACAATAGATTGGAAATAAACTCACTGGAGCCAAATTTTGAAAAAAATAAAAAGGGAAGAATATTTAAATTTTAATAGTTAAATTTCTAAGTTTTAATAGCATTTAGGAAAGAGCTGAATTTTGGAAAATGAAGATAGATTAGATAGAAATAGTAAGAGCTGAATAAGAATAGAAGTGCTAGTAGAAGAATGAAAAAAGAATCAATAGGATAGTAACACTGGAAGATTTGAGAAGTATGTTGAAATTGAACCAACACAACGAAAAAATTGATGAAACCATTCTTTCAAGTATTCTCATGAAATCATAAAGAGAGGAAAGAAATACAAGTACATCACTGGTTACACACTGCAACAAGTATTCACACTGATGAGTTTATCAGTTTTAATTTCACTGAACGTTCTGAAATTGTTGGGGAACAGAAATATCATATTCATGGGAATCTTCCATGTTGATGACGGAATTTGATGAATTAATAGAACTATCGAATGCTTCGATACTGTAAGTGTACGACAGATTTTCAAACGCGCATTCTGTTGACAAACCTTCGATGTTTTTCAATGGTCGAGAGGGTGATTCCACAATGTCTATCAAGTCTTGTGATGAAAACATCAATAAATTCATGAATAATTTCAAATTTCACTCTCCACTTTCTTGGCGAATCTCTCTTAATCAAACATACCTGAGGTTCACTGATTCGTGCTTCTATGGTGAAGATAGTGTCACAGGAAATATGCTCGCAAGGTGGGCTGAGTCACGTGTTCAACATACAGTAGTTTAACTCTGCTTGAATATTTTTCCATCGCATCCAGCGTTAAAAAGTGCATAAAACCTGATTTCTGATTTGAATTATTATTGTTATGTGAAAATTATTATAACTTTTATTGTTAAATATAGGCTATTGCAAAACATTCATCCAGAAAATGTTTATTTTTTATTAAGAGAGTCTTCCAGACTATCGACGATGACTTCTTGACAAAAAATGAGCATTCATTTTTCTCTAAAGTTTTAGAAATGCTCTTTTCTGGGCCAGTCAACACAACCATGCTACAGAATGTAGTGACCATTAGATGGCTCCTGTAGTCTTTATCACTTCTGGGTTGAAACTTCAGATAAGGATATTGAGTTGTCGATTAACTAGATAGGAGCTAAGGGAAGAAGCTAAGAGAAACTATTCCGCAGGGAATTACATGAGATTAGGTCTCATGAGATTGCTAATCGCCTTCGAGGAAAAGGTACACGTGTATCTCAAAGTTGCAGGAAAAACGTGGAGAAGTACGTGAGATAGATATTGGAGTGGATATACAGGCGGAAAGAATTCACAATGAAAATTAATGGGACACCGGCTGGCGATTTCGGTTTATAATATGTTCTACAAAACGTACGCATGCGTGTATTTATCTTTTCTTCCAAATAATTGGAAGTTCTAAAAGTAAGTAATGTCAGAATAGAGGAGGCATTATAGGTGGATATGCTGATGGAGTTAAAGTTAGTGCTTTACGCATTAAATTCTGGCTGTTTTCAGAACTAATTAGCTGTAACACCTACCAAAGACATTAGAAAATACAAGCTATTGATACTATTGTCTGTTCATTGAGAGAATGGAGTCAGGAACCTCCTACTTAGTCAATGAAATCAAGTTCGGGTTGATTCACAAGCCAACCAAGCAACAAAACTGAAATCGAGCGAAAGCGGCTACAATGACTGAGGGATGACTGTAAACTAGAAAGTGACTTCGACCTTTCTCCCTATTGGCCACAGCTGTATGATGCGTTGATCAGTACACTTCATTCTCTTGTGGAAGTAGACCACAGTCCTCAGCTGGTAATTTATATTTGGTTAAAATTTAGGCAGCGCAATTCTCTTAAAATGGCCTCCATAATCACAACGTTGATCAGCTGACAAGTAATTTGTGAAATAATATACTGAAATAGAAAACTGCTACGAAAAATTCTGATACTAAACTCTATTCATGAAAAGGAGAGACAAACAAAAACAAACGTTTGCATATGTGTAAGTAAAAAAGTGATGACTGCTCAATTAATTTATACCCGTTCACACTGAGTTCAGTATGTAAGTGAACCGGCAACGAACCGCATTAGGAGCCCTCAGTGCGACACTGCGACTGTAACACTGAAAAAAGTGTGAACTGGTAGGCATTAATTCAGCAGTCTACAGCTGATATGAGTCATCACTTTTTCACTCACACAAATTTAACGTTTGTTTCGGTTTGTCTCTCTTTTCCGTGAACAGAGTATAGTAACAGCAGTTTACTAACAGCTCTACGATATACTAGACCAGTAATTTAGGAATTTCAGACCTTTAACTTGGTTAAACGGAGAGGTGGAACTACCTGTAAAGGATCTTAAAAAGCAACCATGAAGAACCATACGCTAATAATAATTCAGACACTTTAAAATAGACTAGTTTATTCATCTAATAGGCTTATTAATTTAGTTTTTCATGACGACTTAGGCGTCACCTACTTTTAAGTATGAAGAATAGGTTGAAGTTTTCTCAATAATGACTGAAAAATGTTGCAGTGTGAGTTCATAGTTTAACAAAATTCAGACCGTCCATTATTACGAGTTGAATGAAACAAATAAGATAAAATGATGGCTAATTGAGATAGAAAGTGGATGAAGATACGCTCTATTAAACACAAATTGCACTTGTAAGTCTCATTTCCTTTCATTTGCCAAATCAATCGAGTTGATTAGATGACCTCCCCATTGATTGAGGTGCTCATTTTTCTCCGTTGGTAATGTTTAATCGAAAAGCGTTGGTATTCAATGGAGACTGACTCATCAACGCGAAACAGCCAGCACACACTCACTCAACTGGCAATCAATCTGGGGAAATTAAATGTGGTCTTTCACTGCAACCGGAGAATCGATTAGATCTTCTCCTTCGTGACATCAATGTTTATTTCTTTAGTTTCAATCTCGCCCGGAGCAATCTATCTGTGGATGTGTCGATACGTCGCCGTTACGTGGAGAACATCTCAATAATTAAAACGTCACTCTGTTTTTGTTGTTGCAGTGCTGTATGAGGATGATTATACTTATCTCTACAATATCTGATACTCATTTCTCCGTCTCACTCTCGAATCTGAACTGTTGGTATTAATCGGAAAATTATTCAGCTGAATGAAAAGGTAGTTCATGGTTAAAACATCAATTTACTCTCGAACGCTGAATTGCTTCAAATTTGTGGAGCTACACACGTGTAAACTTTGAACAGTTCATAGAGAGTTTGCGCCAAACTACGTTAATGATAACAATAATCCTAATCTCATTGCTTTTTTACAACTGCCCGCTGTATCTTGATTTTAGAGCAGGCAAATGCATACAGTATTAAGGTTAGCATTATTGTTAACTTAAACGTAGTTGTGTGCAAACTCTCTATTATCAGATCAACTTTACAATGAAATAATAAACTGGCGATGACATTGACAAATCGAGTTTTTCAGTATCAGCTAATAGAGAAATTAATTGAAAAATCACATATAACTATTATAAGTGGGAAGTTGATTAGCCACGAGCCGTGCCAGGTATCTTTCAGTCAGATAAAATAAGATACGAGCGCTTTGTGAGGGTGACCGCTTAAGTTCGGCCAGCAAATAAGACTCTGTTCCCTGTTGTAAAATCACTCCCTAGTGGTACGGAACCCATCTAAAACTGTAGGTCCAACTCATCAATCATCATCATCGAACGCATTACCCACGCACAGGTCTCAGACCTACAGGTTGGGCTTCATCCTCTGAAAAAATATGAAAGTCCATTAACTATTGTAGTCTTTCAGCAAAGAATAGGATTATTAGAGAAGTGATAGCCGAGAGCCGTAGCAGGTATCTGTTGAATCAGATAGAGATAAGCTGCGTTCTCGTAGGTCCTGTATGTAACGGTGACCGATTAGATTGACCAGCAAAAAAGACACTGTTCTCTGCTGTAAAATCACTTCTCGGTGGCTCAGACCTGAAACTGTAGGTCCAACTCATCAATCACCATCATCCAATTCATCACCCACGCACAGGTCTCAGACCTATGTGGGCTTCATCCTCAAAAAAAAAACTTATATTATGCTACATGCCCATACCTATTGGGGGAAGTGATAGCCGAGTGCTGTAGCAGGTATCTGTTCAATCAGAGATAAGCTACGAAACTTCTGGGCGCTCTTTGTAAGGGTGACCAATTGGATTGGCCAGCAAAAAATACTGTTCTCTGTTGTAAAATCACTTCCCGGTGGTTCGGAACCCACCTAAAACTGTGGGTCCAACTCATCAATCACCATCATCCAATTCATCACCTACGCACAGGTCTAAGACCTACGAGGGCTTCATCCTCCAAAAAAAAGCGTTGAACAAAGGGACACACTCAATAAACTTCAGACAAAAAATCATACGGCTTGTGATTGTTGGAACCGGTGCAAACTAAGATCATTCATGTTATTCCTCCTTCCTCTAGTGGTTCGGCAATCGAAAGACTTCAGCAAGTTGATGATTATGACTTGAACACATAACAAAGTAAGTAGAGTGAGGTACAACGAGAATATCTACAACATTTAATCAGCGAATACACGTCTTCCTATACATGCTTCCTGCGTCGGCTCTATCTCCTTCACATAGAACTGAACCAATATTGACTACCATGTGTGCTGTAATGGTTTCAAGAATAACAACCATTCACGCGTTATTTATTTATGGAGTCGGTATCTCAGCGGAAGGCGGGAGTCATTTGTACTGGCACTGATTGAGAAGTTTAGATGATAGCATGTTATCTGAATCGCCTTGCTCACACGGTTCTACTCTGTATAGCACAGAACCAATCAAGGAAACGAGAATCGCCCCGATTCTATGTAAGAAGCAACGGTTAGTGATTGTTGCTGCTGTTTTTTTATTGATTTTAAGTTACATTTTTGACGACAATTTGCAATCTTTTCATAGCTTACAGACTGAAAAGCTTCACATTTACAAATTTTTTAATACATTGAAATTATGCAGGAATAAAACTAATTTTAAACCCTATTCATCAACTGAAATTAATTGGTTGAAGATGTGATTGTTGATCGCATATCAAGATTTTGAAGAAAATCTTTGTGATTCCACATAACAACATCGGTGCGCCATAGAATCATAATAACACGTGACTGTTTCAATAAGTCTTAATACATGTAAGTTATATTTCAAGTCCGTGAGATTGCTTTTTTAAAAAGCAATCTTTATTTTCACAAACTTGAAATTAATAAAAGAATTCAATATACATTTGAATAATTAAACTCAAAAATTTGAGTAGGTGAGTACCTTACGCTACGATGGTGTTAGCTGGACTGACTAGAGGCTGTCCGGTCGTGGGAAACCTGCGTTGAATCGATGATCCAGGAGTTCTAGGAAAGCTGCCTATAAAGGTGCTGACTCCTACAGGAACTCATGATATAACTTGTATCTATAAGAGACTGTTAGACTGTTACCTATTTTTGTCTGAGTTTATAATTCCTTACAATAAGTTCTTACATCATTTAATTTGTCTTTCATTATTTCTTACGACACAAGATGAATGTGGATTGGATAAGGAGAACATTATATTTGTTATCAAGTCCAATATTCATCAGAATGAACAAAATTCAAAGTTTATTCCAAGAACATAAAAACTAAGTCACATAAGTAACTAGTTCAAGTCTTGCAGTACTTGCATGAAACTAATATACAGTACTTGTGACTTATATTGACTTACGTGTTCATAGATTAAAGTGTGATGTAGTGCAGTGTTGTACCAATAACTACATGAAACAACGTTTGATGTGTGAGTGTGGTATGTGATGTAGAATGTTTTACGACATCAATATCGCATCAAAACAATTTTCCAATATTGGCTACTCTTTGCTAGTACCTAACAAAGCACAAAGTTATCAAGTGGGTACCTACGTTTCTTTGAGGTAACATCACAATCATTATTGTTTTAGTTTCTGAAATAAATTCTTTCCACAAAAGTAATATCAATTAGATGTTTTGAAGTATTGCAACAGATCCTTCTTTCCTTCACCGAGTAGAACTGAAACATTACTATCCAATATTGAATAATTTGAAAGATAGATTGATTGCCTTTTCTTAGACTAGAGTTATGAATTTTGATCCTCTCTTCCACTAAAAGACAGGGACATATCCAGAAAATTATCATGAATTTTCCTCTGAAATTTGAAAACGTACGAAGATTAAAGAAGAACAGGAAGTAGTAGAAAAATGAGAAGAGAAACAGACAATTATATTGAATTTGAAGGCAGGTCATCTCAAGTTATATTTATACCGATTAAATAGAATCAGGCTTCCTGCTAGTTGATATTAACATGGTTGTTCCATAAATCATCGTTACTGAACTAAGACAGATGAAAAGCTAGAAATTGCACTCTAGTATTACATTTATTTGCTACACTCTCCCTAAAAGCAGTTCATTGTCATGGATTACCAAAGTAGTTCTGTACTCTGTTCACGAAAACAGGAGACAACTTGACGTAATCTACAAAAAAAAACCAAAACAAACGTTTGCGTTTGTGTGAGTGAAAAGTGATGACTCATATCAGCTGTAGACCGATCGATTAATTTCTACCAGTTCACACTGAGTTCAGTATTACATTCGCTGTCACAGTTACCGTTTCACTTATATACTGCGCGTTAATTATTGTATTTCTGTAGTCAATTGTGAACCGTTATTGTTGTTCGAAGATATGATTACGCTCTCGCACGCGCATTGTTGTTTACATCGTCTCCCCTTTCCGTGAACAGAGTATAGATGTGATATTTTTGTCAACGGAACCAATGAGCTTAACAGACCAAAAAAGTGCATTTTCGCGTATCATCTCCACAGAACAGAAGTGAACAGAAGTCAATATATCCATTATAATTAAATCATTCACTATTCCAACTGATATTATCATCCAATACTCAATCAATACACGAGCTGCACAATGTTACACTATAATTTATGATTTCGAGTGTATTTTAAATTTTCAGTTTCCACGTCAGTAGACTAATAAGTACGTATCAGGCTGATCAGCTAAATAGAATTGAATTTATATGGCTTTAATTTGAATTCAGTCATGTATTGAATACGACATTACTGTACTGTATAGTCAGTCAGTGACTCATTCCATTGAAATCTATTTTGATATGAATCTCTATCAATGTGATTATGAAAGTTGTATGACTTCTAAGGCCCTTATTATACAGAGTCACTGCAGTCGCAGTTGCGCACCGCAATTGATGTTAAATTACATTGAGCTTGTCTGACCAAGCTCAACAATGTCAAAGGAGACGAAGGCATTACCATGTTTGGAGCCATCAGCTGAATTTTTAATCAACTTTACACGGCTGATGTAATTTTTCCTTAATTGTAGCGCACGACTGCGACTAAACTGACCGCGACCGCGCTCTGTAAAATAAGGCATTACTTATAAAATATTCATATTTTATGTATAATTGTTTAATTAAATCATAGCATTTTCTTTGTAGTGCTGTAAAGCGCTAAATTGAAAATGAAGACACTTATTTTATTTTATCGCTTGTATTATTATTATTATTATTATTATCATATTATTAATATAATTATTTTTTTTCTATAGAGCCACAAGATATGAGCATAGCTAGATGGCATGTCACGTCAAAAGATTTGTATAAAGAGTAACGAATTTTAAAAACTATGTTTTTGGTATTTCTCCTCGCCCCTCTCTTCTAACCCTACCGTCCCCTCCTTCTTTCTTTCTCTCCTCTACCTCATCTGCCACACCGACTCCTCCCCCTCACCCAACTATGCATCTAATTATCCTTCTCCTCCTCACCATTCTAATCCTTCTCCACCATCATCCCATCCTCCCCACGTGTAAAGGACGTGTGTTACTGAGGTTAAATCTAACTGTTTGTGTTGGTTATCCCACTAAAATCCATTGTCCACGTCGAGTTATCCTGCTGTCACCATTTGTTTACCCATGCTAAGTTCGTGCTCATCAACAAGCATTGTATTCCATACAATCAGACCCAACAAAGGAATAGAGTATTGGAGTTTGAAGGGTAGTAATAATTATAATTTTAATTAATAACAATGAGAGTTATTATTCAGCTCTGATCGAATTCAGAAGAAGGCAAGCATTGGGAATTATTGTTAATATTGTATTTTGATTAAATATTTCGACATAGTCAATACAAATATTATTCCTGGATCTTTTGTTCCATGACGAACTGCGTTGTTAATATTAACTTTTTAAGTGAATTCAACGACTTGCAGTCAAATTTTTATTAAAAATGAGTAGTATTTTACTTACTCTGTAGGCCGAACGTTTTCGAGTTCAGTACAGAGTAAGTAAAATACTACCTATTTTTAATAAAAATTCAACTGCAAGTCTTTGAATTCACTTGAAAAGTTAACAAATATCATAGTTATTGTGATAGTTGATACAATTATAACATATTTGTATTTACTGATACTTTTTTACTTTTACTTGTAAAGTTCTTGTTTGTTTACAAGGACGAGCTAGTTTGACAAATCACCTATCAAATGGGAGTATTCCCAGAAAAATTATGTAATGTGATGAAAAATAAAATAAATAAATTTGTTATTGAACTGTTTCATAAAGAGGTCTGATGACGAAAGCAGTGTAATTTATCCTGCCTGAATCCTTGAGATTGAGACGTCATTGATAAATAAGGCAGTGAGTTAGTTCTCTAGTACTCCAACAAAAACACTACAAAAATGTTATTTTAACAATAATAATTAGACTATTAATTAAAGTAGGAATAGCCACCCAAATTAAATAAATGAATAAATATATAATTAAACAATAATTTTTTATAAATAAACCACCGAAATTAAATTTATATCCAGAATAAACATTGTAATTACTCTACATTTTTTTTTCAAATTTCTAGATAAGTTCGTCAAGAATAAACAATGGAAATGGTGTTTATTGATTCTTCATCAATTTTACACCAAATTTCCACGCGATATAAATCTCAACTTGTTCTCACAAATGATGCATTATCTATTTCAACAATGCTTTGAAGCATCGCTCGAACATTCCACTCAGTTCTTCAAGTGAATAGTCTTCTCAAAAAGAATTCTATTGAGCAATGTCCACTGTCCACGTACACTAAATTTTTATGCTGCAAATTTATTGGGAAGATATTCTAATCACGGAGCGTTCTCTGTAGAGACGTTGTGGGGGACGACATGCTTTAAACCTTCTAATGAAATGGGACTCTGGAAGTGAATGCATGAGTCGTATCTCACCAATAAACTACTAGGAATTCCGCCTTCGGTATTCAACTTGTCGATTGCTTTCGAATATACAACGACCTTTATAAATGTTTTTTTTATGCTCTGGCAATATATACCTAGCCTATTATAAAAATAGCTCACATAACGCTTTGTTGCAAGTTAATAGAAAATTTAAAGACCATACTTTGAATAGTTGGAGCAAAGCATAACCCAAATAACAGAGGTCTCCCAACTTTCCAGCCTCAGAGCCAAAATTATTGTTATTTTTTTATTTATTTATAAAAGAAAACGGAAGTGATAGCCGCGGTCGTAGCAGGTATCTATACTATCAGATAGACATAAGCTGCGTTCTCGTAGGTCCTGTTTGTAACGGTGACCGATTATATTGGCCAGCAAAAAAGACACTGTTCTCTGCTGTAAAATCACTTCCCGGTGGTTCGGAATCCACCTAAAACTGTAGGTTCAACTCATCAATCACCATCATCCAACTCATTACCCACGCACAGGTCTCAGACCTATGTGGGCTTCATCCTCAGAAAAAAATGTGCAAAAAAACACATAATATACAAGTCATACAAAAAATGAAAAGTATCAAAATACAATAACTGAAATCCAAAATTATACAAAAGTAGAATCTATAAACTATTTTAAAATATATACTACAAGATGTGTGGATGGAATGGAAACCCCTTCCAACTATGGTTGCCCACGTACTAGGGAGGGGTTCTCATAATATTACGGTAGGAGGAAGAAGGAGAACAAAGGAAAGGTTAAATGATTTAATGGGTGAAACTCTAGTTAGACTTATTATTCTAGTAAGTTTGTTCTGAGAGCCAGAACAGTTTTTATTTTTCTACTATATCAATGGCGCAGCTCGCTGTTCAGTCTGTGGTGGAAGGGGCTAGTCATATAGAGTAGTGCGGAGGATATACCCAAGGTATTAAGAATGGAAAATTAAAGGGTGGCACCACTAACCCACCCCGGAAAACTTTAAAAAGTAATCCTTCTAAAACCACATTTCTGGACATGAATTCATTCATTTCAACAATTCAACTCACGTTTCGAGTCAAAGTAAATGCTATCTCTTGCATTTTGATCTGGACTCTCATTGTTTCACGAAAAATACTTGAAACTATTATCGCTGTGCTATTTTTAATTCCCTACTTCATCTGATTTATGCACTGTGAATTGTACTTGAAAAATTCTTCTAAACAGGAATACCTCTGATTAAATAATAAGCACTCTAAAACCACATTTTTAGCAATCCAGAGATTTTTCTAGACTTTTTGTCAAAAATTGTCTTTCAAGGCTTGTTAAAACTCCAAAATTTATTTTGTCTTTGGGGGGATCTGTACCCCTGATAACCCTAGTCATCCACTGACTATTATCTACAATTTTTGTGGAACAAACACTGAGTAAGCACCCTGAACAATCTTACTGAATTTGATAGTAGAATTTGCATAGATTCTACCGTGACATCAAATGGGTCCAAGTACTGTTCTTTGTGGTACTCCAAAATTTATTGGTAGGCCATCTTCTGAACTAAATTTTTTCCCTATCCTCCCTCTCTGGATATGAACTAGTAAGCAGTCCGACCTCCGCCTTGGAACCATTGATGACATCAACAATAGCAGAAATATTAACTGGTAAAACACTATATGGGAAGGAGTCTCAGCTGTCGCGGGCCGGATTGATCATACTGGCGGACCGGATTTGGCCTGCGGGCCTTAGCTTGGAGACCCTGAATCAGTGTTCTACTCATATTGTGATATCAATAAATTAAGCTATGAAGTAGTTTCAAAAAATAGTAGCTTATAATTTTGATGACATTGTTACTGCCATGACCGAACTATAGTACAATCCATTTTTCCATTCTAATTCCATCAATTTTATAGTATAATTCGAGTTACATATTTCTGTTTGTACTCATGTTTTTAATCCACTATCCTCTGTGAAGTATTTCACTTATAAACTCTTAATTTTTTCATTTCAGACTTAATTTCTATTTCATTTGCTTGAACGATTGATTACATGATTTTGACCAAAAATAGAATTATTATTATGGTTCAATTATTTCAAGTTTCCTATTGCTGTTTGATCACATGCTTACAAATCAAGAACTCCTGTACATTATCTAATTTACTTATGAAACTCTCTACACTTGAGTTTCTTACATAGAGTCAAGTTTCTATTTCCATCACAATATATTCTTATTAGGTAATTCTGCATAAATCATGGTGTTTGGTATAACAACTTAGATTGATACATGAATGATACTTCCAGAATGGTTTTGGGAATGAATATTGTTAAGACGCACCAAGATAAATTCACATAGTGGCTTGGAAATATATTTTTGAATAATAAATCACTTTCTATCACTATCCACCCATCAATTCCAAACCCTTCGAAATTTATACTATCTTTCACAATTTAAGCATCCTCCTTGTATGGGGGATGGTAGTTAGCAAGATAAAAGGTACATATTATAACAAGGTCAATCGGTCTCCTTCTTAGTTTCTTGAATAAAGTCTATGAAATCACTGATACCTAGTTGACAGTAGAAGTGCTATTCGTCATGAAAAATCCAGTCGAATAGTGAGTAATAACAATTAAGCGGCTCTTGTTGCGCAGTTGGTTGGAGCGCTTGTCAGTGATAAGATAAGATGCTCTGGCTTGCTTCATTTCCTGCAGCCTTGGGTTCGAATCTCATTCAGCCATGGATGTTTCTCATCATTTACCCGTTCACTTCATTACCTACGCACAAGTCTCTGGACTCATGTGGGCATCATTCGCAATAAAAAAATGTGTAACTAATGTTTGCCAGTTGATACTTAAGACGGTAGCGGCTCTTGTATTGATTGGAATGATAAGAGTGTTTTTTTCACCTGATCCCACCTAAAGTGAAGTCGGCTACAAGTTAATCTCACATAAATTATTCCAGTTGATCCCGTGGAGTTTTTACGGCCGGCTGCTCTTAACGCCAACGCTTAGCAGGGTATAAAATTAACAGAAAGAGCTATACTTCACTTATATCTTATTTATTTATTGGGATAAAAATACAATGAATGCAAAGATGCACTAGACTTGAAGTTCAAAACTGCTCTCTTTGCAAATTTTGACTTGGTTACATTTTCCAAAACTTTGAAGTTATTTCAAAGAGAAAAATTCAGATTCACTTGTTGAAAAATAATTTTGTTTTATTTCACTCAAATATTAAAAGTTCTCTTGAAATGGAACACTGGAACATTTTTAAAGATTATTGGAATTCTTGTTCCATAACGATCTGCATTTAACATTAACTTATTATTGTAGATTTAACGACTTGCCGTCGATTTTAATTGTGAATAAATAATATCTCTACTCACTCTTGGCCAAACGTTTTCGAGTCATGGAAACTCGTCCTTGAAGATGAGTTTCCAAGAGTCGAAAACGTTGGCCAAACGTGAGTAGGAATATTATTCATTCACAATTAGAACTGACTGCAAGTCGTTAAATTTACAATAATAAGTTAATATTTATTTGAAACGAGTTCAAAACATCCAATTTTTATCCAAAATTTTGAACCGAAATACTCACATGTAGAATACTGTCATTCTTCTCAGGATCACAATTTAAACTCTTACCTTATCAGGCTGTAGGATTTACAATGAAACAAGTAAAGTTTGTTTTGATCAATGTTTGTGTTTTAGGGGTTAAGGAATGTCCAGCCGGCGACTCAAAACTTGAATGCACGGCTCTATCCACAGCTTGCCATGTAGATGATATCATAAGCATGTATGAAGCCCAAATTCCCTCCATAATTTGCAATGCTGAGCCGAGGAGAACGGAAACAGAAAGTTTGTTCCGTCGACAATAGAGTTGAACGTTTAGCTGAGAAGTTGGCAACCAAATAGATTCATCATTTCCATTTCGACTGGCGGCTTACAATACACATTTGTGTTCATGCAAGAGATTAATATTTATGCAAATAATACCTCATCGTCTGCATACAAATATTCACCAACATCGTTCACAATATTCACTCTCGAATTGTAGTACTATGTAATGAACTCCGCCAAACTTCACTCAACTTCTCTAATGTTAAAATTTTTCATTATCTGCAAGAATATTGAAAATGTGGTAGAAAAAGTTCTCTGCTATTTTAAATCAAATGACTTTAGATTTTGTATCATCTCATTACCTATGCACAGGTCTCACACTTATGTGGACATCATAAAAAAAACTATATTTTCTCAATATGTGACATTTTTGGATAGGAATATCCTACAAGACGATACATTCATTCAACTGCATAGAAACCCTTGCATACTGGTATGATTTATGGAGAATTGAGCCAATGGCGCACCCAAGATTTACAAAGATCTAAATAAATACTTTTTTTAGGATGAAGCCCTTATAGGTCTGAGACCTGTGCGTGGGTAATGAATTGGATGATGGTGATTGATGAGTTGGACCTACAGTTTTAGGTGGGTTCCGAACCACCGGGAAGTGATTTTACAGCAGAGAACAGAGTCTTTCTTTGCTGGCCAATCCAATCGGTCACCGTTACAAAGATGACCAGGAGTTTCGTAGCTTATCTCTGATTGAACAGATACAGGAAAAGTCGAAGTTTTAAAGAAAATAGAAAGTTGAGTGATTCTATGATCAAAAACTAAAAATATATTCTCTAATCTGATTCAGCTTTATTTATTAAGCTTTGTTGATAAGCTGAAAAAAAACGGTAATAGTGCGTTAATACTTTTCAACTATCAGTGTAGTAGTAAGGTGAACACGTTCGGTATTTCGACATTGTGAACTGTAAATTTATTCAGATTGTGTGCAGCTACCCTTGTAGGACTTTGCAGTAACTACAAGTACTAATACTATTAATTTGTACTTTGTTAGGAAGCAGATCCCTTCTCTGGGAGGAAAACACACAGACAACTCCAATAGTTTTCACTTCCAGTAACCCCCCCCCCCCCCCCCCCCCCAAGGAGGAAAAGGCACTCGCCCTATGTGACAAGCCCAAGGTCAAGATATCGCGCTTGACCACCGGGCAAAAGGTAAAGGTGAACAGGGTACATGAATAAATGACCACTCTTCAATTGAGAAATAGAAAAAGAAATAAAGAAAAGAAAATTAATAAAAAAATAAAGAAAATTTCTGGGTGCTCTACTGGACTGAGCTGATAGTAATGACGATTCACTTATCTCTGAAATATTCAGTTAGAGAGGTTGAAAGTTACCTTTGATTAATATTATGGATACTATCGGACAGTATAAAATTTATTGAAACTTCCAATTAAGACATATTAGTAGGCTGGAACTTTGCTCAACATATGTCGTGACGATCTTCAATCAATTGGATTTTTGGATTATTTCCTGCGTTTAACAAATTTTAGCATCCTTCAAGAACATGATTAAATCATTATTCACTTAACAAAACAATCACTGAATTATAATTCCAATTATTTTGGGAGATATAAGGGTCCTTATCATGCTTTTTTGGATACTAAGGAATTTGTTTTGTAGCATTGATTACTATTAATAGGCTATCACAATATTGGAAAAAGTTGGCCTACAATAACTAATATGTACTAAAAAGTATATTTTTTGGATTGATTCAAGGACGTGATTTGTTTTTCATAAAACATATTTTTGCGGCTTGAAGATTGTATACATCAATGACATAATATGGGCATTGATTGCATTTTTTGCATTGATTCAAGTACGTGATTTATTTTTCATAAAAACATATTTTTGCGACTTGAAGATTGCATGCGTCATCATCATCATCATCATCATTATTATTATTATTATTATTATTATTATTATTATTATTATTATTATTATTATTTTTATTTTTATTATTATTATTATTATTATTATTATTATTATTATTATTATTATTATTATTTTTGCTTTTCCATCACATTTGATGTGAGTTTTCTAATCAAAATCGGCCTATGGCAAGATTTTGATTAATCTATATGGGAATGTTCAGGAATGCCCTAATCATTGATACAGTGCTAAGTACTACTGCCTTCTGCATTGTGCATTTTGTGCTTTTTGGCACTCCCAACTGACTCAAATTTGCTGTCACCTTTGTTGTAATCAGCCCACCCGCAGAAATAATGACAGGGATGATTGACACCTTTTCTTGTTGCCAGATATCCTTTATCTCAGCAGCTAGGGGGAGATACTTGGAGATTTTCTCAGTGTAATACTGATCCAAGTTGTGGCAGCATGGTATGCCAACATCTATTAAAATAGTTTCCTTGGTCTGCTTATTCATTAGGATTATATCTGGCCTATTATGTGCAATTGTCCTATCTGTCAAGACTGATCTGTCCCAATACAATTTATATATAATGTTCTCGAGTATTGGCAGAGGCATGTATCTGTAGTAAGGATCTTTTTCTTGAAGCAGCTCATGTCTTAATGCAAGGTCCTGATGGAGTATGCCAGCTACACTGTTGTGCCTTTTTAAATAGTCAGTGGCAGCCATTGTCTGGCAAGCTGACATGATGTGTTGTATCGTTTCAGATGCCAGGCCACATCGCCTGCACAGGTCATCATTGATTGGCAACTTCATTATAAATTTTTTATAGTTCTTAGTGGCTATCACCTGGTCCTGTATAGCCACCATGAAGCCTTCTGTTTCAACAAACAGATCCCCATGCTTCAGCCATGCATTTGTAACTTCTTCATCAATACCAGGCTGTGCCAATGCAAATGCATGTCTTCCATGTAGCTGCTTACTCCTCCACTGCTGCAGGACCTCGCTTTCATGCTGCTTACTTGTCCTTATTCCAACAATATTTTGTGCTGACAAGTTGAGTGGTGTGTATTTCTTATCTGCTGCCTTGAGTGCTTTGTAAAGGCACCCATCTTTTGTTGAAAAGTAGGCTCTCATACTCTTCACCTGCTTTTCACACAACCACTCCAGATCCATTAGGCCACGTCCACCCTTATGTCTAGGCAGCACCAGTCTTTCAATTGAAGCTTTTGGGTGATGTGCTCTGAATTTTGTAAGTAGAACTCTGGTAGCTCGCATCAATTCGTCAAGATCAGTGCGAGTCCAGCTGATCACACCAAATGTATAGATCAACAAGGGTACTGCATAGGTGTTTATTGCCTTGAACATGTTTTTTCCATTGAGATGCGATTTCAGAAGGGTCTTCACTCTGAGCAAATATGCATCTCTCATTTTCTGCTTCATTTCCTTTTGCTGTATTTGCTTGGACTGACCAAATCCTAAGTACTTGTAGACATCATATGGTCCCATTGCCTCAAATGCATCATCCCAGTTTACCTCAAGTTTATGGGGCTTCACTTGTCCCTTGAGTACACTTAGTGTTTTACATTTTTCTAGTCCAAACCTCATTTTTATATCAGCAGAAAATGTTCTCACTATCTGCAACATCTCCACCAGCTGATTTTCAGTCCCTGCATAAAGCTTGATATCATCCATGTAGATCATGTGAGACAAGCAGTGAATGTTTCTTGAATCCTCCCTCAGCTTAAAACCATATTCTGCTGAATTCAGCATTGCTGATAGAGGATTCAAAGCCAAACAAAACCATAAAGGGCTAAGACTGTCTCCTTGGAAGATTCCCTGACAGATTGGGATATTATTGGACTGCATCTGTCCATCACTGCTTTTGATCTTCAGTACTGTCCCCCATGATAGCATGAGATGACCAAGCAACCTTATTACAGCTGGGTCGATTTTATAAATATGCAGGACTTCAATAAGCCATGAATGTGGGACACTGTCAAATGCTTTGCGGTAATCAATGTAGGCCATATGCAAATTTCTCTTTCTATCCACTGCTTGCCCCATTGCAACTGCATCAATAGTGAGAATTTCTTTGCACCCTAGTCCCCCTCTGATGCACCCTTTCTGCTCATCTGCAAAGATATTTCCTTGAGCTAAATGTAGCTGCATCTGATTTGCAAGACATGCAGTGAGAATCTTGTAAACTGTACAAAGGCAGGTGATCGGTCTGTACTGAGATGGATCTTCAGTATTTTTGCTTTTGGGCAGTAAGTATGTTATCCCTTTGGTGAGGAAAGCTGGCACTTTGTCTGGATTGTCAAGAAAAAGGGTGAAGTGGCCAGCTAGATATGGATGGAGAACTGGGAGCTTTTTCAGCCAGAAGTTGTGCAGTTTGTCTGGCCCAGGTGCAGTCCAACTGCTGGACTTTGACAACACACTTGCAACCTGAGCTGTGGCTATTGAAAGTCTAGGCATCTGAAGGACTCTACCCAACCTCTCCTTCTCACCCTGAATCCAGGTGGCATTTTGGTTGTGACCTTGCCCCTTTGCCCATAGAATTCTCCAATTATTATTATTATTATTATTATTATTATTATTATTATTATTATTATTATTATTATTATTATTATTATTATTATTATTATTATTATTATTATTATTATTATTATTATTATATTATATTGATCCACTGACCTCCTCTGTAAAGGGGTATATAGATTTGCCAATAAATTTGAGTCATTAAAATAAAACCCTGTCATCAGTTTTGCATTGACATTATATACTGTACGCTATAGACTCACGGTATATTAATGAAGTCTTCTTCAACTTACCATGGGATAGACTGCTAGTCGGTAATTTGTTTTAATACATGTAATGTGATATATGTACATGACGGTAATTTGTACATACATACATACATGTATGTGCAGTACATAAATGTGACATATTCTTCTGTTTTGAAGGCTGTACATAGCATAGACAATGGAGTGATATTATTTATTCACAGTAGACTTCATGTCATATGAGTGTTATTTTTCCAATGCTAGGGGAAGTTGTCTGTTCTTTCCTCCTGCTACCACAACCCACATTGTATTGCCCCTGGCGACTGTAATATGGGAGGCGCAAGGTTTGCTGTTTCGTTCAACAAACTCAGCTCAGCCTCATCGTAAGCTAGACATTGACATTCCAGTCTTCATAAAGTGTCCTTGACACACGTACACGCCTGAAGCTTGTTAGTTTTCTTCGAAAATGTACATTAACAGGCCATGATAGATGGAAATTGAGAATAAAACTAGTTTGTTATTTTACTGTTCATGGGCTGTAAAAAAAATAGCTATTCGAAAAAAAGTGACAGATTTCAATCATTCGTTTTTCCTGAAGTAAAAATGGTAAAATCATGTCAAAAATGTTTTATGGCGAATAAAAATTCATGGAAAGAGGGAAGCTTAAAATTTTAATATCCAATTACAATACTTCTCCGTGCCGTATTGGCGCTTTTGTTTTATTAATTAAAATGGTTGCGATAATAACGCGCTTTTTAGCCCACAGAAATCCACGTAATGAGCAAGAAAGGATATTAACAATCCTCAACTAAAACTAAAACTATGATTTTTGTTATTATAGCTGTATGGAGAGTTCTGAAACATCTGCACAAAAAGTCATATAAACTTTGTAAGTGTTAATTATTGCAATTGCTAATTTTTCCCATTGCAGCACACAACAACATGACTGTTCGTTGCCATTTCATTACAAACAGTAACATCAACGCGGCCATTATTAGATTTTCTACCTAGGCTGTTGAAAATGTTAAACTTTCCTTTTTTTATTAGCGTTGTAATTATGATTCAATATTATGCAGATTTGCAGAAATTGCTGTTTGCAATCTGTTTCTGCATTTAAAATAGCCCTATTCAGAGCTGCACTCAGGATTTTTCTTAAGGGGGGGGGGAGGCACAGGAACGAAAATCTCGAGGGGCGGGAGGTCTAGTTTGGACCTCATACTTGGCAATTTCAATTGCACTATTATAGTTCTCGCCACCAAATTGGCAAATTGGCGGCTCTAAAAAGAAAGTTGAAAAATGATTTATTTATTTTTTATTTGATATTTCTATAGATGTCATACATTTCTTCTAGATAATTTAGAAATAAGTGCCCATATAGGTGAGCAGTCCATTGTCCAATTCTTGAATCAGTTGAAATTAACAATAAATAGTAAAAAAATGACAATACCTTCAATTCAAAAACAAACATTATTCAAATGAAGATAGGGCTATAAACGTGTTTGTAAACGATAATCAACTAGACCATTGCATTTGAAGGAGTTTTGTTGGTTTAGACGATTGACCTGGGCTCCATACATTGGAAAAATATATTGTAAAATTTCATCTGGGGTATTTGTCCTGCGACAGTTCGCTAGATTGAAAGACAAAAAGTTACAGCTTACCATGGGTTCTTACTGTCACATATTAGGTATGCTATCTTAGTAAGGGGTAATTCATCAAAAAAAAACCTTGATAGGGTGTTTAAGATCCAAAAGAAAGCGGTAAGGTGTATAGAAAGAGTAAAAGATTAGAAAGATTCATGTAGGCCGTTGAAAAGACTTGGTCTCCTAACTGTACCCTGATTATATGTGTATAAAGCTACTTTATATGTAATAAAGAGAAAATTAACGTTGATAAAATTAACCAAAATCTTGACATACACGGTTATAATACAAGAAGCTGAGGAGATTATCTTTTTAAGAGTCTTTGAAAAGCCTAGGAAACTCTCCAACAAGCTACAGCAGTTTTTAAAGAGTCTCGAAAATATAGAAATATTTAAAAACAACTGAAAAAAATATTTAGTTGATAAAGCTTTTTATAGTGTACAAGAGTTCCTTTAAAGTCAAATTTAAGCCTCACCTGAATTAATTAATATAGTAATTATGGTAACTAGTGTATAAGATAGTATAATATTGTTAATCTGACTTGTCTTATACTCATTAATATAATTCGTTCCGCTAGTTTCTTTATGTGTTGTGTATTGTTAATTAATCTGTTATTCTGCGAACTATTTTTTGTGACGATCAGCTGTTAATCCTGACGTCATTATTCTTGATAATGATAATTAATTTTCCGCCAATCAAATTGTACTGTTTAGAAAAAAATTCTAGAACATTCGATTAAATGCTTGACCCTCTGAAAAAAGGAAATCTAAAAGACTTCCGGAAGAGCAAGAGACGAGAGATGACCAGGTCCTAGACGTCCAATTTTCGTTAAATGTTTTAATGTAAAGTTTTAAATGTAAACAAAAAATCGGCATCAGAATATTTTTAACAGTAAAATAATTAAACTCAGTGTAAAATAACCAGTATCAGAATATTCGTCGAAATAACAGATCGAGGAAAAAGGATTCACCAGCCCAAACTTTAATAACGGTCTGCAGCCTCGTGTCCATGAAGCCAGGAATAATTATCATCCTCAAACACCGACAAGTGAGTGATTGAAATATATAATTCATGAGCTCATGATAGTGCGCTGAAAAGTAAAATTGAATAAGGCAAGCCTATCTACGAATTCTGGTATTAAGTTCGAACATAGATTTACTTAGATTTAATTTTATGCACATGTCTCAAACCTTTAATTTGCCACGCAAGCACCCTGAGCTCTATGCTCTCAATTCATAAAAAACATTAGTAATATTAATTTTGAAAAGTAGATTATTTATCTGAATTCTATCATTTAATTCAAACTTCATTTCATTTCATTATAGAGCTAATTATTTTTTAAATAATAGTTCTCGTTCAAATTCTCTGTTTTTGTTTTTTTCGGCTATTGCCAATGTAGTCAGTTATATTATCTTTTTTCTTGGTTATTATTTATTTCCTCAGCTTGACAGTCTTGTAGAGTGTTGCCAATGTTGAAGACCTCAATTCTAGAGCAGCGAATCTCATCGGACTGGCTTGGATTATTTTTATGCCAGAAATATAATATTAAGCGGAGAGTATTTGGAAATAAGTAATTGGAATTTGTTGATTGGGAAAATTACATCCAAATTCTAAACTATTTCCCATTATACCTCCCTTTCCACTGCGAGGCAAGCCTGAGATGCACCATTGTTTCGGACATAACTTCAGCGATTATTGATGAAATAGATTTCATTCAGTGAGGCTTGTATTTTGGTAATTCGAGTTGTTTTATGAGCACTTGTTCAAGTAATATAGTGGAAAGACAACTGATCTATCCGAGAGTTGTGAAGAACGATCCGGAATCAGGGATTTCCCTTTATTGTTGCTATTTAATTTCAAATATTGAAATTACAAAATATTTGTTCCTACTACACCCGTTGGTCATATTTCAAGGAAAATAAACCTCACATAACGTGGCTTGCCAACGTGCGATCACACTATATAGTTATAATTATTTTTTCTATTTCATTCATACCAGTGAACTACGAAATAGTTTTTATTGTATTACGGACTAGAGCTACGTAAGTTAATTGTTCTTTTTTGACGTTTCTTTTTGAATATTATTGGACAGTTTATTTGAACGAATTTGAACGATATTAAATCGGCCTTTAAACTTTTAGTGATTGATTTTTGTACAGTTTATTGAAATCTCTTTATTAGTTGAACAATATCGATTTATCTGTTTTTAATTGCTTATTTTTCTGCAAGTGAGTGTTGTGATTATTTGTGTAAATAAAGTGCGAGTGATAAATTCAAGTGTTGCCAGCGTTATTTTAGACGTAGTACCCATAACAATATATTTATTTCTATACGTTTCATCTGCAAATGTTCTCAATTTATCAAAAATATTCTGTTCATTTTCATGCGATACGGATGTTGAATAATTATTGTGTGAGCGGATAATTTATTATGTATTGTGTGAGCGGATGTTGAATAACATATGTTATTGTTTACATAATTCATCTCTAGCAATACTATACGCGAGATTTAGCAAAAGTTCCCTTCTTGCCAGATTTGAATTTGAATTTATTTCGCCAATAAAAAACATACAATGTACAAAATAATAAAGATTTCCTTACAACCATAAATAATTTGGCAGCACTAGCATCAGATAAAACTTGGATTTAATTGAAGATTGTCTTGGCTAGAGAAGAAACCCCTTGATGCCCGATGACAATTCCTGTAACCAGAACTATCTCACAGAATGAGAGTTTTTCTTTATTTCTCTGGTGGTTGAAAAAAACGCCTTGAATTTATCAATACTTGTACGATCATTTTTGTGAGAAGTTTTGCCTCTTCTGAGTCTAAGCTACTCGGTAAGGTCAATAATTCTGAAGTTTGTCGTTTTTTACATTTTCAAAGCTCAAGGGAGCTAACGCTCTTTACAGTCAGTCAAGCTGTTTCTCACACAATTCGTTTTTACGATATTTACTTTGTGTGGAAACAATCTGTGAACTATGTTGGTCAGATCAAACACGATGTACGCCTTACCTAGCACCTTACCAATATTTTTCAATAATCTTGCCATGCGTCCAAAAAAGGATCTTATTTTTCAACGTCGTCTTTTCATTCTCTTTTTCCTTTTCTTTATTTTACTTTCCTTTCTTCTTCTTTCTCGCATTTCATTTCATTTCTTCATTCCAATTTCTCCGTCCCAGTCTTCCAAGCTTCTTTTTCCGACTGCACAATATTGCAACGGATTGAATTGTTATGAATATTTTAAAGTATTAGTTCTAATTATTTCTCTCTTTAAAAAAGCTCTAGTTTTAAGTTTTACGTTAAGATCATGGGCGTCCATCAATATGGGGGGGCTCGAGCCCCCCCCCCCCCTAGAAGCCAGTTTTTTGTTTTAAACACAAGTTTACACAAGAATTTAAACACAAGAATCCAGTTTTAAACATAAAATGGCTCCCAGCCCCCCCCCCCCCCCCCCCCCGAGATTAAGTAAGATGGACGCCCATGGTTGAGATAAAGGCTACACTGATCACAAATTTCGATGACAATATGGGACCTATATCATCTCGAAGCTTCATTTGATTTCCATGTTCAACCTCAGAAAACAGTAATAGGACGACGTTAACCTTTGAGACGTAATGTCAGCTCGATAATGTGACATGCAATAGATTCTATCATGCTACAGTATCGATGCAACTAACCGTAATCAATGTATCCTTCTGTACCATATCATTCGTCCTTATGTACACTAAGTCAATGCAATATGTCTATAGGCCCAGTCTGAGGTTCCGATATCAAGAGATGTGAATTAATTTCGATGAATAGGCTACCATTCAGTTACCATGTTTGGTCTGGTTACTACTCATGCACTACTCATATGAAATTACTAGATATTATCATGTGAAAATATTGAACAATATTTAATCGGCTACAGATTGCTGGAATTAAGCATAAAATAGTCTCTTTATAAATTATAATTATTTCCAAATTTGAAAAAATGCGTTCTCTTTTGAAAAATAACAATCATATTCTACTCTCTTCCAGATTTCAACGTCTAGTGAGATGAAACTTCTGTTATTCTCTAACAAGAAAAAACTATGATGGCTCTCCCGACCACACAATTATTAGACTGATAATCATTTCAATTATTATTACTTGATAGTTACTAAATAATAATTATTTACTTATTATCGACTAATAATAATTTTAATTTGACTTCTTGCCATATGACGAATAATTTGAAAAATACCACAAGACTCAAGCTTAAGCTCAAACTCATAGCTGATTTTTGGTGTAATAGCTTTCAACGAGTTTTCGCATTTCTATTTGTTACTGCTGTAAAAATTCGTGTGCCGAAAGTCTTCATTGCATTTTGTCAATTTTTTATTTCATACATTAAGATTAAGCTCATTTGATTAAGTTAAATTGCGAATTCGAGATACATTACCATCTTAATCTTAATTGATTCATCAATTGTTAATAATTATTGTTATATCCTTGGATTATTTCCACTATTCAATTGAAGTTTGCTGAGTCATAAATTTCTTGATTGTAAGCCGTAGATGGATGACACAATTCGACGGATCAGGTATGTTCAAACATGTAATGTTCACCCTCTGGATAGGAAGTCTTAAAATTCTAATTTTTATTCATGAAGGCTGTATAAATGATGCACTAAAGAGGTAGGATGCTCTAGTAGGCTGCTTGAAGCTTATAGGCTTGTAGGTAGTCATAATCAGTGATGTGATTGAATCACTAATGAAATGATCAATATAATATTATTTCATTTACCAGATTTTAGAATGTGTTATAATAATTGAAATCTCGCCTGCAATGTCAATTACAATGCCTGCAAAGCGTTGATTGAAATATAAGATCAATGATTAAATTAAAGGTTTTGTGTATTTTCTAAATTTGTCTCTCTGAGTAGCGATCAAATTACGTATTCAATGGTGAGTGAGCTTTGGCATAGTGATTTGACAATTCTGTAAATAAATTAGAAGGGTTGACAAACAGGTAATTGCTGATACGAATCAAACGACTCACTTTGCAAACAAATTTGTTTTATTTTTCAGACTGCTTAGGCAACACAACAATTAATTATTGAAATTTCGATAAAAAGAGGAGAGAGATACTCTCATAAATATCTCTTGAATGACGTCATACAGTTGACTACATAAATTTGGTTGTTTTTCTAGTCTTCTTCCAACATGGGGAATATTTGCCTGGTGAAGAGATGAATGTATCCAAATGGAAAATATTCCAGAACTCTTATTATAATTTCCAAACTGATCCCAGGATTCTTGAAATCGAGTGCATCTCTCAAAATAACGTTTTCAGTTTTGATCAAATTTTTCAATTTTAGAGCAATGAGGTGATTTCAAATTTTCGAAAGTTTCGAATAAAAGAGACTTAATATTGGAGCAATTTATGAAGTGATCCCTTTATTATATAATTATCATAGGTAATAGATTGTGGATTTAAAAGTATTGAAAGTGCAGTATTCAAATATTAAAAGATATTTGAAAGTACAGTAATTGAGAGTCTAGTTTCAAGTGATTTCAAAGTTGATCAATAATAGATCAATGATGAAGTGGTTGAATATTACAAAATAAATTGCTAAATACTGTCGACTAATTGATACTCGAAACTTTCTTAGTAATGGCGAAGGTGATATTGTGGAAGGTATCCATAATGAATAATAAGACGAAATTGTCACAACCACATTTATTAGAACTTCAAGAAACTAGTTTCGGTTGTTACACCATTATCAATCTCAATCAAACTCTAGTTTCTCGAAGTTCTAATAAATGTGGTTGTGACAATTTCGTCTTATTATTCATGATACTCGAAATTTTTTTCGATGACATAAAGAACACTGGATCCATGCACGTATTCATCTCACACTAAATACCTCTGTTAATAATAAATTGCATATAATGTAAAAAAAAACTACAGAATCATGATGGTTATCCAACATTTATCCTGCTTACCATATTTCAACAAAGCTGAAGTATGTAAAATACAATTAAATTCATCAACAAAGACTGAATTTTTGATTATTCAATGAGTTTGATGATTCTTGTTGAGGTTGATGATCTTTGATGATTTCGTGTTTGGTACCTGTTGATGAGTTTCTGGATGATACTCGTAAAAAGGGATCAAGCAAATCCTTAGATGCTCTCAGACTGAGGCATGCTATTCTATATGAATTTGAATACAATTTCTTGGTGATGCCTTACCTCCTACGGAGGAGAAAATCTCCTTGTAAATAACAATGAGTTCATTACCCAGCTAGTAATAACCTTCTTCGCTATCAAAATCATACATTTTTGGTAACCAGCTCAGGTTCGTGCTTGAAAAGGAACTTTGAGGCCTTATATTCAAGAGTTTTTGATATTTCCCAAGAATTATGAAATTGAGAAATTACACTTTTAATAATTACCAATAAAATAAGTTATTATGGATATTTCTAATACTATATTATGAATATATTATTAATTCTAATAAACATTAAAATTCCTCATCAACATCGATCAGCTACAATAATTGGGCAAGATTTTATACCAAGTTTTATTGTTTCTTCGTTAGCTATCCTGAATCTGGAAACAATGTGATGATAAACGTTGAAAATGTGAAATGGCTAATTCTAGTAAGTAAAAAGCAAATAAGTTGAGTGGAATTGTATTACTGAAAGCAGCTAAGAGATTTTTATATGGATGAGATTAAAAATAATCAGTATAACGTGTTCTGAAAGTCAGCGAGTTGGAAATAAATTCATCCAACATCTGCCACTCAGAGCTCTTATTTTGAATGTGGTCTGAATGCATGGTACAATAATCATAATTTAATTCCGTGAACTTGACAGCTGTGACAATAAATACAAAAATATTATTTGGAAGTGAGCTTGTTTCATCATTAGGTGGTTTTGGAGTAGAACCCTGTAGAAATATCAATAATTATTAGATTCATGATTGAAAATTTTTTTTTTTTAAACTGAAAACTCAACACTAGAAAGCTATAGAAAGTAAAAAGCTTTTCATTTAAAATGTGTTGGTTTTTGATCACCCTATTGTACTATGTTGATTTATTTATACAGTATAATAACTATAGCTATATTATAATAATAAATTATTGTAACTACTAGCACCAGTCGATTATTTAAATATGAAATAATAATCACTAGTTTTAAATAATCACCATTTTTGAGCACAAAGCTGTACTTTAAATGAAATATGACAACTTTTCAGTGTATATCAGCTTGACTTTAATTAGAAACTGCTTACGAAATTGTAGTAGAAGTGCCATTCAACAAGATCAGTTGAATTTGAAAATTGAACACTGAAACCGATAAAATTTTGGGTCAGAACCATGATTGATTTTGATTCATTGAAATCGGTAAAGTTTAAAAATATTCATATTTTTTGTAAAAGTCTAAAAGTGAAAATTCGTACCGTATTCTACGAGTTCATATGCCTAGATAAGTTAATAAACAGTCTAAATTATGAAGTTTATACAATACATATATTTCTACTCATTCGATTTATTCAAGTAATCATAGACTTATTCTTGTATAATTAATTTTTCAGAGACTGAGTCTCAAACTCATACAAATTCATACATTTATAGTTAATGAATGAATATTATAAGATTTTATTAATAAATCTAATTATATTATCTTCTGAAAGACTTTGGTTGCAGTAAACAGACTGCGAACAGAATTTCCCGCAAAATAGTCTCTCCAAAGAAATCAATAAGTTTCAGTGCGTAATTTTATACAACATGTACAACATGTACTCACTACCATCATACTATCATTAACTCCTATTCTACCCTTTCCTTTCAATACAAATATTCCAAGTTCAATTAAGTTTAGTACGAGACCTTTAAAGTTTAGTTGACTTGAGGAATTGGTTGTTTAGTTTGAAGGCTTACTAGAGTACCAAGCAGTTCTGAGTTTGTTTAAACCCCGAAGTTCATCTTGCTGGAGCTTAGTTTCTTGACACATTCAACTTGAAATCAGAAAAGAACTAATTAGAGTAAGATCTCTCAAGCTCTCATTGAACTAACATTCGAAAACAACGTTCTATGGGAGAACTTTCCATCTTCTAGGAAGTGGAGTTGTTGAAAATAATCTACGTGATTAAAAAGAAGTGATGGATCGATCTGTTTCTAGGTGAAGTTCTTGGTAGGTTTTTTTGAGTTTTTGAAACGAAATAAAAGCTTTCGGGAATCAGACACTCTTTTATGTGGTGCAAACACCACTAAGAAACGTTATAAAAATCCGAAATTTCCGAATTTTTTAATTGAAATTTTTTGAATGTCCAACATTTTATAGCTTAAACTTTTTTTAATTTTTTCTATTTAAAAACTAGGGTTTTCTTTTTTTTAACGTGATGGTGTCTCAACACGATTTTTTAATGAGATTACCTAACCACTTTTTCCCATTTTGTATTGCATCTATATGTTGTATTATAGTATTTTGGAAACTGTGTGTAAATAAATGAAATGAATGAAAATTAAATGAACTTCAAAATTTTTTGAACAAATATTCTAGTTCACTGAACAATGCCTTTGAATATGTCATACTACATAGAATTCATGCAGCAGGACTGTAGGCTATTCAAAAAGGATCTGCTTTCAATCGAAGAGGCACTGCATTTCCAACATAGGTGAGTCGATCCCACAACCGTTCAAGCTATGCGAGTAGGTAGTGGATTGAGTCCAAGAGAGAATTCAGAATACCGGAGAGAACCCCTGCTCAACAACGCGAATTTCACACCCGCTCCACAGGCATATATCTCCTCAAAGAATTCCACCAATTTGAGAAATCTCATTAGTATCGCTAGCATTAACATAGAATAGAGACAGCTGTCTGCATTACTCTTTAGATAGGTATCTTCATCACTGGTCTTCTTGTAAGAACGTTGTCAAGTGTCGTACAGGACTGCACTAGGAGAAATTGCGGATATTAATTGCTTAATTTAGACCAATCTCGTACAAAATGATTTGATCCATATGGTCTGAGATTTGTGTGTAGATTATAAAGTGTATGGTAAAGTGATAAAGATTTTATGCTGATCATGAACCTAACCCTTAACTACCGGAGTGGCAGTCAGTCAGACTTGAGAGCTTTAAACAGCTACACTATAATATCCAACAAGTACCTCAATGAGCAGGAATTTCAGTTATTGATCATTTTTTAGGTACAATACTGTGGATTGACATGATTTTCAACGCCAAATGCTGTTGACTGGCTGACTCATTCATTTATCACCATTCCTCAAGAAGCACGCTGTCGAAAAATATAGTCCAAACTGTCAAAAAATAACTCAGGAAAGGTCGGTGAGATGTTCAACTGACGCTGAATAATAACAGATCTTATTTATTTACATATTTTAGTATGTAATGCGCATAGTTTACGTAATTAGAATATTGAGTATGTATCAGCACATTAGAACGGACAAAAATATTGATATTGCCTTCCATTTGTTTTATTGTTTACCTCGTATTATATTATTTCTCTTGCCTGTTTAATAAAATAGATCCTGCAGATCGATTCTTTGAAGGAACTTGATCCTACAGATGGATGGAAGGATTCTTGGAGAGCTCTAAGAAACTCTCAGAAAATCAATGAAAAATCATCAGCTCTTAAGGTAGGTTTTTCAAAGTTACAAGCTTTACAGCCTTGTAGCATACAATCATGAACTAATAATCCATATTGTGGAGCTGAATGTATAGAAGTGATGATGTAGTAGGCTAATAGAGGAGCTTGGCTAATAGAGTAGGGCAGTATGCTATTGAAGAGCACTTGGTGCATCATTCGTAAATCATCCGTATCAATGAGCACTGCGATTGCATCTAAATTGCATCCTTCTATCTCTATTAGGACTAAATATAGAAGTGACAACATATTTCCTATTCAATTTCATACAAGATCATAGTTACTTTCATTTTTCAAATCAAATCAAGACTATGATTATTATATTTTTCAAATCTTTCAAAGAGTCCCATCCTAAAATGAAATTTCAATCCTGATTAGTAACATTGAGCTAATAATATGGAAGTCACACGAATCGTTCGCCTGAAAGATAGCCTTTCTGATCTATTCCAGTTCTTTACAATAATGTTTCGATCAATCTAATATCAAAACGGACTGTATTTCTACTTAAATTATGATTTTCACTCACTTGTACTGGAGGAATGCACTTGCTTCTAAAAAAAAGCTTCATTATCAGAAGCAGAGTAAGTTTTGATATTAGATTGTTCATAAAGTGTTTCGTCATGAAAAACATCACAAATCTTTTGAGATTGATGAATTTTTTGATAAATTCACTTTTCTCGGAACTCGGATTATCACTTCCTTCATTACTATCTTATTCATCTATAAAAAAATACTATTAAAAAATAATTTTGATTGTACGGTATGTTTTTTACAAACTTCATTCCATACAACGTTTGAAATTCGACGTCTTTTTTTGATATCATGGACTATGGATAAAATAACCTGAAATCTGTAGCCTACTCTCTAAATTTCAATACAACGTCTTTGATCTCTGTTCGAATATTTTTGATATCATCTGCTCTAAAATATTCTGGGTAAGACAACTTAAACTTCGAAGTGACCTCATTAAAAAACTGCAATAAACACTGAGTCATCAATCACAAAGAATCTCCTAACTTTTCCAATAATTTTAAAAATGAAAAATGATGCTCGAGACCTACCTTGAGAGGAATGCAAATGATGATGAGCAGGAGATCGGCTGATGCGAGACTGGCTAGGAATACGTTCGTAGTGGACTTCATGCGTCGATACCTGAAAATGGTGAAAACGATGAGGGAATTTCCAACAATGCCCAGGACAAAGGTGAGGCTGTAGACCGTGACGGCTGGAGTGAGTTCCTCCCATGGCACCCGATATGTGTCGTTCAGATCGTAATCGTATTCTTCCAGGTAATCACCATCGAACGTCATCTGTAAACAAATTTAAAAGTCACAATCAGCTTGTTTCTCACATTACCTCTACATTTATTGTATTAAAGAAATTATTGGCCGCTGGCTGAGCAGTGACGTGATGTTTATTTATTTATTCATTTGTTTATTTATTTGTTTATTCATTTATTTATTTATCTATCTATCTATCTATCTATCTATCTATCTATCTATCTATCTATCTATCTATCTATCTATCTATCTATCTATCTATCTATCTATCTATCTATCTATCTATCTATCTATCTATCTATCTATCTATCTATCTATCTATCTATCTATCTATCTATCTATCTATCTATCTATCTATCTATCTATCTATCTATCTATCTATCTATCTATCTATCTATCTATCTATCTATCTATCTATCTATCTATCTATCTATCTATCTATCTATCTATCTATCTATCTATCTATCTATCTATCTATCTATCTATCTATCTATCTATCTATCTATCTATCTATCTATCTATCTATCTATCTATCTATCTATCTATCTATCTATCTATCTATCTATCTATCTATCTATCTATCTATCTATCTATCTATCTATCTATCTATCTATCTATCTATCTATCTATCTATCTATCTATCTATCTATCTATCTATCTATCTATCTATCTATCTATCTATCTATCTATCTATCTATCTATCTATCTATCTATCTATCTATCTATCTATCTATCTATCTATCTATCTATCTATCTATCTATCTATCTATCTATCTATCTATCTATCTATCTATCTATCTATCTATCTATCTATCTATCTATCTATCTATCTATCTATCTATCTATCTATCTATCTATCTATCTATCTATCTATCTATCTATCTATCTATCTATCTATCTATCTATCTATCTATCTATCTATCTATCTATCTATCTATCTATCTATCTATCTATCTATCTATCTATCTATCTATCTATCTATCTATCTATCTATCTATCTATCTATCTATCTATCTATCTATCTATCTATCTATCTATCTATCTATCTATCTATCTATCTATCTATCTATCTATCTATCTATCTATCTATCTATCTATCTATCTATCTATCTATCTATCTATCTATCTATCTATCTATCTATCTATCTATCTATCTATCTATCTATCTATCTATCTATTTATTTATTTATTTATTTATTTATTTATTTATTTATTTATTTATTTATTTATTTATTTCTTTATTTCTTTATTTCTTTATTTCTTTATTTATTTATTTATTTATTTATCTATTCATTTATTTATTTATTTATTCATTTATTTATTTATTTATTTATTTATTTATTTATCTATTCATTTATTTATTTATTTATTTATTTATTTATTTATTTATTTATTTATTTATTTATTTATTTATTTATTTATTTATTTATTTATTTATTTATTTATTTATTTATTTATTTATTTATTTATTTATTTATTTATTTATTTATTTATTTATTTATTTATTTATTTATTTATTTATTTATTTATTTATTTATTTATTTATTTATTTATTTATCTATTTATTTATTTATTTATTTATTTATTTATTTATTTATTTATTTATTTATTTATTTATTTATTTATTTATTTATTTATTTATTTATTTATTTATTTATTTATTTATTTATTTATTTATTTATTTATTTATTTATTTATTTATTTATTTATTTATTTATTTATTTATTTATTTATTTATTTATTTATTTATTTATTTATTTATTTATTTATTTATTTATTTATTTATTTATTTATTTATTTATTTATTTATTTATTTATTTATTTATTTATTTATTTATTTATTTATTTATTTATTTATTTATTTATTTATTTATTTATTTATTTATTTATTTATTTATTTATTTATTTATTTATTTATTTATTTATTTATTTATTTATTTATTTATTTATTTATTTATTTATTTATTTATTTATTTATTTATTTATTTATTTATTTATTTATTTATTTATTTATTTATTTATTTATTTATTTATTTATTTATTACAAATACATACATAAAAATTACAAATAATAGAGGCTTACAGCTAGCGCCAAAACAAATCTCATTGAATTCATTAGATTGTCACAAAACAAAAATTAAAACGCTAAGCTAACAAAGAAATAAAGTCAAAATACATACAATAAGAAAACGGCATGAAATAACAGCATAACAAAAAAATCCTAAACATTAGTTAACTTTGAACAATGAAATACCAAACTAGCAAGAAAATCGCATGAAATAACAGTATAAAGAAAAATAACCCTAAACATTAGTTAACTCTAAAAAAAAGAAATAATAGAATAGCTAGAAACAAAATAGATAGATATGGAAGTTAGCAGGACTGCGCTTGAAAGGGTATGAATATTTATCTGCTTTACTATCACTCGGTCTTTCAGAGCCCACCTAAAACTATAGGTTTACAATTCATAGCATCATATTTTATCTTGTTATCAACGCACAGGTCTCGGATTCATGTGGGCTTTAAAAGCAAGAAAAAATTATAGTAATAGAGAATAATAATAGAAGAATATCATTACAATAATTGTAAATGAATATCTGAAGTTAATGATGGGTCTAAAGAATTCTGACTTTTTAACTGACTCATTTCAGAGTTTAAAAGGCCTACACACATGATCAATATAAAATAAAATATGATCAATATAATATTTAAATATAATGGAGATAGTAGATGAAAACTATTTGTTTAAAAGATAGCCATATTTAGCACTTATAATTATTCATTAGAGACCGTGCAAACTTATATGGTGTGGACAATAGTTTTAGAAATTATTGTTTCAACTTCTTACCATACTAGTTTTATCTGAAGTTAATGATATATAAGTCTAAAGTATTCTGACTTTATAACTGACTTATTTCAGAGTTTTCAGATGCCTACACGCATGGGATCCTTCATTTGAGAAAAAATATGATTAATATTATATTTAAATAAAATGAAGATAGTAGCTGAATACTATTTTTTTAAAACATAGTCATGTCTAGCACTTATAATTATTTATTAGAGACCGTGCATAAACTTATATGGTGTGAACAATAGTTTTGGAAATTATTGTTTTAACTTCTTACCATACTTCTTACTGACAATTTACTTCTACGGTACTAGTTTTGTAATAGAAACCTCGCTGTGATAGAATAAAGTGCTGTGCGCATTTGTAACGGAAATTATTAACAGCCTGATCACATAAATTGATTTCAATAGAAAACCAACAGCGTAGCTTGTCATGCAAACTTATAACTTTTTAATGTAAGCTGCTCAGGTACTCGACTTTTCAATTTTTGAATGATACTGAATCGTTAATTGATATTATTCTATACGATTGGAGCAAAAATAACTAGGGAAATTATTGAACTAGTATTCTAGATTGTATTAACAAGTTTACTCTCACTATTTAACAGTCAAAAATTAGCGGATCGCTTCCTGCTTCTTACCATACTAGTGGTTCAGATAGCACGAACAACAATTATATATGAATAATAAATAAATGAATAAAATATGTTCAACAGAGGTTTGCCGAAAATACGTATTATTATCAAATTGGATTATGAATTAGTTATAATTTTAATATTATTATAATAAAATTCGTTAATAATAATTAGTTAAATGTATTATGAGTTATCGCATTATTATTATTAAATACGTAATGTTATCAATATCCATGCACAACAAGAATTGAATCTCTTAATAAAGTTGACAATTTCGTATTACGTTCTGAAAAAAGTTGTGGAACAATCAAAAATATCACTCCATACCAATTACCAGCATGCTGTGTGTCAACTAGCAATTATGCTAGTTTTGATAGATTTGATCCTCCACTCGGAACTTTTTTACATGAAAATTTTCAACGACGAGGCCAGATGAACGAATATTGTACGTGCAATCGGAAAATAATTATCCTGTTTGTATATTCATCTCAATTATTATCGCAGCCATTGTCAGCAGGAATCATTGATAATTTATCACTTTGTTGTCAGTTTGAACATTACTTGGTAACAGCATTGTCATCCAGTCTCATTGGAAAGCAGTTAGTCATTAAAATGCATCGAATTTACACTCGACGCTGGCCTGACCCACGGACAAGGCCTCCCATATATTACCATCATAACTGCTATTGAAATGACTCCACATTGAAAAAAGCAACATCGTTAGCATCACAAAAACACATCAGAGTGGCTCACAATTGAGTCAAATAACTTCTATTACTTCCACTTTAATGCTTTACCAATCAGCTACTATGATTACAGAATTTTCTATTAGACAGATGGCACATGATAAGACAGTGACAAACAGAAAAACTCACAATAAAATATTGTTTCTTTCCATGTTCTACAAGTATTGAGAATAATCTTTTATAATGTTCTAGACCTACTTGTCTATTCTCATGAAAAGCCTTTGATGTTTCTAGAAAAACATTTTAATTTCAAAAGCTTATGTTACATATGTAACATATGTTACATTAGTGCTAACACCATACAATAAATACACTACTTCAATGACTGAGTCATCTTATCTCACTGACTTTTTAACTGACTCATTTCAGAGTTTTAAAACGGTGTTCCTACTGAAGAAGTACAAAATATAGATGGGTAGATGAGAGGAGATCTCAATATAGATATAGACGATATAGATGTCTCATCAAAGAGACGAATCGTGACTAAATTTGCAAATGTACCAACATTACCCATGCACAGGTCTCAGACAAACGTGGGCTTCATCCTCCGAAAAAAATAGAGAGAATAGATGCAATAAATTTATAAAGTAGTGCCAGCATGTCATTTATCTTGTTTTATATTCTGTATTCTATTGTATTTTTTTTGTGCAGAAACTTGTGTATAGACTGAATATTCGTGTGCAGCATCCAGGGAGATATATGGACCAAAATCGAATCATAATCATTTTTGATAAACACTATTTTGATAAGTAACCTGTCTAGATTAGGATAGAACCATCAAATTTGGATTATTTATGCAACTAATGATAAACCACAAACTATCTTAGATTGTACTTAGTTTTTTCTGATTGATCAAACCATTCACAGGAGTACTGAGATTATGCACTTGCGTTGATATAAGGGAAGACACTAGGCCTACTATAGTGGAATTAGAAGCAGAAACGTATTGGGAAGTCGGCTTGGAGGTGTTGTCTTCGGGGATGGTCGGAGTGTCTCGGCAAAGTTCGGCGGCGGTGTTGCCACGTCGTGTGGAATGCTGAACAAAATGGCAGTGCAGTAGCATAGACGAACCTTACTTACTCCCTAATCTATGGCAGGAGCATGCCGCAAACTGATTTTGCTCAGGCAATGAATGCAAAAAATAGACATTGTTGTAACAAATTAGGGTAAAGTTGAATTTCTTGTAGAATGTTAGTAGGCCCTATACAAAGTAGTTGCTCGAAAAAGATGTCTCAATGATGATTATTCTCAATAATTAAAAATATAGTAGAAATACTCTTGTTTAACTCAGGAAGGAATGCAGTGAATGCAGGAAAAATCAATCATGCGATTTATGTATGACTTTTTATATTTGATTTAACTTTTACTATCACTTTGAAAACAAGTTAATAAGTTTTTTTTAATGTTTCAGTAGTTTTACTGATGTCTGGAATTTTTCTCTATGAACTTTAAAAGCTTAACTTCTTCCTTTTTGGGTTTGAATAAAAGTGATGTCACAATTTCATTGAAATTAAGTGTCTGAGTTGAACCTTTTGTCATTGAATAATCAATAATGAAACTAGTTTTTAATGAACAAGAAATAGGCCTACATCGAACAAATGATCGCTAGATGATTTGCTAGAACATTCTCAGCAAGCTCAGGTGCGATAACATTGTAATGAATAAATACATTGCACTTAATAAATGAATAAATAATTTAGCATTGAAAAATATGTACTGTAACCGGACACCTTCTGGTTACCAATACTGGGGTGAGCAACTTTTTCTAGGAGAGGGTGAACAAGAAAAATGATGGACAACTGAATTTTAACACATATATTGTGTCTCCCAAAGAATAATCAACATTAAATGTAAAACAAAATAAATAAGCAAAATTTAAACAGAACAGTGACTATTTGGCTTAACCCTTCAGATTAATTCATGAACACTTCAGCTGACTAGGAATAACAAATTAATCAAAAATTGCTTAAAAGGAAATTATCAAAATTAAACTGAAGAAAAACACTTTCAGGCTTAACCCTTGATATCAAATCATCCGCAAATTTGGCCAAATTCAAACGAATTTAAAAAAAAAGGGGAATACAATTATTAATCTTAATCAATAAAGATTAAGTGAGCAAAATTACTCCTAACCACTAGCTATTGGGCTATTACAGTGGCCACTGGGACTGGCGAGGTTTGGGAGTAGGAGATATTGCAACACTGTATCAGTTGGTGTGGTAACTGCCCAATTGTTATTGGCTAAGCGCAGAGGTGCCCTCTCCTCCGTCACTTCAACCAATGTTTTGGCAATACGCTTCTACTTTTAATTCTACTTTAAATCTGCGACGTTTAATCAATAATTAATTAAGGCCGAGTATGTGTACTTGTATGAGCTTGTGTGTGTAGGTTTCATTTAGAACAACGCAAGGAAGGCTATGTGTGATATGTAATGCAATTACTATTGCCAAGAACACTATTTCTATTTGCTGACGGTGTCACAATTCTGTCTAGAATGGAGGACTGTGTAATTTATTAACTAACACTTGACAGTTTTCAATTAATAGTATTCAATAGGAGCAAACGATTCTTTTCAGGTATTTTATAGTGCGTGATTTTTTTTCTTTGTTCATTTCCTTTATATATTTTAAATTTGATTTTTTTTTTTTTTTTTGAGGATGAAGCCCACATAGGTCTGAGACCTGTGCGTGGGTAATGAGTTGGATGATGGTGATTGATGAGTTGGACCTACAGTTTTAGGTGGGTTCCGAACCACCGGGAAGTGATTTTACAGCAGAGAACAGTGAATATATTAGTTTAATAAAAAAAATTATTTTGTGAATTATCTTCGTTTTTTATAAATATTGGAGATTCTAATATTTTGGTTTCTATTGATTATTTTTTACTAAATGCAGAAATCTTTCAAAATATGCTATCAGCTCCAAGACATCAGAATTTCATTTTCCAACTACTTAACAAATCGCTTAGGCCCTTATTAGACAGAGTCACTGAAGTCGCTGTCGCCTGCCACACTTTAAGGCTAAATTACATCAGCTGACCGTGTGACCGAACTCAGCAATTTCAAAGTACACGAAGGCATACACTTCTTTAAGCCAACATCTGATTTTTTAACCAAATTTACCCGGCTGGTGTGATTTAGTCTGAATAGAGGCGTACGACGGCGACTGCAGTGGTTCTGTCTAATGTTGGCCTTAGACCACTACTTTCTGCCAGTTTCTTTGTATTGTTATGGGTTCTAATAGCTAAAATAAGGCTGGCAACACTAAAGTTCACACTTGCACTTTATTTGCACAAATCGGTTGTAAGTTCAATTAATTAAATAAAAACAGATCATCAAATGACAAGCTAATAGCTGTTTTCAGTAATTATTTACAAGAATTAATGAATAAGTAATTACAGGCTGATCAATAACAAAAGAAACTAGAGTCCAATAAACTGTTTAATAATGTAGAAAGAAATGACAAAAAAGAGCCACTAATCACTTACAAAGCACAGTCCAATTCGTTATTTGACAGTCCCAAATAATATCACTTAACACAACGTCTTTAAACTATTAGTAAGCTGCATAAACAGTTAACACTTGTCTCTGCACTTGACACCATCTAAAGACTGAATAAAGCACTATTTACTCCACTGGCACGAGATCTGTAATACAATCTGTCACACACAGGTTTGAGAACTAACTGTCACGTAAGCTTTTGTACAACTGATCGTCTGGTTCATGTGGACTTCCTTTTTATAGCTGTTGTAGTTGTATGTAGTTGTATAATTCCAAGAATTGGAGCACACTAGACGCATCGAGAAACTTCAAGAGACATGATCTCGACCATTCCAGAAATCTGGAGAAATCAATAGATCTCTCGAGAAATCAATTGACTGAGAGAGTTGCAGACCTGAACAATAAGAATGACGAAGACATCTAAGGAGAGATAATTAGAAGATCGGATGAAGATGTCAAAGTCACGTCCAACCATGAAAACAATGGAGTGATATAAATAGAACGAGCGTGTGACCAACCGCTTGCTCTCGTAACAGTATCCTCAATTATGAATGCTCTTGAGCTCCCATCAGCCTAATTTAGCCTCCATTGAAACCTGTATTCTCAATTGTTGGTCTAATTCAAATTGAATTTTCGTAACGTTAACAATTCCGCACAGCATGATATTCATACATAAATTACCAATTATGGTAACAACAATGTTGATATTTTAAGGTGACTATGACATCACTATGTAGTGCGGATTCGCAAAATATAGATATAGGTTATCTACTGATGGAACTGAGCTTATAAACTGCAAATTAGTGAAAAACTAAATTTGAACTTGCTTTACTCCATTATTGGAAGAAAATCCTATTCAGACTGAAACTTGACCCAAGATAGTATTGCATTCCAACATTCCTACAGCTTCAAACTATGAGATAGAATACTGCAGAACTTCAAAAGGAAGTAATAAACCTTCCAATAGGATTATGAATTACACCGTGTAGAGAAGATCGACTTTGGTTATAGAAGGAACATCTAAGTAGCTTCCCAAGTCTGGAGAACAGAACCCTGTAGATATTGAAACTTAAATTGAATAATATATCCAAGGTTGAGCAGGGACAGTAGAACGCTACTGATATTCCAGTCGACAGGGAAAACGTTTAATTGGATGTTTTGTGTTGTAACAACTGAATCCGAACCTGGTGTACTAACATTTAGGTCCTTAGCTGAGCTGGAGCAGTCAGGGTCTTACCCTTGAAACAAGTAGCCTCCGAATTTAATTTCTTCCCAAGACAAACTTACAAAAAAGGGCATACACTTGAAAAACGGGCCTCTGACTTTGCCTCCTGGATCCTGCCGTGGGGTCCCCACAGACCTCGGTAGAACATTCAGGGTACGCTTAAGAAAAATATGATGAACGAGAAAAATAGAAAAAAGAAAACTTAGGGGCATGCATGATTGATTTGAGAAACGTTAATGGAATATACATTCTCAATAACTAAACTGAAATAATAGTTAATTCGATGATTGCATTTTGACTGCTTTTTTAAGCCAAAAGTAAGATGTAAGCTAGGACAGGAAGAGTGTCCGAAACAATCAAGAGTGGCTTATAGGCAAAATACAATCATTGTATTTTATCTACGATTACCTATATAATATAATTTTTGGCAAGTTAAATTGAACGTAATATTATTACGCTTAATTTAACTTGCCAAAAATCAGATAACTCACCCACACTAACATGACCTAGAATTCGTGTTTGTTGGCTAGGTTGTGAATTGAAATTGAAATTGATTTCAAAATGTGACTAATGTGAATGATGAATAGCATTAATTTCAACACTGTTTTGAAGAAATCTTGAGTGCTGATTGCTTATATTAGATTTATCAAGCGGCCACTGACCACCTCTCAAAGGGATATATGGACTTGTCATATTTTTAAAGTCATAATTTACACAATTTAATACACAGCTTTATTATACAACTAGTTTGATAATCCATGAAATAATGTAAACTGTATTTACATCGCTTTCTAACCTATTATGATCACTTTATAACGTAGCCGTGGATAAAGAGAGCGTTTACAAGTTAAAATATAATGTATAAGAACTTTTCTAAAGCAATAAAGAAGCTTTGGCCCATTGGAAATATGTGGCGAACATACGCTTTTCAATTACTGAAGGAAGAAGTGCTCACAATTATTCATATTACAATAGTAGAAAATTATTTAGAAAAGTACTGCTTTTAAATTGAAGAATGAACAGGCTCTATTCAAATGCCATTATTTTTCTTTATCAAAGAAAATCGCGTATTCAAGAATGACAGCAGTATTACTTATCAGGAAACGAACTATTACGTAAAAAAGGTAGGTGTGAATGAAGGCGCGAAGCACGAATAATTCATATTTCAGGCGTTCAGCCATACGAAATCTGATGGATGCGTGGTGCAGCTGCCAGTGACAAGCGCTGAAGCCAAAAAGCAATAAATTGATTGATATTGAAGAAAATTGGTTCTCGAACTCGGACCATTCTTATAAATATGTACAGCACTATTTCTTCTTGCCCACAATCGCGAAGCTCGCTCCATCAAATGTTCATAAAATTTATTAGAGCCGATAAGAGTCACACCCAGCTGGTTTTATTAGAAGGAATCCAGAAGATTTATGAGATCATTCCCACAACCATACTTGGGGAATCACACTACAATGTACTCAAATTTTATCTAAGAATTTCAACATTATATTTACAGCTTTCTGGAGGAATCTGAAAAGAATCCTCATTTCAGTCCAACTGCAAAAATCTATCAAATTTGTTGAAAAATCTATATAGTTTGCTTGAATTTTGGCTAAATTATTTTTTCGTATTACTTTTATCAAGCTAATTTTTTATTCAACGGAGAAATTTAGTTCAATATCATAACATTGATATATACACGCTTCTTTTTGGCAAATGTTGGGGAGGTTAACTCACCAGCTGAAATGCCGCACCTGAATCTGAAGCTTTTTCCTCTCATCAAATTGATGATGAGTTTATTATGAATATGATGATTAATGAATTATTTTCATATGAACATGGGTCCGGAAACGCTTTGTTACAGATATAAAGATGACAGTTAACACCGAATATTGCAGAAATTGAAAATATCCATATCAATAAACTAATTCAGAATTGGCTAAAAACTTCATTAGGTTAGAACTTCATATCTTTATATCATTTTTCAAACTTCAAACTTCATATCATTTAAATGATAAATAAAACAGGTCTGATGCAAAATGAGCTGAAAATCGAATTAAAGATTTTACAAATTTATAAATACCGTGACATTTAACAAAATAATATGGTTGGTAGATTCCTCTGGCGACTCTGTGTATTAATTGGAACTTTATTTCGTCCAAGGAGTCCAATGAAGTCTATCATATTTTGGAAAACATTGCTTGCTTCTTATATATATGAGAAATTAAATGTTATGAATCGTATAGTTCTAGGCTCATATAAATTTCAATTTTGCATCAATTTATCCGTAAAAACTTGGAATTTCAACTCAAACGTTCCAACAGAAAATATTGAAATCGTACTTCGTCTTTCAAAACACGATATTTTTCACAAAAGATTCTCTCTATCTTTCTCTCTCTATCACTCTCTCTCTCTCTCTCTCTCTCTCTCTCTCTCTCTCATTTCGTTTCTCTCTATTGTTATTATTGTTGACTCATGATTTTTTTTTAATGTAATGACTAGTCTTACAAATAGTAGAGTATATAAAAAGTATTGACAGTTCTTTTTTCATGATTATTCTCAATGAATGTAAGTAAGATAAGATGATAATAATCCGGTGGTTCGGCACCCACCTAAAACTGTAGATCCAACTCATCAATCACCACCATCCAATTCATTACTCACTGGGTCTCAGACCTATGAGGGCCTAATCCTCAAAAAATTTTTTGAGAAAACACCTTTTTGCCGGCTTAGTATCAACTCTTTTACAAAGAATCCCTTTTGAAATCCCTAAACTTTAAATATTCATGTTCTCTCGTGTAAATATCATCTGCTTGTAGAGTGAAAAGGAACGTAGAGATTATCGAGTGCTTTAGCGCAAAATCTTCCTAAAAGTGAAGTCGAGATTCCTTTGTTCTAACCATAATGGTGTGGACTCCCCCTCCCCTCGACATCAGACATTAGAGGATTCCGCATTCACCACTTTGAGTACACACTTTCTCTACTGGAGATCTCTCAATGAATACTGGATGCATTTCATTTCTCGCTCTTGGGCATTTTCATTGATCAATGTTCAACGTCCAGATGTTCCTGATCCGTAAGTTTCACAAACATTAGACACAAAGCACGCAAGCCGTCATAAAATTTTCAAATTCGCAGTTTTAGAAGAGTACAAAAGATAGTAAAAGTATCTCGCTTACAAAGAAGAATTTTAATTTAATAAATAGATTCAGCATTACTCATTAGCTTTAATTGTTAAATTCCTTATGACTGAAATTTAGAATTTCGGTGTTGATAAATAATATCATAAACATATTTATTGGTAAACTGATAGAACATGTCACTCATAGTAGATAATATCACAGTAGTATCACAATAGTGTCATAAGGAGAACCTTATTTTATTCTTCGAAAGCACTTAAAAGGAGAGTAAGCCGAGTGCCGTATCAGGTATTTGTTCAATCAGAGATAAGCTGCGAAACTCCTGGGCGCTCTTTTTAAGGGTGACCGATTGGATTGACCAGCAAAAAAGACTCGGTTCTCTGCTGCAAAATCACTTCCCGGTGGTTCGAAACCCACCAAAAACTGTAGTTCCAACCACAGACAAAAGAACTATAGTTGTTTCTGTAATCTGTGTTCCAACTCATCATCACCACCATCCAATTCATTACTCACGCACAGGTCTCAGACCTATGTGGGCTTCATCCTCAGAAAAAAAACTTGATAGACTGATTAGTATTTTTTGTCTTCAACTTGATTGGAAGTTGAATTATTTCTGCTTTTAATACTTGCTCTCTGACTGAACTTCTTACCTTAACAGAAAAGTTCTCTAATGACAGAAAGAAAGCTTAAGCTTGTCAAATTATATCTACTTTATGAATAATCAAATTTTCAAGCTAATGAAGGTTGATTTTCTCATCCTAATGAACTCCCTAGATGTATAAATCTTCTCATTACCAAACTCTTTGAGTATCTATCTCATTCTTTAAGTCAGATGTTGGAGACAACAAAATATGGAATTATTATTCAGACATTTGAATTAATTGAACAAGAAATGAATTTGTTAAACGGAATACGGTAGTGACTTGTAAAATTTTAAACTTGCACGAAAAGGAACTTAAGAATTGAGGGATTCCTCTCAGCATTAAGCTTTCTTGATACTTCACGGACCATCGCCATCACTCCTCTCTTACAAACGTATCTTGATACGAACAGCTCGTAAACCGATTTCACTTTGAAGAAAAAAAGTTATTTTTTCAAAGAAGTTTCATATTTCTTTTCTAAAACTCTCCTACACAATTCAAAGAAAGTGAAGTCAGAAAATTCAGAGCCCGTTTCAAATGTTGAAGATGCAGAGCCAAAGAGATACGATGAATTTTTATGAGAAAGTCCTGAAAAGTTTGGTTGGAAATAAGAATTCATTATTATTGAGGAAAGATTTCTGATTGGGAAGTTTCTAGAACAAAATTACTTTTGATCAAGGGGGCATTTTAGGGCCAAAGAGGGCATTCATGCTATCAATACAGTATAGTTTCAAAAATAATTATCAATGATGAAATAACATTTTTTGAGTTGAACTGATATTTTGAGGTGGCTCAAAAATAATAAATTCAATGTTTTCAAAAATAGAATAGTAATTTCAATTTGAATTTGGCCCTTATAATCTTAACTAATCACCTTATTCAACTTTACCTTCTCCATAATTTTTCACACGTTTCCATAACATACTTTCAAAGAAAATTCAATTCTGTTTCCATCTATCCCATCACATTATAGTTTACCTACAAAAAACATTGTTTGTGTTTCATCACTCTTTAATAATACAAAGTGAATTACTCGGTTGTGTCAAATTACTATAGTTATTACTATCAATCACTGTTATTCGGTTTATTTGGTTCTTTATATCAGAAATCAGATACAAAATATTCATCGGTTCATTTTTACATGCTCAATTGAGTGGGATACAGATTGCATACATTGGCGGGTAAATGACCTGGTACTGATTAGAAATTAGAAGAGGACCAATCAATCAAACTGTACAAACAGTGTTACGAAGAGTAATCGAACCTGTGGAAAAACTGTCAATTCTGAAACTGAACTGGAAGCAGGAGCGGTCCAACTTGTGAGTTTAGGGGGGGCACCAGGAAATTTACGTTTTTGACCCCCCACCCCCTCCTGGGACCGCCATTGACTGGAAGTGTACTGAACTGAACTATATATTCTACAATAGAAGACTGGATTATTAGAAACAAATATTACAGCAGTCTTCATTTCGAACAAAGAGAAAATTTCCCCTATTTCATATAAATTCGATACACAGTATAATAATTGCTTAAAAATTGTGTTTTGTAATTTGTGTGAAACATTTAGATTCACAGTTGTTTTCCCTCCACTTACATGTTTCAATACGGTTTCCTTGATTTGAAGATAGTAGGATTGGAAGTAGTTCTGGTATGAAAAACTATTTGAATTGTATTTTAAACTATGTTAATAGATAGATAGTTTGAGCTTCTCTCTAGTTTCCATAAGTACACCATGGAGAATTGAGTGAATCCTATTATTTTGAATTCAGAGAATCCATGAAACTAACTGTAAGTTGCGAGTTGAAGTTTTCAGTTTGATCGTATCTTGGAATTCCGCTGGTATATTGATATTGTTTCAGCTTGAAGGATTGATTTAATATTAGTTCAACCGACAGCATTCAGATGATCCCAGGCTACATCCATGCTAGGCGTGGTATATTTTTTATAATCACCTCTATAATGCAAGCACCTGTTCGTAGCTTATGAAGGCATCTTTCGCATTTGAATAAATTGATTGCAGTTAATTACTTTCATTGAAGCAGATAACTACTGAAATGATCATTCCTGCAATCCAACATCTCTCTCTTTCAAATTTTGCCAAGGGCGGTTCCAAGGGGGTCATGCCCCCCCCCCCCCCAACAATCGAAAATTCACTAGTGAAGGGGATGGTTGGGGGAGGGAAATTTTGCAAAGTAGGTCAACAAAATATTTTTTGTGACTCCCTAAATACCCAAGCTGGGACCGCTCCTGACAAGAACTAGTGTTATTGATTGTTCATATCAATTTCATAGCTGATCCACATCATAATGAGACGAGAGTTTGTCTCATGATGCAAGAACTGCAATATTCTAGACACAGGAGTATAAAAAGACACTTGTCAAAGTGAAACTTGAATGATAAAAAAATTGGAATACAAGCATGCGACTGATGAGATAAGAATGTCAGAAATTTAAGAAATTATATATTTTTGAATGATATTCAAACAAAACTCATTCATCCCAGGAGAAACTATTTTTATACCTGTTCCACTGCCGTAGGAAATAAGGCCCACGTTTAATAGTAACTCAACGGTCTTCAACAATATTAATTATTAATCTGACTTGTGTTATACTCCTTAACTGGAGCCTCCAAGACGTAATCTACAAAAAAATTACGTTGATATATTCACAGAGTTTGTTTTACAGATTTGATGTTATAGTTTTCTTATTGTTACACATAGATCCAGTTCGATTTAAAAATGCCTCTAAAAATAAGGAATGGAGAATGCGATGAAGCAGACTAACAGTTGATGTTTGGTTTATTGTTCCACTAGAACTAATTCGGGAAGCGGCTGCACGAAAATAGAAAGAGTTCTAGGTCGACAACACGTTATAAAAACAGTTGTGGTAATACGAGTGAGATGGATGACATCAAGCGTATCTATTCTTTGGTTTTAAGAAAATGTACCACCTGCATTTCGAGTTCAAGCTGCTTGGTATTGAAAAAACATCCAAGAATATAAAAAAGTACGCAAACAGTGTAGCAGTTTTTAACAATGGAACTGATCAGCAGTTTAAATAAATGATTGTGATAATTATTCCAGTAAGGTTGCGTTGGGTATAGTACCACAGATTAAGAAATTGGTAGTACCAATGAATACAAACGAGAATTGTATTCTCTTTTGCATTCATTGGTAGTACTCTTGAATTTCAAAATGATAATTGTTTCCAGTTTCCAATAGCCTTATCTTATTCGTATAATAGACAGCTATTGCCGTTATCTGTCGACGAAACTCTAACACTGGAAAATAAGGGTTTGAAAGAGAGAAAGAAGAACAGGAAGAGCGATGAAGAAAAAGAGAGAGGAAGGAAAGAAAAAAAAGGAAAAGAAAAAAGAGCAGGAGAAAACATAAGAAGATGACGAAGAAAAAGAAAAATTAGAAGAAGAAAAAGAAGATGATGATGAGAAAGAAGATGGTCGAGAAGAATGAAATGAAAAAAGAAGGAGAAGAAGAAGGATAAGAAAAATAAGACTATTAAATTGAATTTGTAGATAGGTTATTCTAGAAATTCAGATTCAATTGAATCGGACAGCCTGTTAGTGAAGAATATTCTGGCTCTTATTTTCAACTCTAATAATAATAATAATAAGTATTATTATTATTATTATTAGTAGTAGAGCTGCCTTAATAGATGTCATGTAAAATCAGGTTAGGTTAGGTTAGATCCAAAATATTTTCCAAATACATCCATAATACTTTCTTTAAGTTCATTGAAAATTAAAAACAGCCTTCAAAGGACCTTCAAGAGAAATAAATTTTCATCCTTCTCTTCTTTGACTCATTCTAAGTGCAAAGGAAAATGACAAAGCCAGCTCACAACAGTGACAGCCGGCAATTTACATTTTTTAATGAAACAAATGTTCGTATTATACGATTTAGTGCTTCCTCAGTGATTTCCGCAAGAGTGATCCTCACTTAAATGTATCTCACGAGATGGAAATAAATTCAGTAAAAGAAGCTCTGGCATTCAAGGAGATGGTCTGCTTCAGGAATGGAACCTACTCACAGGAAGACATCAAATTAAATCATCACCTACGGATGAGCCTCAAAACGGTCAGGTTCCGACTTGTGAGGACTCTTCAAAAATTCAGCAGGCTAGAACGCTTTCAGTTCTCCTTGAAATTTTGAGGTGAGGAAACATTTCTTCTCAACATTGGCTGAAACGACCATTGAAAGAAGTGTTTAGAACCGATAAATTTTAAAAGGGAACATTTCTAAAGCCTGAAAGTTGTTCAAAAATCATAAATTATCATGTTAAAAAATCATTTCTGGGTCTCTTCTCAGTTGAAAACCGAGAAATTCCAACGGTTCACTTTTGTTATGTTTTATTTTTTTTGTAGATTACGTCTTGGAGACTCCAGTTAAGGAGTATAAGACAAGTCAGATCAACAATATTATACACTTGATACCATAATTACTTCAATTAGTTGAGGTGAGGCTTAATTTTGATGTGAAAGGAACTCTTGTACACTATAAAAAGCTTTATCAACTAAATATTTCGTCCAAGTGAGGCATTTCAGGAATAATTTCAAGTATTTGAACATTCTTCCAAGGAAAAGTTTACCCAGTTCAAATCCTATTGCATGAGTGAACAGAAAACAGCCATTTTGTGTTGCAAAATAATGGACTCGGCAATATTTACTGATGATGAATCTAGAGTGAATTACCCATGCTAACCGAAAACTACAGTTGAAGCCAACATTGCTCAAAAGCAATGCTTCTTATGATTTTTTCACACATAACCGTCATCGTCATATGGCCGGCTTATTTACATTGCGTCATTTAATTTTTAAATCGGGCTTGATTTTGGCTGTAGCTTGTTCCACACTTAACCAGCATCGGGTAACCGGTGTTGTTTCTCGCTATACAAGACTTGGCAAGGGACATTAAATTTGGTTCAGCTTTGCGATCAGATATATCAGTTATTATTTTGTTTAACTCACCTGATTGACCAAAATAGGACATTGCATGCTTTAATTAATAAAAATGTATCCAGCTTTTGAAAATCCCTGATTGAAATACAAATAAAAACGATTATTCAAATTGTCTATTACTTCCAGGTTATAAAATCATTGAGAGTTATTTTTTATCACACTCTAAAATGCATGTTTAAACCTTCACGGCTGGTTTCACGAAAGCCAATTAAATTTAATCCCCGTAGAATGACGTCATTCTACGGAAATTAAACTTGGTGGAGAGAATTTAATTGCACAATCGGACAATTAAAAGCAATAACGCCAATTAGGTTAACCGGCGTAAAAGATATTCAACCGCCCGATCACCGATGATCAAATCTCACCAATGCCCGTTAAGTTACATTTTATAGGTTATGTTTATTGTAGTAGAACACGGAACTGCAAATTAGTTCGTAGGCGTTGAAAACCTTTCAAAATGAATAAAATCTATTAATAATATAATAGTATTGAGATAGTTGAATAAAGATTCAAATAATTCACAATGAATTGATTCTAATTCATCTTTTTTCTCAACTTCATAATCAGCGGTTGATCAAATTACAGTGTAGCCAGATTGTGCCCGGTCGGTTAACAAAAATTAACTAATGGATCTTTGTGCAGCAGAAATAAGCTCGTTACACTTACGATGGTTAGTTAACTGACATTAAACTCCTTAACGCCCGATAGATTAACGAAAATTACCTAATGGATCTTTGTGGAACAGAAATAAACCCGTTACACTTACTACGGTTATTCAACTGACATTAAACTACTTATTTAATTGGATTTCGTGCAACCGGCCGCCAATTATTCAAACATCTCATACTGGGTGATATGAGTAATTTCAAGCACAATTTTAAGAGATAATCTGTTGCTATTTCAGATTAGGATACGAAATAGAGCAGTGAATGCAACATAAAATTCATAAAGCTTGAGTGTCTCAATATACTAATCACTCAGAAATTTTAATTCAGCCTATTGAATCATCCACAGACACCTACCAAAATATTGACACATTGATAATGAATTAAGTTCCATGAAGTTTGAAAACTCCCTGGATCCAACTTCTCTAGAATAGAAAAACATTCAACAGTATCGATCTGTTCCTTCAATAAATGGATAATTGGATTACTCAAACTCATACAGTTAAGTTGAATATGGGTATCAATTGAAAAAACGTGCTGGAGATAATTGGATCGAAAGATGTCAAAGGAGAAGGAAATATTTGGTGTTTGTTCCGTCTGTAGTGAAGCGTGCTTAACTGTTGGGGGGCAGTGAAGCGATGAATCGGGAATTGAAGTCCGGTTTATTCATTGTAAGTTCAAAGGTGTTACCTGTCCACACTAAGTAGCCAGTGCAATAAACTTGAAATTGAAGGATACTCAATTTGAGAGTCTGATAATCTTATTAACTAGTTGTTGCTTTGAAGTGTCACTGCCCAGCTTTGCTCTATAACTTTTCACCAATATTGAGTTGGTCATGGGTCAGTGGATAGTTTCCTTGCTTTATCATTTATTTATGGCACGGTTTCAGCAGCTACACACCTAGGCGACATTGAAAAATAATAGGATACGACCAAGAAGAGTGAGTGGAAATGAGAGTAAAGAGTGAGCGCGAGTAGGAGAGTGAGGAATGAGAAATGCGTAGGACGACGTACAAGTACAACGAAATGACAGATAAACTAAAGAAGAGTTGAGTTGCCCCCTGTCATGAGAATTTGCTGTCTTTTCACATATTCTTTTTACGTTACTAGCCTTCTGAATTACCAGTAGCATGGCTTGAATATTGAAGCGAGACCTGCAGGTTTACATCATATACTGTCTGGTGAACTCTAGACAGTGTTAATAGGGCCGTTTCATACACATCGATATCGGCCGTACGATTTCAGCCGTTCGGTTGATCTCGAACGGAATGGACAAAAGTGAACAAATTTTGAACTCCAAACGATTTATGGGGATAGATAAAGATAAAATTACTTTATTTATATAGACAGAGACAGAGAAGTCTCTGAAGAGGAAAAGCAATGCAAATAGATACTTTTTTTGAGGATGAAGCCCACATAGGTCTGAGACCTGTGCGTGGGTAATGAGTTGGATGATGGTGATTGATGAGTTGGACCTACATTTTACAGCAGAGAACAGTGTCTTTTTTGCTGGCCAATCTAATCGGTCACCGTTACAAACAGGTTCTACGAGAACGCAGCTTATCTCTCTATCTGATTGAACATAATGCATTGAAAAAACAATGCAAATTATCGTACGGTCAAATTCGATGTGTTTGAAAATGCCCACAAGTTTTCTATACCTACCAAATACCGTTTTCTATACCGGCCTACCGTTTTCTATACCGTCCTGGTCGAGACATTGGAAATGAATGAGGCTCTTCATACACATCGATATTATGCCTTACGGTAATGACAACCGTCCGCTGCTTCACGGCAACGGATGGTTGTCATTACCGTTCGGCATAATATCGATGTGTATGATGAGCCTCATTCATTTCTTCACGCCACTGTTGGAATGTGGAACATTCAAGATTTTACCGTACAGATGAAATCGATGTGTGTGAAACGGGCCTTAGTCAGACTTGCAGTAACACGAAATATAACGAACTCTTAAAACCAGGAGATGCTGGAAGTGCTTGAGTATTGATATTATTTAGCTGACTCCAAATCTAGGTTAGGATAGAATTCTTTGATTGTCTACAAGATTCGACCAATGCTGTTGTTGGTACAGTGAAAAATATAGATCTAGATCAGAAAAATAATGGAAAAGGTTATACAATATTCTGAATTATAAAAAAGTTGAATGGAGAATAAAGATCTGGATGGAAAGTTGAATAAGTCTGCAATATTCATGATTGCAGACATTATACAGCTTTTAAATGTGATTCAAATGTTATCATAGCATGCATGCTCTTCATATAAGTTCTTGATTCTTAATGAAGGTCCTTCGGTACAACTTCTTCTTAACTAGTTTAGAAGATATGGAACGGTTCACAAACTTTTCTACAACCCCACTCTTACTTTGTCACTTCTTGAAGTTATTAGTTTATCACTTCTAGACGTGAACCTAGGGGACTAAGCGGGGATTTATCTCCTCAAAATTCTCAAACAACACCGAATAATGCTGAATTTGTGTATTACATGCAAGATAATGCGTTTTTTAAGACAGTTTACTCCTTCCGAAAAATATGCTATTAATATCCCTTTAAAAAATTATTGGTTCGCTCCTGGTAACAACTATTGCGATTCCTGGAATTCTTGTTCCATGACGAGCTTCGTTGTTAAAATTATATTTTTAAGAATTTCAAGTATCTACTTATTCTTAATGAAAATTTGATTTCAAGTTGTTGAATTCACTTAAAAAGTTAACTATTTCGAATTAATTTTCTGCAATCATGGATAACACATAAAACTTATAACACATCATGTTGTATGAGAGCGAGGAAACCATACATGGTAAAATAAAGAAGGAAATAGACTGAAAAATATTACATTAAGAAATACATAAAAAATTAAAGAATGCTCTAACAAAGAGAAATCTATGATAAAAGATACTTCGAATTTTATAACCACATAACTAGGCTTCCCGGTCATAAACTTATTGTAAGGATAGTATATTGAAGAAGCATTTCTTGTTCACGTAGGAGAATGGATACATAATGTTGGGAAAGAATTGGCCAACAAATACACATAAAACGTGATTTTAGAGCGAATAATGACAAATTAGAGTTTTTAAGCCAGACAATAGCTCCGAGAGTTAGAACAAGAGCAAAGAAAAAGAATTTGAATTCTCGAATAAAAAATAAAATTAGTGGTTTAATAAAAATAATCCAAGTAGAAAAAAAGTCTTAAAATGGCCTCTACTCAGTGCCACTTTTCTCCACTTTTGGATCTTTCCACATAATTGTAACAGGACACTTGGAACCTTCAAAGGAACAATTATAAAATCTCCGAATACAAATAAAATCATCAAACTAAACTGAGAGTTGATCCAAAGATAAGTTCTATCTTGATTAAGAGAATAACTCAACAATGATACACTTCTATTGATAAAAGCTATGACTGAATAATATTATTGAGAATAACAGATGAGGCCTTTCTTACTGAAAATAAGAAAATATCCCTCTCCGGAATATTCTCTCAGTTTAGAAGTTGAAGTTGAATTTAGAAGTTGGTTATCACATAGATATCATTCACAGACATTTTAGATGTATAATATATTTTATCAAACTTATTCTCATATTCTGAAACGTTCAAGTCTCAAATTTCCCCCAGTATTGAGAATTATTTCTCAATATCAAATGAATAGATAGGTTTTCATAATAGCTATAAATTAACATTTCCCTAGCATGGTAATTGGCCTTAAATTCCAAATGATAGATTTGAAGCGACTATGAACCTCACGCTCTTATTAAAGATTTGAAGCACTGTTTACGAATATCATGGAACGAAGATCCAATGAAAATTCCTCTCAATTTTCCAGGGATTGATCAATTTCGTTAAATGGGTCAAGACTTGATCTCCACTTTAGTATCCTCGATACAGTGTAGTGCCTCACACCCTCTGATCCTAACATTCTTTTAAAAACAACACTCATCTGAAGATCTTATTAAGAGATAAGTAACAGCTGAGAAGGTCTCTGAGCGATTTGGACGTTTCACTGAAAATCGAATGTGAAGAAAAGAAATGGTTGAGTCTACTCACGTTTTTCAAATGAAATTCCGGGCTATTATCATGAGCCGAATCTGCTATGAGGGCAGATTTCATTATCAGCAAAGCGCACGGCTCAAACGATATAAGCTACAGCAGACGTCGTCTGACTTCTGTCTCCGGAACATTGCAGAGTCTGACACCGGCTTTTGTTTTTCAACATGTCAGACACGCAAGCACCCACACTAGCCGACATCAACAACACTCTTCTCACTGTCTGAAAACAAATTAACGCTTGTACAGTCCACACTTGAATATAAATCACAATGAGCAATGCTCAGACCAGCCAAAACAGAGAAAAATGGGAAAATCTTAAATATATATATTTTTTTTAGGATGAAGCCCACATAGGTCTGAGACCTGTGCGTGGGTAATGAGTTGGATGATGGTGATTGATGAGGCGTTTGATAAAATCTGTCTTGCAGAATTTTTTATTTGTAAAAATAATGAATGAGATGCTGTCAACACCAAATTTATTATTATGAGAACACGAGATACTAGAGTTGCAGCAGTAAATGCCATGCACCCAATCAAAAATTAAAATACAGAGCAGCTTCACATTATATATTAATTAATTATAACCTTCATGGATGAATACATGGCTTAATATATTAAAGCAGCCGAGCTAGCTAGCCGATAGGCCGAGCTAGTCATAAGTTTGAGGCCTGTCATTGGCTAATCGTTAACACATTCATTCGTAACAGGTTTTTCTTGTCTCAACTTGTAGCCAATAGAGGCTTCCTCTCATTTTATCAGCCAATAAAGGATAGGAGTTTCTCATAGGCTCTGTAGACAAGCCCACACGTAACAAGTTTTTCTGCAGTCTCAGCTGTCCACTAAATTGTCTACTAGTCTCAAATCTTAGAGCTTTTGGACAATAGAGGCTTCTTAGTCTATATCAGCTTTATAAAAAGGTAGGTTCTCAACTAGACTGAACTAGTCATAAGTTGCAGGCTTATCACTGATAGAGACTGATGAGAATAGATACATCATTTTTTCATAAATAAATGAAGCTGCTCACGTTGTATCTTTGATGTACACACAATACGATTACGTGTGTCTGTGTTCTTTATGATGAACCATCGTTCAAGTAAAGCTTATTTAGTTTGGTACGATCAAATTGTGGGAAAAAGAAGTGAGCTCCATTCAGTGACCATTTCTCGTACAAACTTGATGGCTTTTTCCACGATTAGTTTCGCAGTCTGGCAGTTTTCCGCTTCAACGAAGAATTAGGAAATGGAACTGGAAATACGGTTTTTCCGATCAGCTCATTCCTGTTACTCTCTTCTTCATTTTGATGTCCTTAATTTGACAGTTCAATCCTCTAGAGCGAAATGACGAATTGGATTGAAACCTGCTCAGCACGACAAGTCTTTGAATCATTTCAAATCTTTACTGGGTATAAAAAATGCTGGAAACACTAAAACTCCCTTAAATTCTCATTCAAATTTCCAATGGATACCACTTTTTAGTTGAAATTAGAAATTCTCTTTGTAGCTTATATTATGTGAAAAAGTAGTTATATTAGATATAACAATAACAATGTGAAAATGATTGTAAAATACTTTTACAGGCGAGCGTCATTATTCCAATTCAAATCAATTTATTCTCTTCAAATAATTTATAAAATAATGTAGGTACAGAAAAACATAATAATAATAATAATACAGTATATATACCATATCAAATAAAAAAATAAAAAACCATTGTATTACTAAACTGCTATAATGTGAATGTAATGAAAACACCCCTTACATAGGATATTGCTGTAAGGGTAAATCTGGATGATGGAATGATTAACTGAAAATGAACATGAGAACTATCAATAATTAGCATAGAACATACTTATTTCTTAAATCTAATACGAAAATTTGACTAGAGCCTAAAAACATCCATCCAACTTCATTTTAAAAATTCATTTATTTTAAAGTGATGGCTACCTGTAGACAGAGTGGAGAATATTTTCAATACCATCCCTTCCCATCTCAAACAACCAATATTAAGCAAATTTTTCATATACTTTTAGAGGTACTGCTTGAAATTTTCTCAGTTTGTTGGGAATATTCCTGAAGAGGATGTGAACTATGTAAAAGGTGTTTGTGGATGAGTAGATGTTATTATTCCTAAATTAGTAGCCGCCCATGTTGGATATGTATCCGTGTTTCTAATGAAAATATTAGCATGGCGATTGTACATATAAACAAGAGCATTTTTCCAGATCGATCGGACTGAGATCCATAAGTGATCCATAATTGAGTGTTTTCATAACTGCTTTCAATAACTGAATGTAGCACAAAGCACATGATTTATAAGATATATCAACGGAAAGATACATGACGCTCAGAAGTCTACAGTATTATGAAATAGAAACTAAATGCAGCCACGGTATACTAATCAGTTGGAGCGCTAGTCTCTGATAAGACTGACTGGCTACTACTCCTTTAGTCACGAGTTACAGACTTGCTCAGCCTTGGATATTTTGTGTAATCATTCTTCTCATTACTCGCACACAAGTCTCAAGAGAGACAAGAGAAAAAATAAACTGAAAAGAGTTCGAAAAATGCAGTACCTACATAAAAATATTTAAGTACAGTAATGTATATTGAATAAGAGCATGCACTTTAATAAGTAGTTTCAATTAATTTCAATAGTAATAAGTTTAAAAATACTTTATTTTGTCTAAACCTCTAAGATATCCACTCATTTCAACCCTGATTGTACCGTCTTAGCTCGGATAACCTTCCACTACCTCAAATCAAATCAAATCAAAAAATTTTATTTAGATCTTCACATCATAACAATTTCAGAATAAATCTTCATGAATTACAAAATCTAATAATTACCTGCAAGGAAATATCCTGTGCGCAGGTAAGAGTTGCTAATATTATACATAAGCAAAAACCTTAATGAACTGTCAAAGAAAAAATAATACAGAGATTTTAAATAAATACGATCGAGATTTGCGACGCTCCAGAGTTTTGACGTCCGGATTGAAGACGGTAATGACGATTCTCTGTATTGAGGGGTTACGTACCCAAACAGTAAATGTAGAAAAAGCTGTCATTTCTGGTTTTGGTGATATTTATAAAAACTAAACTGCGCTCTGACGTCTGGATGCCACACAAGACTCCACAATACTCTAGCTTTTGCTCAGCTAATAGAATTTTCTCGCATTTTAAACAGGTTAATTATACTGTAATAAAAATATAATATATTACTTATCGTGGTGTAATTTTATGACAAGGTATATCTTTATCGTACCAGAAAAGCGTATCCTCATCGCCTTAACCTGCACAACCAGTTTTTCGGCTCTGCTCTAATTGAAAATATCCACTACACTTAAGAACTTTATTACCTTATAATAGTCTTTTTAAAGCCTTGATTTACTCAATAGTCGCTCCACATTGAGTGGTTTTCTTACGATAAGTAATGTTTATCATTATTTTTTCAAGGATTCTATCTACTTTTAACAATCTATCTATTATGTGTAGATCTAGTGCCAAATCAACAAAGTTTCCAGTAGTAACACTATTCTGATCCAGTTTAGATAATTCAATTTATTATTATTTTTTTTCTCATTTTCATCTTCTCTCTATCATTAATTTTTTCTTGCCTAGCATTCTTTTCCCTTCCTCACAACCTTTTAAGCCCAAAAGTTTTATCTCGAACAAGAAAATATGTGAATGAGAATAGAATGTGACTTAATACATGCATTTCAAGCCTCACAATTCTTATGAGTTTAGATTACTGAAAGTATATTATGAGAAATTGATGCAATTGTTCCAATCAGAATTGCTCATACATTTATTATCAAAGCCATCTTGATTGAATTAGCTCCAAAACTGATAATAGCATAAACTATGGGGAGATCTTAACTAATTAATGTTCTGTTAATGAAAGTAATGTTAGGAAATTTGTTGTTCAGTATTAGAAAATAATATTGTGGCATCTATTTATAATGGTGGATTTTTATACATGACTAGAATATTCTATCTACTTCATTGAAAATATAGAAATTTTTATTATTATTAAATTGATACAGTATCAATTTAGCTCAATATTGTTCATTTTTATTTCTTAGCCAAGCACTCCAATTCCAAAATAGCCTGGAATGATATCAAGAACGGTTATGCCTAACTACCGAGGTAGCTAGGGGTTGTTATGCCTAAGCCTAAAACGCGGGGTGGATTCGAACTTGTTTGTGATGGTGTTCCACTAATTGAATCTTTGCTCGATTAATATTCAAGGCGACTCGCCAAACATAGCTAGTGTAATAGCTTTCATCCTGAAATATGCAATGTTTACAAAGGTGCGGTTCACTCTGATATATCACCCAACGTCAGTGCTTATCAGAGCAACATCAAAGTAGATGTGAGTTTAAAAGCTGAATAACTATTCAACAAGAAATGTTGTCACACAAATTCAGTGTAACAATAGCTCAATTGACTGATAAATTGTAATAAGCTTTCCACAAAGATATATTTTTCAAGAGAAAAATCTTTTTCCAAAAAAGATTTTTTTTTTGAAAAAAAATCTTCCTCCGAAAAAAAGATTTTTTCAATGAGAAATTAGACCCACTATTTAAAAAGTATCATTGTATGATCTTGAGACCATCAGTCGCCAAGCTAGGGATGAATTTAGAGTTATGAAGGCATTCCCTGAAATGTCCAAGACACTCCAGAAACTGGAATTAACATTAGAACATAGTTTTACCAAGTTATTGAATCAATGGAAAAGTACTTGATTTTGAAATAATATCCAACCCCAACAGAGTTGGCCAGGCATTCAAGAAAAGTGTATCAACAAATTGTTGTCGACGCATTTCGTGGATCATTTTTTATTTTTACGTCGGAGCTCTTGAAAGAATAGCAAAAGTTTTGGTTTGGCGGCACATGATAACGTCTCATGTCAACAGTAATCTGCTTTCCCGACAGAGTCGAATTTATTGTTACTTCTAACTTGATCCTCCTTAGAAACAGTTTGCGAAGTCGTGGTTCTACTATAAACCTTACTAAAGACTTGTCTTTGAAACAATGAATTGCATTCCCAACTGTTCAATGAAATAATAGCAAGCATAGCAAGCAACCAATAAAAAATATTACTACTTGCGATATTTTGCAACACTTTGCAGTAGCAAGCAAGGGAATGAAGAAATATGGCAAATATCGAGATAAATTAGAAAGTTGTGTTCCATGATGTAAGTCAGAATTCACTTAAAAGTGTTTTATTGTAAGTAGTTATATATCTCCTATCTTGATATCTTGATACACTGTGAAATTCAAGCTGAAGCTAAACAGAATAGCATAACTTCACCAAGAACTCTTTTATTTCAAAAAATAGTTTGATAGATTGCAGTCGATCTATGAAAGTGAACATAAATAACAAAGTTATCTTGAAATACAGTGGGGAAAGAGCTCTTGAAAATTACGTTCAATTCAGATGATAAACAGATACCAGCCCAGCATACAGCATCTCTTTTATATACCAGTTGAACGGAATAGTCTCTTTATCATGACTATAAACTTGAGATTGGGTTTAGCTATGACTGAACCAGTCAGTAGTTCAGTACCTTGAAGTTTATCATGGAAGTCAAGATGAATGCCAGCCAGCTATCGAGGCCATTCTATTGATTCCACAAAAGCTCTATAGAATAAACTTTTCAACTCACCTTTGATAGCTCAAACTCCCAAAAAAGCAAGTCTCATGCATCCTGACTCCTCAAAGCTTTCAAAGCCGAAGAGAAAACTTGGAATTGAGTAAGTCTTTACCTGATAATATAGGCTCAATTGTTGTAGATCTCATCTGGAAATATTAAAGTTTTGTGAATCAAAGTAGATGTAGAAACACACTAGAATGTACCATAGTAGGACCGAGTCAGGCCTCGCAAAGATCACCGTGCACACTGCAACGTATCAACCACGTTCTATACCCGAGTTTGCTGGGCATGATACGGTCATATGATAGCCGGTGACAGAACGGTCTAGTGGGGGTTCTCCAATGCATATGATACAAATAATATTACTTTGCATGTGTCGTGATGGGCGCGCTACGGTCTAATGTGTTTCTATCTTAAGGGATGACTTCTCAGGAACTAATATATAACTGGGAAGGTGAAATAGTAGCTGTGACAGTCGAATTCAAAATCATTACAGGGCAAAATTATAGAAACCTCAGTTTCCTTTACTACGGGATCAACAATTGAAGTCAACGAATTAAACCCGATTAAAAACCTCTATACAAAATTAAAATAAACAAGAATGAAGCATGACTAATAAGTCTAGCTCTTTCAGGGCTATAACTTTTCTAGAAATATTCATATTATCTTGCTGTGAAGAAATGAAATTTTTGAGTCGCAGCGGACGCGTTTCGAACTATGTCGTTCTTCTTCGGCGCTTGGTTGCAGACTGAGTAGTTTTCTAGTATGTAAGGTCTGGTGGTCGTAGGAAGGTAGTGGGAGGAGTGGATGTCGTGGGGAAAGTGGTGGAGGTGTTTTTAGGGTGGTTTGTGATGATGTTGAAGAGGGTATGAGATTTGAAATTAAGTTTGTCATTGAGTATAAATTGAGGATGTGGAATGTGGAATGGAATGTTTGTGAATTTCGAATTGTTCAAGAGTATTGAGTTTTTGACTTTTGGGGGCAATGTGAAGGATGTGGAGGTTTTGATCAATGTTGGTGAATGAATGATTTTTTGTGAGTAGATGTTCAGCATAATTTTATTTTGTCTGTGGTTGGGTGAGGGAATATATGTGTTCTTTGAATCTGGTTGTGAAAGATCTGCTAGTTTGTCCAATATAGAAGCTGTCACATTCGTTGCATGTCAGTTTGTAAGTACCAGAATGATTATGAATGTTGGTGGTGGTGGTGTAGTTGGTGGTGAGTTTTCTTAAGGTGTTGTTGGTTTTGAATGCGACTGTGTAGTTGAGCTTTCTGAAGGTATTTGCTATTGTTTGTGTTGTATGATTGCTGTATGTTAATATGATGTATTTGGAGTCTGGTGGGGGTTGTGTGGATTTTTGTTGTTTGTGAATGATTCTATGGAGTTTTTTTTCAATGATGGATGGGTTGTATCCGTTTTTGAGGCTATGTATTTGATGGTATTGAGTTCAGTTTGGTAGTTAGTGGAGTTCATGGGTATGTTGATGAGTCTGTGAACCATGAAGTTGAGAACTGCATGTTTGTGTTGGGTTGGATGGTTGCAATGATTATGAATTATCATGTCTGTGGAGATGGGTTTCCTGTAAATTTTGAATGTATGGTGATGATTTGTTTTGGTGATTGTGAGGTCAAGAAAGTTGAGAGAATTATGAATTTCAGTTTCCAAGGTGAATGAGAGATTGGGGTGGATTTTGTTGATGTAGGTGAGAAATGTGTGAGCTTGTGATTGACCGACATAATTCCAACCAACTTAATGACCAACTTAATTTCAAATCTCATACCCACTTCAACATCATCACAAACCCCTCCTAAAAACACCTCCACCACAGTCACTTCCCCCACCACATCCACTCCTCCCACTACCTTTCTACGGCCACCAGACCTTACATACTAGAAAACTACTCAGTCTGCAACCAAGCGCCGAAGAAGAACGACATAGTTCGAAACGCGTCCGCCGCGACTCAAAAAAGGTCAGTTCTGCACAGCAAGATAACGCATATGAATACTTCTACTGCAGTTCACGAAAAATGGATATCCACAGCAATAATTATCTAGAAGTATTACTACAGTGAAAGGGAATAGGTCTGAATCCAAAAGGTATTCAGTAAATTCTTTCAGAAACTTTCTACCAAGACCATAAAAAATTCCTGGATTTCTTGTTCCATGACGAACTGCGTTGTTAATATTAACTTTTCATGTGAAATTTAACGACTTGCAGTCGAAACTGCAAGTCGTTAAATTTTACATGAAAAGTTAACCATAAAAAAGCTGTATTTGTGTTTAATAAGGTGGTGGTTGAGAAGCTTCTTCCAGATGGTATCCTCCAAAATAATTTCTTATCTGTTTTCCCCCCCAAAAAATGTTTTGGGTTCGCTAATTGGGAACTAGGCTATAACTTATACAACTTCCAGGGACTTAAACTACTATAATTACTGTGGCAGAATATCTGTTGCATCAGTTTTAGTACATAACTGCATTTAGTAGTCTCCAAAACTATGCATATTTTAGTCGCCATTATTACAAGATCACCTGAACTGAATAAATCACTGTACAACTTGGAATAAAAAACAAAATTGGCTTCTTTGAAGAGAACAAAAAGAAAAAAGAATGTTAAAATAGCAGTTCAAATCACAAATTATTCAACTACTAATATTCATATTTCTTTTTATTCTACTAACCACTCAACATATATCTATCTACCTTCTACTTCTTCTCCAAACCCTGGAGGATTAAGTAGAAGAGAAGGCCAGCTGTGCCCTAACTTCGCCCTCTCAGGAATTAGAGGTAGCACTTCAATTCAAATTCATACCTCTACTTTCGTCTACTTCTACTTCTTTTAATCCCACTTCTGTTCATTTGTAGCTCCTATTCATCCATGATTCCAATGAATTCCGTGGAAAAACAAGAACGGTCATATTTTATTAATACAGAAATCCAAAAATAACAAGCCTCTTAACATAATATAATGTCCCGATCAAATAGAACTTAGTCGGCATTGGGAAAGATTAATTTGAAAAGATAATGTTCTATGAAATGATGTCCATTGGTATCGTTGAGACCAAGTTGTTGTAGAGACTGGCAACTGGAGTGTAAAGAAAAGTGTACGTGACTGCCCGGGATGATCTTCCAAGCAATTTCGCAGCTTTTTTCAAGAAACTGCGGTAATAGGATTTCAAAATGCTTGAGGGCTTTCAATCGCTTATTGCGGTGGAGCGTGAAACTGAGCTAATTCCCGACGACGTTCCCGCCGGGTGGAAAGCACCCCACATCAATTCCAAGATTTGATTAGCGCAAAGAGGCGTTCCCATGAAAAATTGCTCCAAATTAAGAGAATGCTTGCCGCTAATCGGGGTTGATGACCTCTGTCTCAACGTTTCAAATCCTTGTATTTCGTTGAAATTGCACTTATTCTCTTCATGAATAATGGCATCATTCATAATACGTTCTCATTTGATATTTCCACTAAAATTTACAAATTCTTCCCCTATTTCTCTTATTTTCAAGACTGCAAACTACACAAAACTCGAGTTTCTTGGAATTGAGAGATTTCAAAGGAAATTCTCTGAATAATCCTTTAAATTACTATTTTATTTTTTGGAGATACACGAGTCTTCAGACTGTGCATGGGTGGATGAGGTGAATGGGTGATTGATGTGAAACAACCATGGCTGAATGATATTTGAACTCAAGACTTCAAAGTTAGCCAGAGTCTTATCTGATCAGATTCAAGCGTTCCGACCAGCTGTCGTCGCTTTCCATCAACTCAAACTAGCAATTAACATTGAACAAATTTATCAATATCTTATTTCTTTCCATCAGCCTCTATTCCATCTCAACCACAAGGTTGAGACTGTACCAGCTCACATAAAGCTCGGATAATATAATGTCGTCTCTTCAAAATAATTATGCTGAAGACCTCCGCTAATGCGGATATTGACAACTGCAATCGATCTTGAAGATCTGAAGATCAACCATGGACCTTCTTTTTGCCGGTCAGGCGCCTCAACCACTCGAATATTCTGGAAACCTCTGTGAAGTAGCATTCATTCAAGATTCAGTCAAACCGACCAGCAGACGGAATGTAGGGGGATAATGATGATGTATTCTCAAGCGACACGGAAAAAAGCTTTATTTGGAGATGAGGACCTTTCTTTTAGATGATATCCTGTTTTAGGTGATCAGAAAAAAATTCTGGTTCTACCCCTGCCGACCAGTATAATTAATAACCAATGGAACCATTTTTATTAATTTAGTCGGTTGATGTCCACATGAGTCTGAGAATTTTTCGTGAGTTATAAGGTGAATGATAACAGAGAACATCCAAGGCTGAACGAGATTCAAACACGAGAACGCAGGAATCAGTCAGTAAGAATGTTATTATGTATAACTTATAATGAGGATGTATCCCCCCCCCCCCCGAAATTCCCAACATGGCGGCCAGATATCTATATTGTTTGCTATTTCACATCGGTATTCATTAATGAATTGAATAACCAAGAAATCTATTTTCAATTCTATTTTGTTTTGTGCCTACCGAGTATTATTAACTAATTTGCGCTGTTGATTTGCAAAGCATGAAGCAATATAATGTGCGAAAATATTTTGCATAAAAATGAATCATCATTTCTGTTGAATAATTTAAAAAAATCACAAATAAGTTATTTATTTGTAATTTATTTGAGGTTTCAAACCACTATTATATGCATACTGTTTAAGGCTTCAGGCAATTCCATGACAGTAAATCAAACCGAACAAAAACTGAAATTGATTTCCGTAATCTATTTTCTTCATCTAGATGAATTGTGCATTTGAGCGACCAATGCAGAGGAGTAGCATCCATTTTTCCGTATAGGCAAGCTGAAAAAGCACTAGATTTTCTAGACTCAATATGAAACTCTGTTGGAAATCCTCGCACCATTCTATCCATCACCGCTAAAATAAATTCGAATACGAATGTTTCAAAAGGAGTTTTCATTCCTTTTTTTCGAAAGAAATGATGATTCAACATTCAATCAATTTTGTATTCTAATGGTCACTGAAAACGCACAACGAATACTCTCTCACTTTATTCCGAGTTTTTATCCTCAATAATCTATGTTCATCGTGTTTTCTCATTCAATGTTGGTAGAGAATATGTGGAAGAATAGGAATCTAAACCTCTATCCACTAACTGCATGTGATCAGTTGGCCTCATTTTGAATTATCTGAAGCTTGAAGAACTGGAGCTGGAAATGTTGGAAAGAGATTTTATTTCCAGTAATTCAGAGTGAGAAAAATGGGAAATGATTGACTATAGCACAGTGAGGAGTCTCGCATTTCGAATGATAAAACGTTTTTTTTTTCAATATCACTATAAATTTGATAGGGTTTTTTTTTTGTTTAAAATATCATAAATTTTCCTACAATCGACCCCTATTATAGGTAAAAAACAGCCTACCAATAATTTTAATGGTACTCTAGAGTTCTTGATGTCAACACTTGATAGCACTTGACACACTCTCAGTTAACAAACAGATGGAGCAGATATTCCACGATTCTGTAATGTTAGTAAAGTATTTGCCATTATAAATTTTAGAGTATAGATCAATTTGATTGTATATTTTCAATGACATAGAGGCTAGCTGTACCATACTTTAATGCTTGCTATACTGTTTCATTCTCACTGGTTACAATGATAACCGTGAGCCAATACTGGTATCATCAGTACAATTTGTTAGATGAAATCTTGATAATTTGTGACCTCAACAAAGTGATTTCCCGACTTTAGATAAATTTACATTGTATGCAGTAGGACATTTTTAGTAACACGATTGTAGGCTAATAGAAGTAGAAGTTTTTTCAAGCCAAAATATCAAATATACTTCCCATTGAATTTGCTTGTTTATTGATTTATACACTTGAACTCACACCTTTGTAACTGAAATGTAGGGGAGAGTGTTTTCAAAAATACAGAATAGCCAGTAATCAAATTTTCTCTACGTTTCTTGGAAAAAATTAAAATTTTTACAAATTTTTGTGGATACATTAAGTTTGTAGAAAAATCTCCTCAATCATTACACAGTTGTAATCACGTAAACAGTAGACATTTAAAGAGGCAGTGCAAGAAAACACAGTTGCAAGGTCTTATTTCCTCATGTCCACCCTCTTCCACATCAATCACTCTCCATCAATGATCACCATTGTTAAATATCGTTTATTTCTCGAAAATATAAGAAAACAAGAGTTTACTTGATGCCATTAGGCCAGATCAAGAACTAAACTGTTTATTCGAAAGGTCCATAGCAACCTGGAAAACATCGTAAATAACATATAATATCTCAATACATTACATCTCTCCCTTCCTAAGCTTTCAAAATCTGATCCTTATGTCTCCTCCACCGAAGCTCTGTTCCTTCAGGTATGACCTTATAAATTCTGTCCCCTATCCTTTCTTCAATAGTGGCTCTTGACCAACGAGTCACCGACTCTCTGTAGTCTCTCACATAAACCTATAAACCTCTCAAATCACACCACTCAAGATACCCGCCTAGCTTGCAATTGCTCATTCCAGATTAATGAGGAGCCTCTCAACAAGCTCCTTCCTCGAGGCTTATCTAAACTGGAACTGGAATGCATCATCTTCAGCATCATCACGATCTTAACCATCATCTCAATCGAGCACTGAAGCAATTCTGATCAAGCAGCGAGCTCTTACATAAACTAATAGGAAAATGCTTGACTTCTCACATTTTATTTCTTAAAACAATTAAAATAAGAGTGTTAGAATGTAAGAAAATAAGATGTTTTGTGCACTTCGTTCATGGCTATTTAGTATCTACTATCAGATGCCTTATGTAGTCTTTGCCCATTCTCAAATAGTGCATGTTCCAATTTTAACAATATAAATTGAATAATTGCTGATTTTAACCCTCAGAAATATATTTTTTCCCAGTAGAAATGACAATGGATTCCTTAGAGCTCAGAGATGATTTTATGCAATAAGTTTTCTAGAATATCAATGCCATCTGATGTGGCCTGAGAATATGATACACAACTTCTTGATTTTGGATCATTGTGTGAATTTGATATGATTAAAATCACCATGCATCCAATATCCATCATGCAACAACAACTGTTAAATAGATTAAACTACCACCGTATCCCATGAATTCCTGATATTATAGAGCACAATCACCCAATCTACGTAATTATTAGCTCAGTGCAATTGCTCTGATTGGAATGCGAGCAAGTTCAAGTGCTAAGCTTATAGCCTTAATCGTTAGCTGCTATCATCGAGTCAATTTTGCTCTATAATAATTGATTATTAGATCCAAGAAAATTTAAAAGTCTCAAAAACGATATCGTCGGTCGACGATAGTAGTTATGTGACAAAATTGACAATAGCCGTTGAAAAGTTATAAAGTAAGAGTTATAAATCTTACACTGGATCAACGAAATATCATGTTTTTATCAAGAACATTTTTCGGATCCCTGCAACGTCATGGTTTTTTGGCTAATAGAATTTTCGCAAACTATTTATTACTAAAACAGAATTTATTAATTTCGAATTCCTTTAATTGCTATTAGTTTATACTGAAGACTTCCGCAATGGCGGATATTGACGACAGCATTGAACAGCTGATGGGAATCGATGAATGCTACTGTACAAAAATATCAGTCACCACCGGGAATCGAACCACGGACCTCTCAATTGCCGGTTGAGCGCCCTTAACCACTAGACCATGGAGACCTTTCTGTACAGCAGCATTCATTTTTAACTTGGCCATATCGGCTCGTATCTGTTCAATCAGATAGAGATAAGCTGCGTTCTCGTAGGTCCTGTTCGTAACGGTGACCGATTAGATTGGCCAGCAAAAAAGACACTGTTCTCTGCTGTAAAATCACTTCCCGGTGGTTCGGAACCCACCTAAAACTGTAGGTCCAACTCATCCATCATCCAACTCATTACCCACGCACAGGTCTCAAACCTATGTGGGCTTCATCCTCAAAAAAAAAAAAAAAAAAAAAAAAATGACTGACAATTGAATAAACTGACAAATTATATTATATGATACCGTTACGAACAGGACCTACGAGAACGCAGCTTATCTATCTGATTGAACAGATACGAGCCGATATGGCCAAGTTAAAAATGAATGCTGCTGTTTATTTAATTTATTAGAATACATTTATTAGATACATTTATTAGAATAAATTCTGTTTATGTATATTTGTCAGTTTATTCAATTGTCAGTTATTTCAAACTAACTTGTGAGATACGAGCCGATATGGCCAAGTTAAAAATGAATGCTGCTGTACAGAAAGGTCTCCATGGTCTAGTGGTTAAGGGCGCTCAACCGGCAATTGAGAGGTCCGTGGTTCGATTCCCGGTGGTGACTGATATTTTTGTACAGTAGCATTCATCGATTCCCATCAGCTGTTCAATGCTGTTGTCAATATCCGCCATTGCGGAAGTCTTCAGTATAAACTAATAGCAATAAAAGGAATTCGAAATTAATAAATTCTGTTTATGTATATTTGTCAGTTTATTCAATTGTCAGTCATTTCAAACTAACTTATTTATTACTGTTGTCAATGTTCATAATGAGGGAAGTCTTTAATTGATGGAGTGGAATGAAAACCTGTGAATTCTTAAATATATTCCATTATTGAATCTTTCTCCAAAAATAATTTATTGAAAACTATTTCACTCAATAGCTCACACAGATTTATTGAGCGGAAGTCATGAATTTGGCTCCTCAATTAAAAAAAGTAATTATGTTCAACTATAACGTCCAATGCTAGATACATTCTGTGCATATTTGCAAGTGGATTCACCAATCATGAATGGTAACTATTTTATTTACAGTTTATATTATTATAGTTTTACAGTTTTTATTATTATAGTATTACAGTTTATATTATAATATTAATATAGACCGTTCGCAAAAATTTAGGAATTCCCGTTCCAAGATTTTATACAGTATATTATTATTGATTATTAAGAGAGAAGACCCAATTGTTGTGTTATTTGGAAGTTATCCAAAATAATGATTACTGTAATGATGAAGTTGCTAGAAGGAAATATAGAGATTTTCGAGACACAAGTAGTGGTTTGGAGCTGTTTGAGAAATGCGACTGTTTCAGTTACAAACTTCGACCAAAGCTCAGCGAGATGACAAAAGCTCTCAACGCTGGTCAAGTTTGTCAAGCCTTGCCGCTGTTCAAACGATGCTGCTTCACAAGAACCTGAACTATGTGCTCTATTTTCGTCCTTTGCGTTAACTCAAAACTGAAGGATAACGTTACCTTACTGCTCGTGTCAGCATTTTTTATTGCTGACAACACAAGTTTAAAAAACCATGCTGTAAAGTATGGCTAACATCAATCACTGCCGTCAAGAGGACTCCAGGTGACCCAACCTACTTTCAGTTGAAATTGGAGAGCCCTCAAGAGAAATTACTTGTCATGAGAAACTCATGAGTATTAGTTATAGCTCATAATATACGAAACTCTTCTCAGTCAAGAGCAAAAAACGCTTTCTATTGAGGAAGCTTCAGCCGTGTTTTGAGGTGAGATAATTAATTTATTGTTTGAACTTGAATAATTTTTGAAACAAAATGATTAATATTAAACTTAATTAATTTCCATTCAAAAGTTGTTTTATTAAGTTTATATTACATATGAGTGGAAACAAGATGGATCTTCAACATCATAATATTAAACTTATTTGGAAATATCTAAATTCAGTATAGAAATGCCGTTATTCAAAATAATTATTGTTTGTGTTTCAATGTTGATGAACACTGATAATCTGGGGTGTAACGTGAAATGTTACTGACCAATAATAAATGTTTAAAAAGAGTAAATAATACTGAATAGAAGGGCTATGAAAAAATTCTTCAAAGGTTGGTTTGTTTGACTATTGATTTTTGTTATCAAGCTAACTATAGAACATTGAAAGTATTGTTAACCTTATTGCTAAAGAGTAACGAAGAAACATTTGAATAAATTTAGGAGAATGTTTCTAAGGAGTGTTTAAATTATATTTGATTCAAAAACAAAGTTTGTTAGATGTTCAAAACGCTTCAACTAAGTCATATTTTATGTTTTGATTTATGCCTAAATTTTACGTTGTGACAGTACCTCCTCTGCAGAAACGATGCTGGTTGCTAGCGAGTGGACAAGGCCGGTTTTCACATGGAACTTTTGTTCTTAACCCAAAGCACAGACAACTAAACAGTTGTTCTGTAATCTGTGCCCAAATTAAAGGAAGGAAATTTTAATCTATAGAGGTGTGTGTGTTTTTTTTAGTCTTACGAATTTCACAGAAACGGTAACGATTTGGATCACTAAATTTGGCATACAGCTTCCTCTAAACTCGATTCAGTGCAACTCGAAGCACGATTTTTTATTTTCCTTTCAGTCTTTTCAAAATAAATGTTGAAATTTCACTTATGGACACTATTACTGTTTTAAAACTTGTTTAGATGCAAGGAGCTCATAGAACAGCTGATATACATCACTATATGATAGTATATGATACATCACTTTGATGCAAAATAGCTTAAAGTCACAAGCCAAAGCAACACATTATGTTCTGTATCAATACTCCAGCCCTTAATTCCTTTTTTTTTAATAATTCCAATTAATTATTGTATTGGCATTGGCAATTGAAATTCATAAAATTATCTCATGTTTAATTTAAACATCTCGTGGTAAAGCATGGGATGTTTACTCTAAACTCAATTCCGTTGTCCAATTTCACAATTCTATTTACCTTTTTAAAAATGTATGTTAAATGTTTGAATTTTTGTAAAATGGGTTAGATGCAGGTAACTCATAGAGGCAGTTGATACATGATAAATCACTATGATGCTGATATAGATGACACGCCGTAACGCCGATATGCCACAAGCCAAAGCAATAGATTAGTTCTGTATCAATATTGCAGCGTCGCAAAATACAGCTTCACTAATAGAAGTGTGTTTGTGCACTTCGCTTTTCAAACAGCTGAACTGTATGGCTAGCAACACTGCAATTTCACTCGCCCTTCCCAATTTCGTAATTTTGTGATGGCTACCAGAAAAGTGATCTAGTCATCTACCAGAAAAGTGAAACTTCAAAATGGATTCCCGGGCAAGACCGGGTAAAATGCTAGTACCAAATAAATTAATAAATATGAAAATTACTACAAATACTTTCAACTTTATTTTTTACTGCTTTTTCAACATCAGGTTGTTTTCCACATCTTATGATCCTTTTCAACAGCTATATTAGTCATTATTATTAAACTGAACTCTTAAGCTGAACTCTTTTGCTTGCGTACTTATCAACAAACTGTAATTGTGATTTGTCAATTTGATACCTCCAACCCATTGTTCCAATTTCCAATAGTTTTATACCAGGATAAACGATCACTTGAAAATATGGCTCAACCGAAATACAGCCTCTGCTAAATTTTCCAATTATTTGATGAGAGCAAAATAAAAAGATTTAAATCATCACGACTTCGTACAATTTCGCATAGATGTTAAAGTATTGTAGGTATAAACGGTTATGCATTTTGATACGCATCCCAAATTTCGAATCCACGATTAAACAAATCTCGTTCTCTTTCAACCCTACGTTTTCATTTGCAAAATGTGTACAGCGAATCTTATGCCTTGTTCAAGCCTACAATGGTCCATTAGATAGCAATATTTCTTTAGTCGAGTTGAAGAGGAACGTTCTTTCGTTCTCTCCAATTCTGTCTCCAGCCTCTATATCAACGGAACGTACTCAAGATGAGAGATAAATGCCGACACAATTCGTTCAACCAGGCACTTGCGTTGGACCAGATTGTTTTCCATTATTTCGTTACACCATACTGGTTCCCTTCCATTTAAGCCTGGGTAATCTGATTTTCCATTCGACGGAAACATTATAGGCCTGCCTCAGAACATTATTCGTAAACGGAATTCTTGGCAACAGCTGCCTTGTCTAGAGTTTAATCACTTTTGGATAGTAATTATAATATCAAAATAACTCAGCTTCAGCGTTTTACCTGTTTCATTTATTGCTGTCATTTTAGCTGCTACTAAAAGACAAATGATGTTTGTATTTGATCTGTTGAGATGTAGAATATTAAGATTTAAATAAACTAATGCTTCATTTTTAAGGAATAAGTTAGATTGAATTGAAAAAAATTGGATGAAAAGTAAGACACAATATTGATCAATGTAATATCAAAACTTGCACTGTATTCCTATATAATGTATGATTTTCACTCACTCCTACTCAAAATACTGTAGGGATGCATTTTAAAGAGAAGCTTCATCAGCCTCCTTAGAAGTGAAATGCATCCCCCCAGTATCTCCAGTGTAAGTGAGTGAGAATCATTTATTAAAAAATAGAAATACAGTGTTAGTTTTTATATCAGACTGTTCATCAAGAATTTCGTCCCGGAAAACATCATAGACAATATTGATGCTGAATCTCTTATATTTATTGATGTACCGAGGTTATTCTCAAACTAGGTTTGAAATTACTCTATAGGCCATAGACTGCGGGACAAAATGCCTCCTGACTAAAATTCGTAATTGATATGACGTCACCTCATTTAGTTTGTTCACTTTTTAGTTTGAAATAAACATATTCAATTTTTCAATCAGCTGTAGAAATATTCCATTGTAAAGCTGGGCATTCACGTTCCAACTTGCAGTACCACTTGCAGTACTGCTAGTAGTACTGCTAGATGGATAGTCGACTCCACTCACGCTCCTACTTGCAATCCAACTTTATTCCTAATCAGCTGTGAACGTCGCTCTCGAGCCGAAAAATGTAACCGAAGTTGCCCGATGTTGCCCGAACTTGCCCGAAGGTCATGCACTGAATGAGATAGGTTGGACGACTTTGATCCAACGCCCCCACACACGTTCCAACACCGTCGATATTCGGAAGTTATCCCTCTAGTCGTCCATGTAGTCGTCCATCTACAATTCCAACCATCCAACAAGCCCATTCACGTTCCGTTTTCGGATCCAACCTTGGAGGTTGGACTGCAAGTGGTACTGCAAATCGGAACGTGAATGCCCAGCTTAAGTTCCTAGTAAAATTGTAATCCTCCTGTTTCTTGACAGATACTGCTACAAGTCACCATTAATCACTTTCCTTTGAGGTTAGACATTGTTGACATATCGCCAAATTATGTTATTGCTCATTATTTCTACAAGTTATATGATGTTTACTCATTTGTATTGGTGTAGAAAAATTGGAAAGGTGTTGAGAGCGTTTAACACTCTAATGCCCGGTTTCTAGGTCGTTCATTAAGTTTAATGGATCATTAACTCACTTAATGAACGACCTAGAAACCGGGCATAAATATCTTTAATTATTATTATTAATTATTATGAATTTTATGCCACAAGGCCAAATTATTATCGATTTTGAAAAATTAATATTATCAAATCGTTTGTTTTTAATTTTTAAATGTATTTTTTGTCCGTATTTGTATTTGATTTGAATCTCGTTTTTCCTTCTCAATTGTTATTTGTTCCGTCCCATCCGATTTTATTATAATATTTATTTGTGATTTTTTCCATATTATTTTCTCAATTCCTAGGAAATGGCACTTTGCGTAAACTCCCCAAAATTTTCATCAGGAGGGGGAAAAAGTGGTCATGATTTACATCACCAATTCGGAACCAAGACATGACTTCTTTGCTTTTTGGAAGGGGACTGACTACCTGTCCCAATAATAAATATTGTATTTTATTGTGAATTTTTTAAAATCTGCACCTTTTTGACCTGCACGTCTGGAGCTTAAAGTTGGGCCAGCTTATTTTAAATTGGTAAAATTTAACAACCGTTAAACTCAAGTCAATCGTACTATAAAAAGTTGTAAAATATGTGGAATCAACCGCCAACACGACGAGAGGGGCCACACGCTCAGACTATTCCAAAGTGCAACTGAATTCTTCACCGAGTGAGTCAAATACTAACTTACTTATTTGTATGTCCACACTCACGAAAGCGCTTGCATGTGACGAGATTTTTGAAATATAATTTTTCACAATACACAAAGGCTGACATTCAAATTTCTTTCAAGCTGTACAAGGTCAGACCGAACCAAACTCGAATTTTGTAGCTTTTTAAGAATTAATTTTTATATTTTATTGATCAATAGTCCTTCCAAATTCAATAGTTCACAACACGTTTCAAATCAAACCTTGTTGAAATTATTTTATCATAGTTTTAGCTATTTTTCAAATCAAATGCCTCATTTCTATCAGACTGTTTTACTGCACAATATATGTATTTTTTGTTTTTTAAAGCTGCTATAGTCCTACTCTATTTTTTTCTTCTGTCTTGATGAGTTCTGTAGGATCAAGCCAGTCTACTGTGTCTAGCCGCAAAAGTACTCTCCGATTTTTAGAGGTCTGTGAATTTTAATTTGGCAAGTGCCTAATACAGTATATCAGATATTGAGATTTGTTTTCCTCAGTCCGAAGGTGATATTGTGGAAGGTATCCATAATGAATAATAAGATGAAATTGTCACAACCACATTTATTAAAAATATTGAGATACTAGTTTCGGTTGTTATACAATTATCAATCTCAAACAAACTAAAAATGTTTTTCATGTTAAAAAAAAAGTATTTTAGTGTTTGAGATTGATAATGGTATAACAACCGAAACTAGTATCTCAATATTTTTAATGAATGTGGCTGTGACAATTTCGTCTTATTATTCATGATAATTATCATTGAAGGTGGATAGTGTTGTAGTGTTCCATCGTGCATTAGTTTCAAGCCATTTATTTCCAATTAGGTAAAAATAAATTATTTCTACTACCTCTCCACAAGTGAGAACTGTTTTGGATGGAGACTCGAGGTAGGCCCTTCTTCAGGTTCAATTTAGTTTTAAGCTAGGATTTGAAGTCGATTAACTATCTTCATTCTATCAGGGTCAACAGCCGAAAACCAGCATCACATGCCCAGGCATTTCATTGTTATTTTGTCTTAATAAATAAATTAAGTAAACAGAATAAATAAATTCCTTCACAATGTATGAACCAATGATTAAGTAATTATTACGTTATTATGTATTGGAATCTGAAAAGCTGTTTATAACAGTTCAACAATTACTTTAAATGAAATAGACTGTAAATAGATTTACACAAAAAGAATTGAGAATAGTTGAAAGAAGGAATAATGAAAGTTGAGTCGTACTGGGTAATGAAATGAAGATATCACCACTGTTAAGCGGATGAAACCAACTTCTAAAGGCTGCAGACTTCAATAATGGAAGCATGTTTAGCGTCCGAGTGATAATAAAAGCAGTACATTGAGGAGCCCTTCCTTCGCATGCAGCAATAACCAGATAGTGGGACTCATGGCCAACAAGGCATTCACAGCAGTAATTTGATCAGAGATTTCGCACACTCTCCTTCCTATTGTCAAACCATTCATCATACTTTTTTCATTTCTTTCAATCCTATTTTTCCTTTGATTGATTTAATTTTCCCCACATTTTTCGTTTTTTGACTAAGAATATTCTCCAGAAATTCCTCTTCACAGTGATACCAAACACGTGATATTTTAATTGTTGTGAATATTTTTAATATTTTTTTTTAAATACAATTTTTTCTTCTTACATAGATTTTACCATTGGAATTTCTGAACTTTCAAAACTTTCTAATATTTTAAAAATTGAACTGAGAAATATGTATGTGATATCAATGTGGATGGAATTTTGCGCTGAATCATAATTATTATGTCAACACTGCTTTTCATGCAGATACAACACACCTGATTATTTCAGTTCAGTTTTGAGCTTGTCGACTTGGCTTAGAAAATGCTTTTACTCCATTGATGAGCTTCTTGATTGTTATATGTAATTATTTCATAAACATGTTAGTTGAGCTTCTTTTAATGTTTTATGTATATTTTAAATGTATTTTGATGACGCCTAATGTAATGTTCCATTATTTCAACGTCAAATAAAGATTCTTGATTCTACACTTTTGCTGTTTTTCAATGTTCCTTGTACACCGTCTTTTTTTCTTTGTTTCCCGTAAATTAGGCTTTTGAGTAGTGGGGGAACATTTTCGCAAAAACAACTCAACATATGATGCTGACATTTTTAGAGAGTACTCACATCATATCTTAACACATATTTACCCAGGGGTTTTGGGGAAAAGGAATTAGAAAAATTCAGGCCTTCAGGCCTGAAGATGGATCTCACAGATTCGAAAGCGCTCGGCCTACAGATTAAGCGAGTTATACTTATTCTTAATGAATAATTGACTGCAAGTCGTTAAATTTCACATGAAAAGTTAATATATTAACAACGCAGTTCGTCATGGAACAAGAAATCCAGGAATTAGAAAAACGTTATAGACATTAATAAACATAATTCTTCAACGTTAAAACATCTAAGCAATATTTTCCAATTCCCCGGTTCAAAAGTTGTAAATAGAGGCACTAAAGTTGTGGTAAAAATTTGGTAGCTATAGGATAGTTCTCAGTAGTTCCACTGAGAAAATGTTCCCTACATTAAATTTGACATGGGCTTAAATAGCACCACCTTGATCCAGGATGATTGAGATAACATAGGTTAATGATAAGATGTCAATATCAGTAAGGCGATATAGAATACAATACTTTTTGTACTCTAGAAATGGCAAAAAAGTAATATTAGATTCCTTTCACTCTCACACTCTATATCAATTGATCAACAAAATACAATTCCAACCCCCCCCCCCCCCCCCCACCGTAACATGGTAGCATAATACATTTCATTGTCAATGTTAATGACTCAATAAGGTAGACTAAACGTTTTTAAATTATAGTTCACTGCATACTATCCTGTTTAAATATTTAGAAAACTGGAGAAGAATCTCTATTGTTGTCTGGATTGTAAAGTTCAATTTTTTCCAGTAATTCGAATTAGCTCCAGTATTAGCTGTCATTGAAAAAAAGTAAGTGAAACCTTACTGTCATGAAAAGCATTCCATGAACATTCGCGAATTTTAAAGTGCCAAATAATGTTCAAATCATTGAAAACTGTTGAGTACTTCTGATTTTACAAACTCACTGAAATGTTGCTCTACAGTCGTATGTTGCTCTACAGTTGTGCCAATTACAAATATTGATCTTTTCAGTAGCCAAGGTTTACTCAGCTTTTCAAATGGTTCCGGACGCCTCGCTTCAATTTAGTAACGAGTGCAGATCCAATAAGGTTAATAGCGGCAGGGACTTGATCAATCTGAAACATTTTCTACTCATTTTGAAAACACCTGTCTCTAATCCGTTCAAGTAAATTAAATTCATTAAAAGATTGCAGTGATCAAGGACGATATTATTCCTCCACAACCTTGGACTTTAGACATTGTCTGTTTAAAATAACAGATTCTCTAATTCCATTCATTGCGAAATCACAATAACTGCTTGTCCACCACAATTTCCACTACCAAATTCAGATCTAATCACCTAAAAAGGTTTAAAACCTTGAATAAGGTTTTTAAATCTTACAGGAATATAATCCATTGTATATCTAGATCTAAGTTCTTCCATATCTATTCGGTTAGTTGTTATTCCAATCACCAGCACTTAATCATTGCAGTGGCAGAATGTTCCAGTTCATTGGTTCATGGCAAAGACGTTCAATTCAAAAATTTGTAATTTTCAGCTCTATTTTGAAATGAATTTCATTTTGAATTTTCATTTAAAATTTTGAATTTTATTCACACAAGGACAAGTGAGAAATAGCCTACATATTAAGCAGTCATTCACACTGATACAAAAAATTAAATGGCTGCGGCAAATATAAAATAAATTCTGATTTATAGAAAATATTTTTTGCCAAATAGGTTTCATATATTAAAGTCAACATCGCCAGAATGATTAGACATCGGACATGAATTGAAAGTTTCGTGAGACCAGACTTTAAAAAAACACAGGTTTCATCGAATTAAGAGAGTGCAAAGTGCTCTTTTTATGCATTTTAACTTATTCAGACTTAAAAATTGATTTTGAGTTCTAATAAAATTAGTTTTAGTTGAATTAATTAATTGGTTAATTCTAATTCAGTCTTACTATATAAATACATTTTTCAGCCACATTCAGCCTACAGCTGTTACTATAAAGATCTTGAGTTATATACGTCATTGGAATTTCAATGTCTATACTAACAAATTTACAATCGTAATAATTGTAGTAGTAATAATAATAATAATAATAATAATAATAATAATAATAATAATAATAATAATAATAATAATAATAATAATAATAATAATAATAATAATAATAAAAATAATAATAATGATAATAATAATAACAATAATAATAACAATAATAATAATAATAATAATAATAATAATAATAATAATAATAATGATAATAATAATAATAATAATAATAATAATAATAATAATAATAATCATAATAATAATAATAATAATTTCAATTTCAATTTATTTCTCTCAGATACAAACAGTTTCACTTTCACACAGTGCACTTATTTCTCTTCTAGCTATAAGCTATTTGAAGAGAATTACAATATAATTTGCAATAAAAATAAATAAATACAACAATAGTGATTATGGTTCACACATTTCCTAAATAAATATATATTTTCTTTTCTTCCAATAATGATGGAAATATTCATGAACGTAACATCATATTTGTTCATCATAACAAATTTCTACATAACTCTATATACTTATGTATCTATGCTACTCAACACTTCTTCATCGTACACAGACAATGCTACTTTCTGTCAATCTCTAGATGGCATTAATCGTTGCTATTTAGTGCCCAGTGGCCAGCCCAGTTCTCTACACAGTCAGAACAACCTCAACCTAAAAGTTCACATTTTAAAGCAAATAAGTTTTTATTTTCATTAAGAAATCTCAGCCCACCAGAAGATTAAATTATCAGTATCATCATTCATTGATAAATTTATTTTCCCCTTTTTATTCTACCCAGTTATGAATCTTAGTAGAAAGTTTAACCATGTTAATTTAGGCTACCATTTTATAATTCTTTTAATCTAACAACTAACTTAGAAATTTATTACTCGATAGTGTATTTTCTAAACTCATATTTGTGTTTGAAAACTAATATATCAATAACTTCCAGGTGAGTGATAATCTGTGTCCTATTTTATTTGCATTTCCTTGGTGTTACGTGTCTCAGTCGTCATTTATCCTCATAAAGTACCGTACGCTTTCAGCCTTGTTTTAATCTCACCCTTTCTTTGTAACATTCTTAGCTCCAATGGCAAAGAGTTTAACAACATAGGTATTCCAAACTCTGGCGCTTGTTTGCCGTAATTATTATAGTTAATTATTTGTGTCCTAAATTGTCTCTGTCTCAAGTTATAACGGATTTCATTTATCTCTCTGTATTCGTTGTTAAAGTAATGACTTGACAAATCTGTATATTTTGCTAAAGCTTCTAATGACATAACTCCAAGTATACTACGTTCAATACCATTAGAAAGAGTTCGGATTAATCGTCTTACAAGAATTTTTAGAGGTTTTTTATGTATTCAGGTGCAAGGCTGTACAAAGTAATACCATAAAAAATTATGCTTTGGATCATTGAAAAATAAATTACTCTCTTGGTACCAACTGGAAAATAACCACTTATTCTAGAGCATTTATACAGAGCAGCTCTCATTATGTTTGAAATATCAGCAATTTGCGATCCAAATTTCATATCTGCATCAAATTTCATTCCTAGATGCTTGATACTCTCACTAAATATAAGAGGTTGACAGGTACATTCATTTCTGCAGCTATTTCTCAGGCACTCGGTTGTATGACATATCAATTTGACCATTGTATCACTATGGACATTAATTCTAGGGTTCTTGAATACAATGACCTTGGTCTTTTGAGAATTTACTTTAATAGAATTATTTAAAAAAAATTTGATCGCCATATCAAGGTCTTGTTGCATACATCCCAAGCCTGCTCTTAGATCAGTATGAATCATATAAAATATATTATCATCAGCATACTGCAATATTTTACTCTTAAACCTAAGGCTGGCCAAATCATTGGCATATATATTGAATAACGCCGGAGACAATATACTACCTTGAATTAAACCACATATCTGGTTATAGCTTCTACTAACGTATTTACCTATACTAAAGTAGAATTAAAAGTAGAAGCGTATTGCCAAAACGGCGTTCGAAGCGACGGAGGAGGGGGCACCTATGTGCTTAGCCAATAACAATTGGACAGTTACCACACCAACTGATACAGTGTTGCGATATCTCCTACTCCCAAACCTCGCCAGTCCCAGTGGCCACTGTAATACCCCAATAGCTAGTGGTTAGGAGTAATTTTGCTCACTTAATCTTTATTGATTAAGATTAATAATTGTATTCCCCTTTTTTTAAATTCGTTTGAATTCGGCCAAATTTGCGAATGATTTGATATCAAGGGTTAAGCCTGAAAGTGTTTTTCTTCAGTTTAATTTTGATAATTTCCTTTTAAGCAATTTTTGATTAATTTGTTATTCCTAGTCAGCTGAAGTGTTCATGAATAAATCTGAAGGGTTAAGCCAAATAGTCACTGTTCTGTTTAAATTTTGCTTATTTATTTTGTTTTACATTTAATGTTGATTGTTCTTTGGGAGACACAATATATGTGTTAAAATTCAGTTGTCCATCATTTTTCTTGTTCACCCTCTCCTAGAAAAAGTTGCTCACCCCAGCATTGATTTTTTCAATGCTAAATTATTTATTCATTTATTAAGTGCAATGTATTTATTCATTACAATGTTATCGCACCTGAGCTTGCTGAGAATGTTCTAGCAAATCATCTACTAGCGATCATCTGTTTGATGTAGGCCTATTTATTGTTCATTTTTTCTTGCTCACTGTACAAAAGAATGAAACTAGTTTCATTATTGATTATTCAATGACAAAAGGTTCAACTCGGACACTTAATCTCAATGAAATTGTGACATCACTTTTATTTAAAACAAAAAGGAAGAAGTTAAGCTTTTAAAGTTAATAGAGAAAAAATCCAGACATCAGTAAAACTACCGAAACATTAAAAAAAACTTATTCACTTGTTTTCAAAGTGATAGTAAAAGTTAAATCAAATATAAAAAGTCATACATAAATCGCATGATTGATTTTTCCTGCATTCACTGCATTCCTTCCTGAGTTAAACAAGAGTATTTCTACTATATCTTTAATTATTGAGAATAATCATCATTGAGACTTGGATTTTTTTGAGCAACTATTTTGTATAGGGCCTACTAACATTCTACAAGAAATTCAGCTTTACCCTAATTTGTTACAACAATGTCTATTTTTTGCATTCATTGCCTGAGCAAAATCAGTTTGTGGTGTGCTACTGCCATAGATTAGGGAGTAAGTAAGGTTCGTCTATGCTACTTCACTGCCATTTTGTATAGGGCCTACTAACATTCTACAAGAAATTCAGCTTTACCCTAATTTGTTACAACAATGTCTATTTTTTGCATTCATTGCCTGAGCAAAATCAGTTTGTGGCGTGCTACTGCCATAGATTAGGGAGTAAGTAAGTTTCGTCTATGCTACTTCACTGCCATTTTGTATAGGGCCTACTAACATTCTACAAGAAATTCAGCTTTACCCTAATTTGTTACAACAATGTCTATTTTTTGCATTCATTGCCTGAGCAAAATCAGTTTGTGGCGTGCTACTGCCATAGATTAGGGAGTAAGTAAGGTTCGTCTATGCTACTTCACTGCCATTTTGTCCAGCATTCCACACGATGTGGCAAAACTGTCGCCGAACTTTGCCGAGACATTCCGACCGTCCCCGAAGACAACACCTCCAAGCCGACTTCCCAATACGTTTCTGCTTTTAATTCCACTATAACATGTAATTTCCGATCCAATAAGTAATTTTCAAATAACCTTAACAGTTTTCCACCTATCCCTATGTCCTTTAACTTATGTAGCATCAATTTAAAATCTTCTATTTCAAATGCCTTTGTTAGATCAGTTGCCATAGCTATAACAAATTTATTTTCATTTAACGCCCTATTAATATCATTTGTCAGATTTTCTAATAGATGACTTTTTGGGAGTGAAACCATACTGAGCCTCATTTATTATATTATGATATGATAAATAATTTTGTAACTGCATACCAATATAATGTTATATAATTTTCATAATAACTGAGATTGATCCAATTGGCCTATAGCATCCCAAATTTTTTTTGATCCATTTTTAAAAATAGGTCCAAGATAAGTGATTATCATAAAATTTGGTATATTACCAGTGTCAACAATCCTTTCAATCAGATGCATTAAGACCAACTTTAAATAGTATATATTATTTTTTATGTCCTGTGGTCTAATATTATCTGGTCCAGATGATGTTCTATTGTTCAGTTTATTTATAGCCAAATATAAGAGTTCTTCATTTATGTTTATCAAATTCATACTTGTCCTATTGCCTATTAAAAATTGCCTCCTCTGAAGCACCCGGATAAATCAAAATGATTCCCGGTTATCTCAGAATTAACCCACCTTAATGGGTTCGGAACCCACCTAAAACTGTAGGTCCAGCTCATCAATCACCATCATCCAAACTCATTACCCACGCACAGGTCTCAGACCTATGTGGGCTTCATCCTCAAAAAAAAACCTCTTCAACCTTTTCTTTAAAATTTATTTTGAATTTCTCTATTAAATTAATCATCTGATACTCTTCCTTGACATTAAAACTACTTTTAACTGTTTCTAATATGGTTGGCCTTTCTTTTTTATTATGATGAATAATAAGACGAAATTGTCACAACCACATTTATTAAAACTTCGGGAAACTAGTTTCGGTTGTTACACCATTATCAATCTCAATCAAACTGAAAACTAAAGTACAGAGAAGCCTTATATATACTGTACATGGAATGATACTATTGGCTAAGAGGGAAAGAGGTTGACCTTAATCGGACATTGTGATTGGCTGTCAAGTCACGCCCCCTGGTGGGAGGAGTAACAAGCAAAAATACGAGTCAAATCAATAACTAAACACTGTGAACAACAAGGAAGCAACAAAGAAGAAAAAAATTCGTAATAAGGCTAGAATTTAATCAAATTAAAAAATTAAAAAATTTAGAACTTCACTGAAATGCAATCAAGGTAACTGAGAAATACATGTAAGAACTGCTTTTAAAATGTAGGCTGGAATTACAATGAAACCAAGTTAGTTGTATTGAATTGGTTAAAATAAATTTGGTCATTTAAATTAGTTATGGAATCGTTTTTTACCAACTTAGTTATCTCCAAAGCTTCTAAAATGTTCAATTGTCTGCCTTTGCCAATCAAATGCAGAAATTCAACAATTTCTTCAGCCTTGAACTTGTGTCCATTATTAATGAGATGTTCTGCAAAATTTCAATCTCCTTTTTGGGTTTTCCAATCCCTGATATGTTCATTTACTCTACATTTGAAACTTCTACCAGTCTGACCCACATAACAAGCATTACAATCACCGCAATTCAATTTATAAACCCCACTTTTATCCCAGTTATCAATTTTGTCTTTACTACACCCGAATAAGCTCTTTAAAATTGGTTTGTTTTGAAAAGCTACATCAAAACCGTTCATTTTCCGTTCTTACCTTTTGCCAAGGTAAGGCACCGTTATCCATGACCTATCCCCAGTTTCAGTTACAGCAATGCTAGTACTGATTCAGTACTGAATTGCTACCAAAATTATTGTCTAATAATAATAATAATAATAATTGTAATAATAATGATAATGATAATAATAATAATAATTTTTTCCGCTCAAAAAATGAAAAGCTGGTGGGCAAACAAGAAGTACAAGTCCAAAAAATGAACCATCTTCACTCAGCGTCTTCCACTTTGGGAGTTTTACGTCTATAATTATAATAATTACAATTTTCAATGATAATTTTCGTTTCGAAAGTTTTTCAGATGGTGAGTATTGGAAAAACTTAAAACTTATAAAGTGAGTAACTCACCTCTTCGCCAATTGAAGCTCAATATTCAGTATCGGTTCTTCAAGGTTCAAGTAATATGATTAAAGTAATATGATTTCATTGCATGGGTATGTCCTTGATCTATAGTTATTTAAATTTATTAAAATATAATTTTTTGTTAAAACTATACGATAAGAAAATCAATATTTTTGAACAGAACATTTTAAACAGAGTGTTTATGTTATTGAACAGCCTGTTCAAATTGTGTGTCTCAAGCAGCAAAGCTGATCCCGATTCTAATCGATCATAATCTAGTCACTAAGCTTTGTGCATAGAAGAGCTGTTTCAGTTCATAAGTAGGAGGAGTTTCGTGTGACGTAATGAGGGGAAGAGCTTCTGTGCGAACTCAAGGTAGCCTGCACACTTCAAATTAGTTGATAAAAGCTTTAGAATGGAGTGTCATGAAAGCTATAAAATGCAGACGCTCAATAACCGTACTATGTCGGAGCGACCTTTACAAAGGATGAATAAGTCGTTCAACACTTGAAATTACCTCGCTTCGAAATTCTTCGACTTTTTTATGGAAAAGAAGTTTGCTCCAACAATCTCCAAATTCCTTTGTAATGGAATTCTACTTAGAAGTTTACCGGTCTCTATTATGCTGGAATTTCAATTTGTATACGCTTTCTTATCAAGTGTCAAAAAAACAATTTTTTCTACAATATACTACATAAATAGAATTTTTGGGAAAAGTGCCTGGAAAACATTTTTTTTTCTATTAATTGATTATAATTTCCTATAAGTTGAGCATTCACCATCAGCACCTAATAAATAGCGTCTATGGAAAGCCCAAGAAGAATTTATGGGTAGTGTATAGGTAGGTTAAAAAACATCATTTCTTGAAATGCTCTTCTTTCAATGGTCTAATTTATTATTATTAAAAATCATTTAAGTGATAAAAAGAATTTCTAACGTTCATATCGATTTTTTATTTGAAATTTGCTTATTGATTTCTCTTTTGCCAATCTATTAGGCTACAATATTGGAAAGTTAGAATTTTCTTCACTGCTTATTTTGTTTTCCAGTGATGTATCACATCATCACATGGGCATTATATGTAATGAAAGTAGATAGTTTAAAATAATTATTCCTTAACAAGCTATTATTTTTTGAGCACCATGAACTGCACAACGAAGTGGATAGAACCCATTATATTTTTGATGTTCACCTAGTCTATTAAAAGGGAGTGAACACTCGTCAATAATTTATGAGATTCCCTTACAGTACATTAATTTTCTCGTATGATAACATAATGACACTATAGCAAGGGGATGAATTGAATACTAACCAATCCCTTTCCTTATTAATAAGTTAGAGAATAATTATTATCTCAATTTATTGTGAAGCGTGATTTTTTATAAAAGAAACATTGTTGGAGTTGGATAATACTGTTCCCGGATCATTGTAACTGTTCAGATAGTCAAGTCTATGTAAGTCTAAATATATTTTATTTTATCATTATAGATAATAATAAGCGTACGGCTTTTAATGGTGGGGAGACCCTTACGGGTAGTTCCACCTCGCCGTTTGAGCCATGCTACGGGGAACATGGTGGACCTACTATTTTAGGTGGGTTCCGAACCACCGGGTAAGTGATAATAAAGCTTGTAACATCAAGTCATTGAAGCACGGTCACCCATTATAGATATGTACCTCTAAATGGAACTTTGTAAAAACGTCATTACTAACTATTGAAGCATTTAAGATCTTCATGTTCCATTGGTACGATGGAAAACGATAAACAATGTACCACTTACCAAAAAAGGTTATTGGTAATTTCACAGTCGGCTCACAGGTCGACGTCTAAAAATAGAAGTATGTCCAATGAACTGAGTTATATTATTGTACCAATATTTATTCCAATGATAATCAAAAGCCACGATTTCCAGCAAGAACAACAAATAATATTGGAGAGTTAGGCAATATGTTTTGGTAAATTTGTAAAAGCATTTCATCAAAAGGAGAAGCTGGGCTTTAAACCCTTCACGTTAATCAATCTGGAAATAGAGTCGTCTCAATTTTATTGCAGCGTGATATTTGCAATATTAATTTTGTCTGTGCTTTCAGAAATACAGTCATCAATTCAGGCAAAAAAATTCGCTGATTTAATCCAACTGTTGACTTGACTTAACAAGAAATATCATATCATTTACGTATTTCATATCTATGAAATATCCATATAAATACAGTATTTTTCAGCGAAGATTCGTATTCTAATTGAAAATTGAATTTTGAATAAAAACTCTCAATATTTTCAGAAATAAGATATCGATAAACCGTGAATGTTCAAAATCCCAACACAATCCAAACACAACGTAATTAAGTTTCGCACACCAGGTGCGATCTATTAACAACAAAAATGGCTTGCGTCATTCAATTTCCAAAGCTGCCTAATGTTTTCAATCCATTATCTTCAGATAATTACTTTGATTGTGATGCGGAACCACCTACAACATTATCGGATGATGAATTCAAATCAATTACCATACCATAAATTAGCTGGATCCTCTTACAATGTTTTTCTATCAAGAATGCAGATACGTATGTGGGGATAGCTCTCGGTTGATAATTTTTCCTCTACAAAACTATTACAATAATATAATATTGTAACTTAAAATTGAAATCCTTGTAATTTGTGATACATTTAATGCTTTGTTGAGACTACTCTCCCTTGAAAAGTCCTCTGTTTATAGTGCGACTACATCCTTAAAATCCATTGCAACTGACCTACATTGACACGACATACCATAATATAAGCTCTCCAACAAACAATGTCTTCCTAGAAATACAGCAGGAGAAATAGGGTCATGTTTGATAATTTTCATTAGATAAAGGCAGAGACAGAGTCTGTTATTAGAAAATCCGTCGAAGTGATAATTAAAAATACATTTGAATAACCCCATAAAAAACACATTCAAATCACTTCTATCATAGACGATCCATCACTCCCTTACTCCCTAATCTATGCTTCTATTAAAAGCCACCTTTGATAGTCTTCTTGGATATTAAAAGTACTTTTCATAATCAAAGTAATGCATTCACTAAATCGCAATATGCAAACATATTGGACAATTCAATTCACTTCCTGTTTTTCCTCTGCTACGCGTGTTTGATTGCATTAATAGGCGTTCTAATTCAAGGTGATTGATTGAATAAGAAAGGTTGTTACAAAATTTGAATTTTTTAAAACGTAACAGGAAACATCAAATTTCAGGCTCAGATGCCAATAATCGCTTGTTTTGAAGACTTTCGGAACGGAAAGACACTTTGCCATAAAACAAGACTGTAATTTTTATTGAATTTTGCTTCACCAGCAAAACAAACAAGACTACAAGAGTTATAAGACATAGGAAGTGTCTTACTACAAGATAATGTAGGAAGATTCTTGATTTTTGCTCTATGGCAATAAGTGTCTCCATCTATAATAGAACAGGGGTCTCCAAAGTTTTCAGCCATCGGGCCAAAATCATTAACCCAGTACGTCCAAGGGCTAGAACCGTTTTCATTTTGTACTATCTATAGAGTGTTTTAGCAGGAACCCCCTCCTCATCTTCTTTCTCTCATCCTACTTCCCCTCCCATACCTCCACAACTAACTCCTCATTATCCACCACCTCCTCCACCTATGAGCACGGACTTGTTCCTTATTAGAAGAGTCATTTTCAGAGAAATTTGTAACGTACATTTTTTCTGAAAATAAATATATTGAATTTAAAAAATTATTCCTTTTATCAAAGATGGCAAAGATTACAAGAATAAAGATGTCTAAAATTGGCAGCTATCCATATCAATTTACTCAATCATTTCAATTTCTGGGTCTTTTTTAAGTGGTAAATTGAATAGGATTTATGTAAAAAGAGCTGAAAAATTGGATAAAACATGTGACAAGTCTTTTATTGCCGTAATTATTGTGATATTTCATAATATACACAAGAAACATTATAAAAACAGGGGTTTTCAAGTTTTTAGTGGATTAACTTGCTTAGAAGTCAGCTGGTTAAGGCGAGCGAAGCGATCCTGCGGACCACTTATCTATAACTTCTATAGTCGTCAAGTATGCTCATTCAGCAAACATACAACTGCTAAATCTGATAGTAAAATTATATATTATAATCAAGTATTGTACAATCAAGTGATTGAGTAGTGTAGTGCAAAATAAGTGGCAAAACCCTATGAGCTGTCACGAGCCGGATTGATCACTTTGGCGGGCCGTAGTTTGGAGACCCCTGATCTAGAACATACTGTATACTCTTCACCTTGTTTTCACCTTTATTCGCCTTTTCAGCTCTTCATCTTTTATTCTCATTTTTTCTACTATCAGTTAATAAAATATGAACGGTATTTAATGTTTCAATTTTACTCATTCTACTAATTTTCGATGTGATTATTACTATTAATCACTGTCAGCAGAGTAGGCACATGAATCTGATTCTGCATAATAGCTGAAAAGATTTATCAAAAAATTAATTCGGAGCAATAACTATCCAATCAGACAAACCTTAAATAAATTCTGTGCTTTTGGGTAAACGAAAAAATCCTCATTGATATGAATAAAATTTATGATTGTGTTACGTTAATTATTGTTATTGAACTAGTTTTTTTTTTGAGGATGAAGCCCACATAGGTCTGAGACCTGTTCGTGGATAATGAGTTGGGTGATGGTGATTGATGAGTTGGACCTACAGTATTAGGTGGGTTCCGAACCACCGGGAAGTAATTTTACGGCAGAGAACAGTGTCCTTTTGCTGGCCAATCTAATCGGTCACCGTTACAAACAGGACCTACGAGAACGCAGCTTATCTCCATCTGATTTAACAGATACCTGCTACGGCTCGCGGCTATCACTTCCCAGAGTTATTTGGGGAACATTCTTGTTTAATTTTTCTTGGAGTCGTACAGTTTCATGATTCAGGAGGTTTATTATGAGTCGGTGTATTTCTTTTTTCAGCCAACGTGAAGGAACCTGAAACTACCACTTAAAAGAATTTTTCAAGTTTCAATTTTACTCATTCTACTAATTTTCGATGTGATTATTACTATTAATCATGATTACTGTAATATTTCTAATAGGATCAATATTTACATCCACTATTGTGTGGTAATATAGTGATACTATGTAGAATAACAGAAATGTTTAAGTAGAAATGTTGATTATTTGCATGGCTTGAATTTTTGTCTTGAATAATTAAATAAAACACTATAGTGTTTTATTTAATTATTCATGACACTAATTTCCAATATTATCTATTCGTGATATCACTGAGTTCGCAGTATATAGCGGGTAGATAGTGTGGTTTTATTGGCTTGATGACGAAATGGAGAACTAGATGTAAAATATATATGTAAAAATGCAATAATTCCAATCCATGGACACGATACAATAGAAATTTGATGTTGGAAAGCTCGAGCACAGACTGAACGGTAAATTTGATGGCAATGACAAATGGCCAAATAGCATATCGGTAGGCTGGCTGATATCAATGTAAATCAATTGAGATTAAATACATGTACAACAACCATTAGAATGCCCTTTACTTCTCATCTCATGAGAGCGAGATAAAAGCAGACAACTCACTGACCAGCAACCGCCATTATTCATAAAGTTGAATGATATTAGGCTACCTGACAACACTACATCACTCGTCTATCATTCATTTTCTAAGTTCCACTCGGTTTATTAAGAATGAAATATAACCTAGGAGCTACATGACTTGCCATTCCTGAGTTAAATTGACTGATATTTCATCGATATTATACTTTTTCATCTTGTTTTCAAAATAATAATTATTCTAATGAGACTCCTCTATTGTTATATTACACAGTATACTAAGGGGAAGTAAGGAGACTTGACCTAAGGGTAATTTCTCTATGAAAGGATAATATTTGAGTCTTGAATGTACAGTCCTGTTTGATATTGTACCTAACAATCACTCACAGAGATTAACCATTTTGCTATTTTCATTAATAGAGAGAAGACGCCATATAGTTTGCATTCTCTCAGTAATATTCTAACTCTCTAGCTTTCATCAAGTTATTCCATGTTTATGAAAGGAAAAAATTAATTTATTTTCTGCATTCAGTAATGCATATGAAATACTTTCTTAGTAATGGCGAAGGTGATATTGTGGAAGGTATCCATAATGAATAATAAGACGAAATTGTCACAACCACATTTATTAAAAGTTTGATTGAGATTGATAATGGTGTAACAACCGAAACTAGTTTCTCGAACTTTTAATAAATGTGGTTGTGACAATTTCGTCTTATTATTCATCATATGAAATACATTGTGAACCTGATCTTTGATAAATTTTTTTCATGTAACTTCCTGGAGCTTCATTTAGAAAGATTTCACCCAGTGCATTTAGGGAGACTTGACCCACTGCTCAAAGCATTTACTGAGATTTTATGCACGTTTAAAGCCAGACATTTCAGTACCATCACTCATTTGATTACAATAGGACTTTCAATTTCAAGACTTAAGTGAATAAAATAGAAATTTCAATAACGTTAAATTGTCACAAAAATAATTCATCAATTTCAATTTAACTTCAGTTTCAACTAGGCAACTATTGTTTTTTTTAAATAATGCAGTCGGATGATTTAGAACTGATCAGGAAAAAAACATGAATGCATTTTACTAAAGCCTGATATTGAATGATAAAATCTAGATTGCATTTTTATTGCAGACCCAACCTAACCTAATAATGGCGCTTGAGTAAGAAAGCATGACCGTAAGTGAAACTGAAGATAAAGATTAGCTCTCCTTTTCGATAAGTTTTCAAGTTTTTCATTCAATGATAGTAGAAATTTTGATATCTTTGAAGTACTTTTATCAAAATATGTAAACCTTGTTATTCCAATGAGTAAATGGATCAAGTCCCTCTACCCAAAGTCATCCTTGGACCAGGGAGACTTCCAAGGTTCTTGGAATGTAATTAGACCTAGGCGCAACTACTTCGGGTTTAATTCCTATGCAGTATATATAGCCTATATATATATATATATATTCCTGGATTTCATGTTAAAATATTTCTTAACAAATATTTGACTGCATGTCGTTAAATTTCACATGAAAAGTTAATATATATATATATCTTTAGGATACCTTAGGATACATTTCTAATCCTTTGCTAGTAAGGAAAAATCACGAAAAATGAAAATGTGAAAATTGTGTCGTCTTCTAAATTTTCGCTATTCTTCACCATGTTTTTACCTCTTCATCTTTTATTCGCATATTCATCTTTATTATTCTGAATTTTATCAACTGAAATTCGTTAGAAACCAAATCCAACAACTGATAATAGATGATTGACAATAATTGACAATTTGATAGACAACGGTTGATAATGGAGATCAAGCTAACACCTGCATAGTGGAATCACATTAAACGTCTAATTGAGTTTCAATGTTCAAGCTATTGAATTTAATTAAATGGAGAACTCAATTCAGTTTCTGAATAGAGCCCAACAGCATCTTATCTTAAATCGATCTTCATTATGTTAATTAAGGTTCTGTCACACCAGTATGTAGAGTGAGTGATTTATCAAAACTATTGAAGTTTTAAACAGTAAAGTTACTGTGAACATTAAATAATCATTTGAGTACCTGATTTTATTCAGAGAGAAAAATGTCGGAGAACACAATTCTCATAAACTTATAAATAAGTATCGCGATGACTCAAAAGCAAACAACTATAGAAAGTCAAGTGACAAGCGAAATTCCCGGTGGAAACAATAAATTACTGCTATTACAAAGTACAAATAATAGGATACCTGTAGAGAAGAAATTGAAATTTGGTTCTGACTCTTTAAGATGATTCCTACTCTGTGAAAGTGGATCGATACAAATCGAAGCGTACTACTAGGCCTTTGAGAAAGACTGATTGAAATATTTGGAATAATCAAAATAGTAAGAAGAAAATACAAGGAATTAAAATCTCACTTTTGAATTTTGCGGCAATCTTTGGTGATCGAGTCTCACCCAAAACACAAAATTGGAAAAGAGGCCATAGACTCTCCATCCTGCACTACGATGTTTTCAATCAATCAATACAAGAAAAAGTATCATAAAAAATGCACTATTGATTTTATTTAAGTAACAAGTACACCGCATTGCAACAAATCTATCTATTTCGTGTCGCTCACTCAGAATAATTTGAACCTAAGATAGAGAAAAATTGTGGGTCCCATTCGAATCAACAATTTAGTATTGGGTCCCGACAAAAATACCCTGATACTAAAGTGAATTGAAGGTAATTGATCAAATTTTAACAAGTCTTCGATTCACTCGATTGATTTATGACAAGCATCTTTCATATGTATTATTTTAAATAATAATAATTGAAACCTAGTTTCAATATTCTGATACATGTAATATTCATCACTAGAATCAATAATTCTCATTACAGTAACCACAGTTGGGAAGCTTAGAGTATCACTCGTTAGGAAACAAACAACCCGTGTTCCTAATAACCATCATTATGGGTGTCGTCAGAGGGTGATTCATCACCTTTGTAAAGCCTTTTGAATTATTAAGGGAGTTTGAAATTTCCTGGCTCAAAGAATTAGTTGTGCGTAATGAAGACACACAGAGCTTCTCATCAATAATAAGTCTGTATACTCCCACACACTTACTTCGAAATCATGAACACTGAACCTGCGGTTTGTTTGGAGACGTTCATGATATGGGTTTTCTTTACACTGCACATGAAGGTGAGAAGGGAGGATATTGATACGTATGGTTTCAAAGACTCTATTAAGTGAGATCACATATAAAATTATTAAACTTTCTTTGTACTTGTCATATTAGGCTACAGCCAAATTTCTATATAACAAACTTACAATTAACGACATCCTCTACTTTAATTTTTTATGTAGTTCCTTGATATTGCAAACTTGGTAAAACGACTTATCAACGACTATCTCTATCAGGGACATTAGAGTTGAGTATAAGAGAGGTCCATGAGTCCCAACTTCGCCCTTAATAAAGGAAATCAATCAATCAATCAATCTATAGAACGATTATTTTGCCAGAATAATTGATGTCATTATGCAGAAGTCCAACTTTTTAAAATATTCTGATTATCTCTTATTTTATTAATCTATTATTTTTTGCCTATTTATTTTTCCATCACCTATCACTTTTTCATCTCATTTGTGTTCGAAGTTAATTTCACCCAGTTCGGTGTATTCATGACGAGTGTGTAATTCTTTTTCTCTGTATTAATTTTTTTCCATTTTTTTTGGATCAATAACATCCAAAAATCTTTGGACGAAAACACAATGTTGAAGTCTGAAGAGACATCCGCAGTGGGGACAGGTTAAAGATGGGCACACCTCGACATTTTTCGGGGGGCTAAGGAAATTTACGGGAATATTACTTTTGAAAAACGTTTCAACCGCCATAAATGTAGTTTTTTTAGTTGTGATTCACCCTCCCCCCTCCCCAATTCGCGCCTGGCTAAAAATATACATTCTACATGGCCTACGTTGTTTTTTATGCGTGATTAAAAGTGGCAAAATGGATATTTTGAACCATATACTATGGGAATATCCATTTCTTGGAATGAACTCATTGGCAAAATTCTCATCAAATCATAGTGAAAAACTTTCTATTTTTAATTTCTTCAACTATTACTGCCTGTACATAAAAGAAAGTCATTAATGTAAGCAGGTTACACTCTTCATCTATAACCTTCCTCTATTTGAAGCATCAAAATTCTTTAGTTTTCCCTACTCAGCCATAAATCAAGAAGAATATCATCGAATAATCGTCATTTTTTTTATTTCCATTACTAATATTACTTCTACATAGTCATAAATGTAGGCAGGCCATTAATACTATCTGTCATTTTACTCTCTGTATTTTAGAGCTCGGCACCGAATCGCATAATTTTTAGATTTTTCTTCTTTATTGATAAAACATGTAGATAATTAAATACATTCTATTCTATTCGTTTCTATTACTATTATTACTTATAGATGAATTAGTCATAAATTTATGCAGGTATACTTCATCTATTACCTTCTACAATCTGTGTTTTGGAGCATCAAATTGCGTAAGTTCTTGGTTTTTTCCTTTTTATCAATAGAACCACAAAAAAATCAGTTCAAAACAATGGGAATTATCCCAAATAATAATTTAACTATAGCACACAGTCAACAAGCTGTTACGCGAAAGCATTGAGATGCTCAACAGCAGCTCTGCGCTCAGAGATGCAGGAGCGAGTTAAACGCGGATCGGATGCTGCGATGCGGTTTCGAATGCGGGTGGCAGTTCATGGCGACGTTATCAAGCGAGCAGCGGCCAGACACTGGCGAGAACTTCGCGCCAAATCGTCAACTGCGCGCCAAATCATGCGCATCATCTGCGCATGTGCGCCAAACACAGTCTGCCAATGACATTGCGCTTTTGCCCGCGTTTTTTGGGGGTCACGGTGAATCGCATCTTTCTCCACCAAGACCGCATAGATTTACGTAAATGAATATAAATGATCGACGACTTTTATCACAGTCTGCGGTCTTCTTAGTAGCCAATTATTATGAAACCGACGTTCTTCATCAGTGTTTTAATGATGCTGATAGCTTATACTGAGAGAGATTCTGAATTAGCTGACAGGCTCCCAGGATATTCAAGTCAAAATCAACTTATTCCTCCTTGTGCAGTACATTAATCCAAATGAACCAAAAAACAGAGCGAGATATTGGATGGTGTGAATAAAGTTGAGTCAGTTCAGTGGCCTATCTGATATCAGTTCAGCGCTTTGGATTCTTGTTATTAGATGTAAATAAAAATTGAATCAATCACAGTTTTTTCTTATGTCTTCCTTTCGAACTCCCTTCGACTAACAAATCAACAGTTGATCCAGTCACTCAACTTTATTTACACCTCCCATTGTCTGTCGTCTCTCATCTATTATTTGGAGGAGACCCATTATAGACATAGGCTTGTTATCAGGCCTAGATGCCTGAACATTATCAACTTATTTGAACATTTTCAAAAATCTATAGTTTAATGAAAATAGTAACTTCATTTCTAAAATCAACAAGATGTCATCGAAATTCACATTTCAAATCTTACATTATTGATAAATGAAATACAGTTTGCCAAATAAGATACAGAAAACAGATAACAGGAAATAATAACGCACTTGACTTTGTAACAAGATGTCATTCAATACAATTGAATTCGTTGAATAACCACAACCAACTGGGATATGTTAGTTCCGAGCTGCAGAAAACCGAGAGAAAATAGCATGCTTGGTAGCCAACATCCGAAACGGATAGAACTAATAGAAATAGAGGAACTAGGATAAGGATTATTATACATTTTTGAGAAATATAAATAAATTGGATTTAGATAACAAAATGTGGATGAAATTACACAGAAATACAACACCTTTTAAAGAAGATACAACACCTAAGGAAGTTAAGACTAAATTGTTCTATTTAATAAGTCCACCTTATTTATGAATGGACGTTATAAGGAGAAAATGTTTCTCCTGATAATTCAGAAAGAAGGAAAGTTGATAAGAGGAAAAATAAGTTAGGAGAGGATTGATAATGAATAAGTGTATGAATGGAAGAAGAACGGAGAAATACAGAAATAAGTGAAGCATAAGTTTAAACTATCTATCTACTGTATTTGTATTGTACTGTATCTAACCAATGCACAAAAAACTATCTATTAAATTGTTTAATCCTTATTTTATTAGACCTTATTTATATTAGATTCCATCAAATGAGGATTCATCCATTATCATCATCCATTGTACTGATTAGATACAAAAGAAGAATTATTACCAAGAATCAAAATGATGATAGTACTGTAGATACTGTGTAAATATGTTTAAGCTACATTCCAATTTCAGCGTAATGGATCGTTTTTAATGAGGGACCTTATTATTATCCTGATTCTCTCCAACATATTAACGGATACCATACCATAGGAGCACTCTATTATAAGCATTTATGGAGAAGAGAAATGGAAAATCTGTATTTTGTAGAGAAGAGGGAAAATGAGCAATTTGTTATCTACGGTAAATAATTTGATAGTGATCTATTAAACTCTAAAACTCAATTTGGGCCTTATGTTCGTAGTCTGGCTTTGATGTGCAGATTTTTAAAAGTTGGTTATTGCATGCACCCTAATATTATTATGCACCTTTGTGATCTCTCTGCAATATTTCAGCGTTAATGGCATTGAATAGCACAGCATGTGGTTTGATTGCTGGAGCGAGAAATGTAGCGCTGATAGCATAGGCTACATACAGTTATAGATTACTAGCAGTTTGCCCGATTAAATCGAATCTGGATTTATTGAATTTGTAATAACCAATCTATAAAAACAATTAAATAGACAATTAAATTTTCCTCCTCTTCTCCTCCTCCTCCTCCTCCTCCTCCCTCCTCCTCCTCCTTTCTCCTCCGACTCCTCCTCCGACTCCTCCTCCTCCTCCTCCTCTCACTCATTCTCCAGCGCTACAGTTTCGTTGGAAGATAACAGCATAGAGTTTTTTTGCTGGCCAATCCAATCGGTCATCCTTACAGAGATGGCTCAGGAGAGCGTTGCTTATCTAATCTGATTGAACAGATACCTGCTACGGCTCACGGTTATTATGACTTCCCTTTTGAAGCCGATAAAAGTGTCAGTCACTTCAAACTAACTGATAAAAGTCATGGACGCTGACAATCGAAAAAGAATGATCCAGATCGGATTATCCAATCAGACAGCGACGCTGCTTTTAAAATCCTGGTATTATGCATGAAACTGTAATCCGGATCCTTTCATCCAATCACCAAAATTGAAATTTTAATACTACTGTATTTTTTCAGAGTATTTGCGTCACTGTTCATCGAAAACACTCACTTCTGTGATGAACTCTGTATCTTTTAGAACTTTGAATTCTGTGAAATTTCGGAATATTCGGTTAGCATTCGGACTAGCATGAAGTTTGAACCAGTAATCAGAGAGCTCATTTAGATTGCCTCCAAAAAAGTTTACGAGAAACGTACTCTGTAAACTTCTACTTCTTTGAAAAATGAACTCTGATATCTTTCAAACCGTAGAAACATTTCCTCAAGAGATAATTGTAGCAAGTCAATAATACTGTCTTGTATATTTCTTAACTCAAAAGTTCAAGAAGATGGTTCTCCAATACATCTTCAGAACAGCTGTTAAAAGTGTAATCATTAATCCAGTCAAATTAGCAAAAAATAAAGAAAAAAATTCAATATGGCTGAAAATTATTATATATGATCAGAAAAATCTGCAGAATAACATTTTATTTAATTCCCAAAAATCGAGAGTCTCACAAACAAAATTGATTAGATTAATATAAATCCCCATTTTTGGAAAATTTGATTGAGCTAAACAAAGTTTTAGGGGTTTTTGGGGGTGCATGCAAGTTTTCGAATAAATCCAGCTCCAAAACCACTAGAGATAAAAAGGTGAAATCTGTTTCAAGTTGTGGAAAAAAAAATCATTTTTCCTGCAGTAATTAAGTCCTGTTATTAGAGAGGTACGACCATTTTAATTGTACATCATTAAAAATGATCGATTCTCCAAAACGTTCACTAAAATTCTAATTTTAAACTCACTCAAGGTACAGAACTTTATTTAGTATTCTTGCAAATTCTGTTTACTTGAAAAAAGGCAGAAGTAAATTTTTCTGTCCAAGGCTTTGTTCAGTCTCAAATTTGAAGAAAACAATAATGAGGTAAGGAAATTTTACAGTTTTTTCCAAGATGGCGTCCGAAGTACGACTAGGATTCTTAGTAACATTTTAGAAGGTTATTTAACATGTTTTTCTAGTTATGTATCCAAATTTTCAGCAATCTAGGAATGTTTCCTTTCTCACCTGAAATTCACGCTGATTTGACGGGACGACATAATCAGAATGATCACTAGTATATATAATAAGTAAAGTATATATGTAATAAGTATATATAATAAGTATTTAATAAGTAAAGTAAATTCGTATGGCTTTTCGTGGTGGGGAGACCCTTACGGGTATATATTCAATGACATTGGTAAACTCAAACCAAATAGGCACAAGAAGAAGAAGAAGAAGAAGAATGTTACCGAACTGTCTCAATTGCAAATCAGAAGTATTTTTCTGTATTAATTTATAGTCTTTTTTGTGAAAAACTATTTCTATTTCTTAAAGAATTACTGTGCTTACAACAACAACATCAGCAGCAGCCAGTATCTAGACTAATCAAAACCAGACAGGGTATTGATGTTTGTTTACAAGGTAGTCCGCGAACGCTCCAAACTCTGATAAGGAAGGTTGTGCACTGTACAAGTTCAAATGCTTGTCTATCCTCCAAAAGCTATGCCAAGCGGTGAACCAAAATCCCATTTAAGTTCTGCTTGTTTGCGAAGCCATGTTTCAGCATGGAGCTCAATATCCTATTCACTTACTGAGAAATCAAATTTCAGCTTCAGCCTTAATAACTGAGTATGCTGAATGCAGACATTGTAGAAATTTCTATCAGAAATTCAATTCTAACAGCGATACAGAAGACAGAAGTAATTATTCATAGTTGAATGTCTGTGCCAAGTCAATACAAATTACTTAATGAATAGTTAAATAATCAAATATTGTTATAACTTGTAGACTTGGACCTTTTTGTGGTTACCTCGAGGAAAACTTCAAACATCAATAGTCTTCTCATTTTTTATTTCATTAATAGTAGGTAGATAAGAGAAAATTTTTATTCAAGACCAGAAAGAAATTTCCACCCACAACCAATCACGCGAATTGAATAACTTTCAACTGTTGTAAATAATTTCACATAACGAATAATGTGTAGAGTAGCATATTCATTATGCACTACGGATATATATATATTTTTTTATTTGAGGATGAAGCCTACATAGGTCTGAGACCTGTGCGTGGGTAATAAGTTAGATGATGGTGATTGATGAGTTGGACCTATAGTTTTAGGTGGGTTCCGAACCACCGGGAAGTGGTTTTACAGCAGAGAACAGTGTCTTTTTTTCTGGCCAATCTAATCGGTCACCGTTACAAAGTGGACCCAGGAGAACGCATCTTATCTCAGTCTGATTGAACAGATATCTGCTACGGCTCACGGCATGGAGATTAGGTGTTTGATGGAGATGATTATCATTCTAATCATTCTGATTATCATTCAGTGATGAAATATATCATTCTAATGAATGAATAATATTGTGCAGTCTAGATTTTGACTCAAAAACTTCATTCAATGCGTGTATAATCTGTATTTAATCAACTCAATTTCCTTATGTACAAATCAACGTACATTTATGTAACCTAAATCAACTACCTATTGATTCAAGATTCGAATCTGATTTTTTCTTTAACCCAATTCAAGATTCTATTTTTTCATCACTGAATCAACGACTTCAAGTCTCAGAGATTGACTTTTGAACCCATTGGCCTAAAAATCTTTTCTTTGAAGATGACCTTCATTTGAATCAGCTGTATAAATGTTGCTGGAGCTGTCATTGAGCACCACACAGCCATCAGACACAAAGCTCAGCCTTTGTGGCTTTCTTGCAATTAAGAACACAATTATTGACGAGGAGAAATCCTAATTAGGCTATTGTTGTCAAATGAAGTACTTATCAATCGAAATTACAAGCTTTTGTTGAAGCAAAACCTCCCACAATACTTAATCATAAGGCTTGTACTCTCCTCCCCTTATAACTAGACATATCATCGGTATTTGTTGGCATGCAAATCATTTGTCAAAAACCAGCCGTCAGTTTGATTTCGATTAGGTGTCTCCAAACGAGTCGCAAATATTAGTCTGAGAAATGAATTGCAAAAATGAAGATAGTGAAATTTAAGGTGCAAATTTAATCAGCGAAATGCATTACAGAAATGAAGATAGTCTAATTGAAGGTCCAAATCTAATGCTTAGTTAAGAGCCAAAGTTGAATTGGATTTCAAACCTGAATCTGAGAGTAAATCAAAGTTGAATTGGGTTTCAAACCTGAATCTGAGAGTACTTGCACTGGAGCATCCTATAATCAATGATAACTTTATCGCAAAACCAATAACATGCTATGGAATGGTGTATGATAAATAAATCCACAGTATTTTACGTTAATGATTTTATCATCGACTGCAATAACTCCAAGGGTGACCCTATACGAGGCAGAAAAAAGCGTGACCGAAAAAGAGCGGCAAAGCGTGGCTTAGGCCCTTATTATACAAAGCCACTTCAGTCGCGGGCGCGAGCCACAATTTAGGATAAATTACACCAGCCGGGTGAATTTGATTAAAAAATCAGTTGATGGCCGCGACTGAAGTGGCTCTGTATAAGGGCCTTACATTTTACATGATCGGCGACACTATATGAACCAAAATTAATTGGCGTCGACAAATGCGTTGTGAAGCAGTGAAACAGAATTTACGCCTACCGGTGCGATTAAAGCGGTATACTAGTCATTAAAGCGGTAGAGTTAGTCATTCTAAATTATTAGAAGAAAGTATTTGAAAACATCAGACAGCTGTAAAAATTCGGCGCAGAATCTGCGACGATAAATTCTGCTTAGACAAAATCGACTGAGCAGAATAAAATTTTTATGCCGTGCTTTTTCTGTCCGTATGGGCCCTGATTATGCTCACTCATTGAGAAAGAAAGAGAGAAAAGTTTAGGTAGTCTAGCTCCTGGTCCAAAAAATATTAATTAATCAGTGAAATGCACTGGAAAATGAAGATAGCTGAATTATTGCAGGTGTAAATCCAATGCTTGATATGCTTGATACGTGATCAACGTTAAATTAGGTTGGAAACTTAAACCTGAGGGTGCTTGCACTGATACATCCAATACTTGATTATAGTTGATCATCATTCTAATTAATAGATAATTGAAAAATAAAAACGAATTTTGAGAATAACCTATAATTATAAACGTTTATGGTAAATTTAACGACTTGCAATCAATTTTAATAGATAATAAATTACATTTTTACTCATTTCAGGCCAAACGTTTTCGAGTCAAGATAAGTCTTTGAAGATGAGTCTCCATGACTAGAAAACGTTTGGCCTGAAGTAAGTAAAAATATCATTTATTCTCAATTAAAATTGACTGCAAGTCGTTGAATTTACCATAAAAAGTTAATATTAACAACGCAGATCGGTATGGAACAAGAAATCCAGGAATCACCTATAAGTTTATAAGAAACTGTACTCAAAAAAGTGGATTTGAATGTTTATATTTTCTTCATGAAGTAGATAACATACGCATGAATTTAATTGACTACATTAGTTTAAATTAATGTAACGCATTTATTTCAAGGAATTAGATCATAATATCATTATTTTCTTACAGCTCAATCTCAACAGAATTAGCTGGAACTCCAGGAGTTCCTTTATTTCCATAATATGTATTTCTCAATATAAATACTGTAGATCAGAAAAGTGAACTCTGATCTCTTCCTCCTCTAGAAATAGAAAAATAATTCTGTACAATTGAGAAGTAATCCTTGTGATATTTTTACACTCATATATTTTTCAAGATTCCTTAGTGACAGTTCCACCCCACTTACGTATTCTAAGCACTAAGAAGTGTCTCAAGAATTCATTTATCATTATTTCAATCGTCAAGTCTACTATCGCAACAATGAAGGAGTGCCATTTAGAAGAGTGCCATCTTTCACAATATTCATCTGAGCCACAATAGACCTAAGCCACATTTGTTATTTGCGGATGACGTCCACATGAGTCTGAGTTCTATACGTGGGTAATGAGATGACAGAAAATATTCAATGCTAAATAAGGTTCGTAACCTCAGGAGTAGCAGCCAGCCAGATTCGTATCAGAGACAAACTCTCCAACACACGACAAATGCGACATCACAAATGACTTCAGGTGCAACTCTACACTTGATCATCCAATGATAAATTTTGGGTGCTAAATTTATATAGGTTTAGAGTTTAGACCAAAATGTGGGATAAAACGTATAATTTAGTCTCTGCGTCTATACAATTACATTTGAGATCTACAGTCAAAGTCACATAATTATTCCAAATGACATAGTCTTCTATGTAAAGAAGTTTTATGGCTCTCTTGACATTGCTATTTTGGCAAGACAACTTCTCTTCAACGATTAGGGACTATTAGGGTTGAAATGTGATTGAAATGACTTGACGTGAACATTTTCGGCTCTGAAATCTGAACAAAATTCAAAATTATATCCACTTTATATGGACTATTGAACTGTTTCAGTCTCCGTCTCTAAAGTGAACTTTTAAATTAGTATTCTTGTTTTAGAAAGAATTAGTAATTAGAAGTACTTCTAAGTGAAATTTCTACTTGAGCTTCAATATAACCTAAAATTTGTAAAGAAAGCAGTAGTGGGCTATGCCTGTTGTATCTTTACTTGATAGTGTTCCGTGTAATGAATGAATATTTTTTTAGACCGAATTATGATTGCCAGGATAATCGTTTTCGTTATACAGGAGTAAAACTCTATTTCCAAAATATTACTCTCGGGGGAACTCAAGAACTACTATTACATTACGTGGATACATCTGCTATGAATCTGAATCTAACGTTTTTTTTTTTTAAGAAAGAATCTCGTTAAAACTGTGTTTTTCGCTGATTTTTTCGAAAAAGTCTGTTGAAAATTGTGTGTTTTTCGCTTATTTTTTCTTGAAAAATACCTTCTTTTTTTAATTTGATTTTTCCAACGAGAACTACCGTTATTGTCGAGGGAACTGGATATAAGATACTGTTATCTTTTGAGGAAACGTCTGCAATGAACTTAATACTGCCGCTATTAATAAAAAAGTACACTACCATTAGAAACCGTATTTTTCATTAAATATGCTTGAAAAAAGTCTATTTTATAATATTCTTGTTTTTCTATCGATTAACTCCCGTTAATATACTCTTGAAAACCGTCACATTACGTAGATACATCTGTGTTATTTAACAAGCTACAGTTATTAATTAAAAAGTACCCTTAGAAATCACGTTTTTTGCTGATTATGCTTAAAGAGATTCTGTTATTTCAGAAGAAATTCGAGTTTTTCGAGCGGTAGCTTTTTTCATTATTGGAGGAATACTCGAGAAATGCCGTTACATTATTTATTTGACATTGACAATAGTTTCGAGGCTCAAGCCTATTGAAACAAAACTTTATTTAAAAGGAATAGAGGTTGCAATAGCTATTTGTGTAACTAGAGTGCAAAGCACCGTTTTTCTGCATCGAGAGAAACAGTTTTTTCACGAGCCAAAGGCGAGTGAAAAAAGTTTCTTGAGTGCAGAAACAATACTTTGCACTCGTATTACACATTAAATTTTTCCTACAGTAATGTATAAAGTAATTCAAACAGAACAAAACAGGGCATACATAACCTGAAAATTCCTCACATAACCTATCTTCGAATCAAATCGATTTCATCAACAACAACTACAACAACTATTCACAGCTTAAGCAGAGTAGCCAACCTATTTTTGAATGCAGAATAGGGAACCTGCGTATTACATGCTCACTATTTTGTGTTGTTAGGTTGCAAATTTGGAGTGCGGAAAAGTACATTCCCGCACTGTAATTTACTTTCCCGCACTGGTGCAGGAATAGACTATTTTGCGTGCTACAGTTAGTGCAAAAATAGGCACTTTTTCGGGTCACTGTAGGAAAAATATATTATTGCTAAAGAGAATGAAAAAAAAGAAAAAATAGTGATAATAACACAATAATAATAATAATGTTAGTAAGAAGAAAACTAAAAATATAATAAAAGTGAGAAGAATAGAAAACGAAGTGAGAAGAGGTGATGAAAAGCTTAACGATGATGATACAGCATGTACACTTTCATGTACATGGTAAATAACGTAGATACAGCACGTTACATTACGTAGATACATCTGCATTATTATCAAACTACAGTTATTTATCAAAAATTAACCTTGAAAATCGCGTTTTTCGTTAATTCTGCTTCAAGAAATACCTTAATTTTTGAAGAATTTTGTGTTTTTCGATCGGTAACTTTCGTTATTCTTGGAAGAAAATACTGTTTCATTCCGTGCATACATTCAGTGGCGAGTCTAGGATAAATTTTGAGTGACAGCTATGAGTCACTTGCTCATTATGTTTGGGAGGGATGGTATTACATAGTGTAGTTGCTTGATTAATTTTCGGGATAACTTTCTCACAGAATACCAAAGGAAGGATTAGCGTTCCTCTTAATACTTCTTGTCATACTAGTTGGTCTACAAAAACTAAGTCAAGCATTTTCAATTAATCTACTCTACAGTAATTATAGTATCCTCTAAGCTGTTGTTGCTTTCATAAATGTGCTTTCATAAATACTTTAGTATTGTAAACCATATTTTCTGAAAATATTACTTATTTTTTTGTTGAAAAATGTCATGTTTCTGAGGGGCTTTAGCTTAAATCGACCAGTGATCTGTTGAAATCGATCATAGACTAGATAGCACAAATTGATCTCAAGTCAGAATTGTAACTCACAGAACCATTTTAAAAATGTGGCGCAGAAAGAAACTTAAAAACAGAAGTCTACTAACAATCAACTTGGAGAATTGACATCAATGTGTTTGGTGTTGTGTGATTATTTTGTTGTACGGATGACTAAATTGATATCATAGGATAAATTGCTTTTCGTTGCTCGTGACACTCCAACAAAGCCGCTGTAAGGATCAATGCTTTTCAAACAATATGCTCTTGTTGTGAGTACAGTATTTATATTGCTTACAAATGAGACTCATCATCCACCCGGAACGGCCCAGAACAGTTTTTGTTTTTTCTCTCGTTTTTTCCAAGAACAGTAGAACTTCACAATTGAATTCATCCCTTCAAAACGTGGCCGTGAGAGGCTTCTCTGACATATTGAAAAATTACGTATCTGTTTATGGCGTGACACTCTTTGACAATAAATTTTGTCGTGGGAATGACAAGATGGGAATGCCTGATGAACTTGAAAGCTTCTATTCAATGCTTTTTATTTCTATTTGATGACTAGTATAAAGGGTAAGGTCCAAAAGCCGGATATTTTTTGAACGGTATTATAATGCAGAGATGACAATAATTGATGGCATTTCACTTTCTCGCTTTAATTTTCAATATTAACTACTGCGGCTAAAAAATTGATGATGCACATTTCGATTAATCAATTGATTCGATTGTGTACAAACAATGACTTTTTGATATGTGTTTACTTGATAGCCTACTTTGATTTTAATGTATCCGATAATCATGTATCTATCATAAGCTAATAAGATGAGAAAAATGATAGGAAAGAAATTTAATAATATAGGCTATTGAGAAGAATGTCTATCATCTTTGGCAATGAAAATTATCCTATTGCAATATGATGATAAAATCTAGAAATTTATTGAAAAAAATTTAATTTAAGAGAAAAAACAAGAAGAGAAAACCCAAAGTACACTACGTGACAAAAGTGACAAAGGTGACGAGCATCACTAATATTTCAATTGGATTGGAATTGAATCGAAATATTCGAAAAAAATATTGCGTAAGTCTACAGTATAAATTAATAGCATCTTGAGGAACTCGAAATCAACAAATTCTGTTTCTTTATATTTGTCAGTTTGTTAAATTATTGTCAGTTACTTCAAACTAACTTGTGAGATACGAGCCGATATGGCCAATTCTAAAATGAGTGCTACTGTGCAGAAGTGTAGCTGTAGTCTATTGCTTAAGATGCTCGACCGGCAATTGGGAGGTCCGCGGTTCGATTCCCGGATATTTTTGTACAAATCGATTTCCATCAGCTATTGTCAATATTATCTATTGTGGAAATCTTCAGCTGTTGTCAATATTCTTCATCGTGGAAGTCTTCAGTATAAATTAATAGCACTTTGAGGAATTTTAAATAAATAAATTCTGAAAAATACAAGTTAGTATGAAGTGACTGACAATTAAACAAACTGACAGATATACAGAAACAGAATTTATTAATTTCGAATTCCTTCAAGTGCTATTAATCATTGATTTCATCGATTTCCATCAGCTATTCAATGATGTTGTCAATATCCGCCATTTCGGAAGTCTTCAGTATAAATTTAAACACTTAAAGGAATTCAAAATTAATGAATCCTGTTGAAAAATACATTCTTCTCATCGTTAGAGATACTGTTTAACAACTCACTATGTTGTTTAGGGATACCATAGGAAAAAACATGAGAAAGAGTATGAGAGAACAGTGGTAACAGAAGAAAGCAACAAACGTTTCAAGGAATAATTTTCTAGCACCAATGCATTTTTGTTGATTAAGTTGTTGTGAATAAAAATCATGAAAAAGAGTTATTATTAAAAAGAGTAAAAAAAAACAATGAATGAATAAAGTAAAAGCAGTCTGGAATCACAAATATTCCATTTCCAATTAGGCAATAAAAATAATACTTTCTGTTGCTGAATATTCTCTTAGACAATTTTTTTACAAAAAAATTGTGTTGGAACTGAAAAAAACAGCATATTAAACAAGAACAGGAAAATCTGAGTAAGAACTGGCCAACCTGAATTTTCATCACCAACGACAATATTACGCTCATTGCGAAAAGGCTACATCATTATCTCAGCACATTTCTTTGGTTCATTTGATATGAGGGACTAGATTTATCTTTCGCTTGACATTCCCACAAGTACATCTCATTTTTTGTTAGAGCCATCTCTCTTGGTACGAGGAAATCTTCAGATAAAGAAGTCTCTTACATGAATTCCATCCCTATTGAAATGAAAAAAAAATTTACAAGCTTTTTTGAGGATAAATTCTACATAGGTTTGAGACCTGTGCGTGGGTTTGATCTTCAAAACTACCTCTCCCACTGTTAAATATCTCTCCCAAATACTTTATCTTAAAAAAAAATTAAAACAGAAAAGACAGGACTTCAATGAAATGATACTTAAAACTAAAATACTCACGTACTAAAAAGTTAAAATAAACTATTTACTTTAAACTGTGAATTTTAAATTTGATACAAGTAATCTAATCAAGAAGTCGGTGCCAAATTCTACATAAATTTCTAAAATATAACACATCTTTTTCTTATTAACTCCATACAATACTTGGCGCCAAATTCGGAAGGATACTGGATAGTGGAACAGTACTTTTAGGTGGACTCCATACCACAAGGTGAGTGATAATAAAGCAGATAGCATAATGTTATTTTTGGCAGGTCACCTTTCCACGCTCAGTCCCGAGCGCTCGTGATTAAACATCACGGTCGCCCTAGAACCGGGCTCAATCACTCCCTTAAGGCTGGGCGCAGAGTTTTGGGTCATAATTTTTTTTCAATGTTTATTTTCAAGGTATTGAAATGTTGACTATTGCCAAGAGAAATTATTTTTTTCATCAAATATTTCATGGAATATGGGAGTTCAAAGTTGAATTTTTTCGGTTTTTGGGGGCAATTGATCTCCCCTACAAGTCATTTTAAACTTTTGATAATTTTGTTTTAAATGAAAGACCCATTAAGGAACAAAATGACATATTTTTCATTCCGATCAAACAATAAGTTTTCTCAAAATAAATTTTTTAAAACATGCAAAAAATTTCAGTTTTTCAAAAAATTATTTTGAAAAGACTAATTGTTAAATTGGAATAAAAAATGTGTCATTCTTCTCCCCAAGGTGCTTTCAGTTATAGAAAAATTATAAAATGTCTAAAATAACTTGTAGGTGAGTTCAATTGCCCTCCAAAACCGAAAAATTTCAACTTTGAACTCCCATATTCCATAAAATATTTGCTGAAAAAAATAATTTCTTGTGGCGATAGGTAGCATTTCAATACCTTAAAAATATCCAATACAACTTTGAAAAACTTTGAAAAAAAAATTATGACCCAAAACCCTGCGCACAGCCTTAATCCACAAAATTATCAATAATAGCTGCTGGTTTATTTGATTTTGTAATTTAAACACTAATAGAATGAAGGATAATTTTTGTTGATAAGTAGACATTGCCGATGCCTGCAATTTGAAATAATGAAGATCAACTGTTTTACTGGTAACAAATAAGGGAGCGGGAAAGTTGCCAGCCTCAAACTTAATATTGTATAAAGAAGTAATGAATATTAAAATGACTAATTGAGTCGAGTTAATACCTAGCTTGTCGTTTAACATGTACACCCTAACGACCAACTTTTTGCGTTGCGCGGGAATAATAATTATGAAAACTGCGTTGGCTAATAATAATCCATCACCCGACACCCTGCAATATACTTCGCTTTAAAACGATTACAGCACCTCGACAAGGAAAACTGGCATCCAGCAGAATTCATTATTATTTTCTGTAACGTGCAAGTAATGAAAAAATTTAAGCTAGGGAGCTCCATAAACATTGGGGGAGTGTAACCTAACATTGTAGATTACATGAGGATGCAGTGCAAACGTCTATTTAAACAGCAAAGAGAATAAAGATCAAATTAGATTACACTTTAAAGAGTGTGATACAAAAGGTGCAAGAGTATGATAAGACAAATATTAATAGAATAATTTATTATGTGTGTTGTTGAATATCATCAACTGTATCCACTGTATGACAGGAAAAATCTAAATACAAAAAACATACACAGAAAATCAGTCAACACCCAATATTGTTAATCTATTTGCCACTGTTTTTTCCCAATTCAAATTACCTATAAATATTATAGAAACTGTCTGATTTTTTATTTATTTACCACTACATTTTCTCAAAGCTGAATGCAGGCCATCAAAATAGTCCCAAGCGAACTTGATTTTATCGAATGAAATAAGCAGCTAAGTAAAAATGGTAGATATTGTACCAGATATTGTTTAGTATTCCTTCCTCCTGTTTAATTTGGAAACAGGCAATTTTTGTATTATTCTCTTTGAATATTTTCTTTATGAATAATGATTGAATTACAATCGCTCTAGCGATCGCTATCAATCGACAATTCTGGTTTTCTGTTACTTTGTCGATTTTAATAAAAATATATGGACTATAATTATTTAATCACAAAATAAGATAAATATCTTAGTTTATAATTGTTAAAAGATATTGTCAACTAAGTTACTATTGTAGGAAGGTTCTTAGTCTCTGTTATGTGACCTACGCTTAAAATGTTAAGAGTCCAGAGTCTAATAATCAAGTTCAATTGTTATTTTGAACTTTTTGTGTGTATTTTTTCAACAAAGATAAGTTGTATAAAAGATTTTTCTTATGTAACTCGATATTCTTGACAAATTAGTTCATTTAGAATGAATTTCAAGCAGGCCTATTCCACGAATAAACTTGTCAATCATTCAAAATCAATAATTTGTAATGAAAATTGAAAATAGGCCTAATTTAATTGCTGTGAATAAGTATATTGGAGTTAACGAATTAGTAGCCGAATAGGCTGTCAATGGATTATAATTATTTATAGAAATAATGATAGCTTGATGGAAAGCATTCTAAATTGTTCAATCTCCAGTTTTAAAAAGGACACATTTAGGCTAATTTATTGGAAGTGTAAATATCGCTATATTATAATCAAGTTCAATTAGAATCTTATGCCGTGTTTTATATTACTGTAAATAACGATTTGCATAAGTAGTATATTCAAATAGCAACATGGAGAACCATTTGATACATTGTAATCTTTCAATATATTGTTACGGGTTCTATGTCTAAAATAACGCTGGCAACACTTAAATTTATCACTCACACTTTATTTACACAAATAATTCACAACTCACACTGTTCAGTAATTTCTTACACAAAAATAAGCAATCGGAAACAGATAACACAATATTGTTCAACTGATAATGAGTTTTCAATAAACTGTACAAAAATCAATCACTAAAAGTTAAAGGCCGATCTAATTTAAATGATAACTGTTCAATAAACTGTCCAATAATATTCAAAAAGAAACGTCGAAAAAAAGAACAATTAACTTACGTAGCACTAGTGCGTAATACAATTACACTAATAATACACTATTTAGTAGTTCACTGGTATGAATTAAACAGGAAAAAGAATTGTCACTAAAGGCACAGAGAAAGAATTATCACAGTATATATAGAACTGTCACGACTTGTTTATCACAACGAATTTCTAAGACAACTGAACTGATTTACACAAATGCGTTCGCCTTAAATAGGTTTTTCAAATATCGAGCAATTTCTACATTTTTCTATCATCTCCTGAACAAATAAATCAAGGAAACTGGAACCTTCTACAATATTCGATAAGACTCCATTAATTTCTAATCAAACAAATAGAACATTCTACTAATTACCAAGTAAACACTATAAAAGTGTCAAAAACAGTGTAATTAATGGCTTAAAAGTAAACATTTACATAACAGATAACGCCAAGAACCACTGTACCTTCTTCCTCTCTACTTTCTGCAATTTCATATCTGCTACAATATATGTAAAGAACATATTATATAATATTCTTTATAAATATCATCTGAAACACATGTCCATAGTAACCTAGTAACCTAGTAACCTAGTAACCAGTGAAATGCTTATTTTGAAGTTTGTTGAAAGCAATAGTTGAAAAGTACGCAATTGAGATAGACACGGAAAATTTTGGACTTTGAATGTTGTTTCTTTGGTTACAGGTAAAATTTATTAATTCAAAAGTGTATACATTTTATTGTTTTATGATTGTTAGTTTTAAATTTATTATTTCATTTCGAAAATAAATATAATCTTTGGTTACAGAGCAACACATTCAAATTCATTATATATATATTTTTTTTTCATTATTCACTTTCTTTCTCAAATTTATGTTTTTCTTTTTGTCAATGATACTCATTGCTAGCGCACGAACTTTGGCAATGCCCATATAGGACTAATTATCATGAGTAATATCTCCATATTATTTTAGCTGTAAGATTTTTTTCAATCTGTAAGATATTTATTTTGAAATTTTTTTCAATTTGTGAAATGTGGTGAAGAAAGAATCATGATTTTGTTTTGATTGATAGTCTATGTCAATAAATGTCTAGCCCATCTATCACCTTATTCACCTTAATTAAGTGGGCAAGTTATTATTGCAGTTATTTGACCGCTTGCTTAATGCCATGTTTACTCGTACACGTTGTCAAGAATGTGACTTTAGACATCGTTTCTATGGTGACAGCTCTATTTCTTAAGCCTATCCTGCATAGTCTACATGGATCAATATATCTGGATGTAGACTTATAACTTATAACTGTATAAATTGCATGAGTTTTCGCCTCCAACGTTCTTATTATTCTACTTCTCCAGGTTCTCATTCAATCATCACCTCTCTGCTTTCATAACATCGAAGCCAAATCAATCCATTTCATCAAAACCTGAGCACTCTTCACTTCAATCTCTTTACTTGTACGGTCTTTTACAGCTCAAGTCCTCGAAATAACGGTTCTTCTTATTTTTTATACTCTTCTTTTCTTTACTTCCTTCTCTCTCATCTTCAACAAATTACTCTTCCGAAGCTATATCGTGAACTCTCTAAAAAAAAAAGAAGAGATCTCTTCTGTGATTTCAGGAACAATCTGAGTGATTATTTTTCGACTTATTCTATACTCTAATTTATTCTTAAAACAACTATTTCAATCCAATCCATATGTTACAAGCCGTATAATATACGGCTCTGGTAGCGCAATTGTTTGGAACGCTTGTCTGTGACTAGATAAGACTCTGGCTTCGTTTACTGCAGCCTTGGATTTGAATCTCATTCAGTTTTAGATGTTTTTCATTTTTCACCTTAATTTTCACGCACAAGTTTCAAGACTAATGCGGGCATCATCCGTGATAAATAAAAAAATCATATACATTCATATGAGATGATTCATAAAACATATTCTCATATTTATCATGTTTAGGCGTAATTATCGACTATCATTCTGTACTCTTTATTCATTGTCATTTAGAGTTGATAACAACTATTATCAACTCTAAATGACATACTGCCTACTCTTGAGTGATCTTGATTTCCGGTCTGTTGTTTTAGCTGGATTTCTCATGTTATTTGCTTCAAATTGGTAAAAAATGAATCGTTATTAGGTTTCATTTCAGCATTATTTTTTCAATAACGCTTGCCTTTTGACTATGTCATTTGACGTCATTCAGCCCAGAGTCATGGAAATTAAGTTATTGTCACATATTTTCTAGCAGCTTGCAGCCCTGGACAATGCATCAGGTGCTGAAAGTGACATAATGGACAGAAAGGAATGTCCGCCATATTCAACCTGTACACATTTCAACACTGTCAAGCCTGCTCAACTTAATAAATCTCAAAAAATTTCATAACAATAGCTTAAAAATAATCTGCCAAAAGTTATAAAATTTGAGTTGACAAGGGATGTTTTAGCATGGCGCCTACGCTTTTTTGCGTTCGTTATTTTTTATTTTTATTGCTCACTCTTTAGCACATTCGCTCTACAGATCTGACCTGCGCATTCGCAGAACTAATTTTATCAAGGAAATAACGAGCGGGATAAAGAGCGTAGGGTTTGCTAAAACTCGGGTTTGGGATCCACCGGAACGGCCATTTTTTAGCAAACAATCAGCAAAAGATGAGTAAGCGAATAAAGGACGAAAGCATGTCACCACCGATAGAGCAAACTTCTTGCACAAATAAATCAAAGAATTAGATATTAAAATTGTAATGATGGCCATCAAGTAAGAAATAATATATTCCCATTTTTATTCATGAGCTGCAAAGCAACATCTTTCAACTTCAAATAACTAGTTGTGAGCAGATTCTTCTTAGTTCATGCGAGACTTTCTTCCCTTAGCTTGTTACAGCGTTTCATTTCTGCATCAGCATAACATTATGTATTTCTTGCAAACTTGCAGCTGTGACTCAATCTCAAACAAAGTTTAATGAAGCACGATAAAAAACTTAGATTTTTACCCCTTATGTGAGAAAGATGCAGCCCGCAGTAGGGGTTCAAGGAAAATAAAGTGATCAATCATTATACTTCTTCTTAGGGTTAATTGAATTTTCGTTAGCATACCTATTATAATATATTTGTCTCGGTCGAATCAGCACAATTCTAATGCTTGATCAAACATTTTTCCTCACTCTGTGAAAGAATAATTTTGTATGACTAGTAGTTTCTACTCTTGCTTGAATTTTTGAAGAAAAAACAGGCTCAAAAAGTTCAGTTATTCAAACTATATATCTTTAATGTTTTGGTAGTGAACGAACTCATATAAAAAATAAGCCCTTTCGGAAAAGTTTGTGCTGGCAAGATAAATGTAATGCAGTGCATGATGAAAATAAAAAACATTGAAAGAAGAATCAACTAACTGTATACATAGTGCAAGAATGTTTGAAATCTTCCCTGCCTCTGTCAAAACTCCGAATTTTGGTCATAGTTTCTCTCGTATTCTAGCTTTTTAAATTTTTCAATGACCTAGGCCCTAGGCTGCAGATTTATAAGATATATGTGGTTTGTAGTCCTAGTGATCAAGGAGTAAAATTTCCTTATTACTATGCAAGACATTATGCAAATAACATGATTGTTTTCTATTCCCCAATAATTTCTTATAATCATGGCTATATCATCGCAAAAAAAAACAAACAAATGCTGTGGAATGGTGATATTTAGGATGCTCCAATTTGCCATACACCATTCTACTGTAGGTTCTCAATTTTGCTACAGTGATTATCATCGAGTTTTGGATGCTTCACTGGGCAAGCTCTGTAAATACCAAAAATCACTTCTCATTCTAGCTTTTTTAATAAAACAGAATATTTCCAGAATATTTCCAAATATTTCACAGCTCTGTAACCAATATTTATTCTGGTGGGGATCAGCTTGCATTGGTCCCAAACGCACATTCTTTACTCGAACGAAAAGTTCTGCGGATCTTGCAGTGCGGTGGTGCGGGAGGAGGCTGGCAACCTCACGAGAGTTGCTATCGATGTATGTGATGAATCGACTGACGAAATTCTCTGGAGGTTTTAGCCTGTGAAGGTCGTTATTGCTTACAAGCATCATATTCTGGAATAGAGCTAGCTCCTAGAATGTTGGGCGATATATCAATGAGTAGTTTCTTTATTCCTCTGCATTTTATATCCAACCAGACTGTTAGAAACAAGGAAACTGGGAATAATAAGTCTTCCACGGGAGTAGTAGTTAGCCAGAATCTATTTAGAGACAAGTGCTTCAACTAAAGCATTTTATATAAATAAATACCAAGTGTTTCAGGACGAACTATTCTATTTGGTAGTAATTATTCATGATATTTATTAAAATATTCGCCTTGGTGGCTAAATCAGTCATTTCATACTCCAGAAATTTTTCAGCATAAGGAATAAATCAATAATAATAAAAATAGAAAATAAAGGACCAAAAACGCGTAGCAACAGGAATAAGTATGAAGCAATTTTGCAGATCTTACAACGCATTCATACATTTTCATATTTTCATAAAGATTGTATATTGATCAGTTTTTATAGAAAAAAAGGTGAAAAATCGAATAGCGTATACGACTTTACAGTGGTTTTCGTGACATTTGGTATCTCTTTCTTCTTATTTTGTGCTTCATAATCAATTCTTGAAGTATATGATCTTTTCCTGCTGAGCTTTGTAAGTTAGTTTATTGTGTAGTTCAGATTATAATGATATTCTACTACATTAAATTCACCAAATTTTGAGGAAATATGAGCGTACTGCACCTACCAGGATGCAACAAAATATGAATTTTCATAATAATTCCAGGGACCATAACTTCGCAATTTTCTGCAGAATTAATTTTTACAGGTGTCAAATAATGCAATATTTGTATAGCTAGAATTAGTCGTGTAATAATAGTCTAGATTGCTCTACTAGAGCAATTGGAAATTGATATTTCGAGTCCTTGATCCTTGATCGACGAAGCATCGAACCTCAATATCAGAAGCTTGTGGCATGACACAGTTTGATGCGATCTATGAATAATCACTGTACAGATTCCCATCTACGACGAGGCGTTGTTTATTGAACGTGAGAATGTAATAAAATGTTTGCTTTAAATAGAAGGACGCTTTTAATTGAAGGCAAGAACGCTCCGTGAATTGCAATTGAAGCATTAGCTGGTTTCAGCGTGATAAATATATCATACAAGACATACTGTATTATACCAATACTGTTGTAGATGAATGTGAAAATTGAGCTTTTTTTTAGGATGAAGCCCACATAGTCTTAGACCTGTGCGTGGGTAATGAGTTGGATGATGGTGACTGATGAGTTGGACCTACAGTTTTAGGTGGGTTCCGAACCACCGGGAAGTGATTTTACAGCAGAGAACAGTGTCTTTTATCTAAATCCAAAGTCTGTTTCTGTTTGGATGGGACCTGGTGCACTTGAACTGAAAAAATAGAAATTACAAAGAAAAATTTACTAGTTATTAAAAATGATACATTCAATTTTCTTTGTAGTGGTTATTATTAGTGTATGGTGCCGCAGTGGTTTAGGGCATCACCTATTATCAAAACTGATAGTGGTCAAAGAGACTCCAGAATATGGATTAGTCAATTAGTAAAAATCACAGTGATGAAGAAAACAAAAAAAAAATATGTATAAGCCAGCCCAAAAACGATGCTAAATACTCTCCATTCTCTCCAGCCATGGTTTGGCCTCCTCATCTGCCAGGTGTAACTTGGGCAGCCCTCCAGGAAAGTGATATAGTGGACACACTGAGATAATGTGATCCATGGTTTGGCTCTCACCACATTCACAATTGGGAGATACAGCAAGCCCCCATAGATGCATACATTTTGGCAACCTGTTCAGGCATACCCACTACCCAGTGTCTTCAGGGCAGGTCAATCCCAGGAACTCTTCTGTTTGGGTCTGGCACAAGCTCTTTATTTCTCACCATGTGAGAATTCCACATGTCAGACCATTACTGCATTGTGCTATCAGTGTATTCTGATTGGTGTGGAAAGAGCCAGATTGGTTTTCTGGACTTAAGCCGCAATGCAGTTGGAGAGTCTGGGTTCAAATCCTCATGGATTGGAAGTGCTGGCATTTCACTTATTTTCCTTAATTCTCTGCCAGCAATTTCCTCTCTTCTCAGTTGTGCAGGTGAAAAATATGACTGAGCACTGAGATCCAGCTGATTTCAGTCTGCATCAGGCATCCAGTGACTATAGGCATAGCACTATTGAGTACTGTATCAACCAGGTGAGTATGACAACTTCTCATCATCCAAACAGGGGCACCATACTCTACGATGCTGTAGACAAGTGCCAAAGCTGCAGTCCTTAGGGTATTAGCAATTAGCACTACTGCCCCATGATGATCCAGTTAGCTTCTGCAGTAAGTTGACCCTTGAAGATAGTTTTCTCCTTAGCTTTCCTAGGTTTGTAGTGGTGAAGGTGATATTGTGGAAGATATTCATAATGAATAATAAAACGAAGTTGTCACAACGACATTTTTGTTGAAAATATAGAGATACTAGTTTCGGATGTTACTACATTATCAATATGAATTTGAATTGAATTTGAATTTGAATTTGAATCTCGAACAAACTAAAACTAAAGTACAGAGCAGCTTAATATATACTTGATAGTGGAGTAACATCTGAAACTAGTATCTCTGTATTTTCAATAAATGTGGTTGTGAAAACTTCGTCTTATTATTCATTAATACATTCAATGTTTGTCAGTACTTTTCCAGGAACAAGTCTTCCTCACAATACTTCCTTGCAATACTCTTTCTCCTAAAGGAGAAAGTCTTGAAGGAGAAGGAAGAAAACGGGAATTTAAAATATTTTCCAATTGATGTTTTGAGAAGAAGTTTGATGAAGTCGAAAGAGAAAGTAAGATTGATCGTTTTAAATCTGCAAAATGCAACTTTGAAAATTCCTCCATCAGAAGTTATTCAATTAAACTATTTTGAATTCTATTAAATTTCGAGAATAAATGATGGAATAGAGACAAAAGTGAAAAAGTTAGTGTCAAACGAATTTGTATTTAATACAAAATTAATAAATTTTAATGTTTTTTTTTTTAAATTATTGTATTCAATAATAGAAATGTGAAAATAATAAAATCTGAAGATTTTGTAGTTGTATACAATATTACCAATAATTATTTGGATGATATGAGTACACTGTCTATGACCGATAGATGAGAAACAGTAGCAACTTACTCAAGATTCGAGTGAGATCTTTTGTAGTATGGAAAAAAGATGAAATGTCCCCGGTGAGACAATGATATTCGCACTATTTGACTGGTTTTCCACCTCAAGTAGAACGATATCCTTTTTCCATACAGACTCTTATCCCCAAATCCTTGAATACGGAAAGAAAATAGAAGAGCTGCCATTGTTGATAGAACGATTCCCAAGTATCATAACTCTCCTCACAAAAATCCAATTCAACAAGATTCTGTTCGTTGGAAGAGCGATCTCTTCCAGCTCACTAAATGAATCAAAGAAAAGGCTTAAAGAAATTGAACATGAATCAGGGAGAATTCGTTCAAGAAATTTCTTTACCGTAACTCTATTCCCATTTAATTTTTTTCCATTACTACATTTTTTCATATACTTTCTTTGTAGTGGCGGAGGTGATATTGTGGAAGGTATCCATAATGAATAATGAAACGCTATTGTCACAATCACATTTAGAGATATTAGTTTCGGTTGTTACAAATAAATAATAAGTAAATAAATTTATTTCTCATAAGATACAAAGATACAATACAATATAAAATAACAAAATAAACAGAATATTCATAAATCATTTAAAAAAATACGTTGAAACTATAGTGATAGTATACAGACCTTTGCCTACATGCAGACTGTTTATTCAATTATTCCAATTTTTAATACTGTTTATGACTGTTATGACTGATTATGCTGTGTATAAAATAGACAATGAAAGGTATATCAAAACAAGGAAATTACCTGATAAGAAATTAGGTAGGCTGCTGCCGAGGCAAGCCTATTTGGGAATCCCAGCACAAAAACTTATAAAGAAAGTGCGATTGACATTAAAGAGAGATAAAAAAAGAAGAAAAGTTAATATAATATAAAGAGTGATAGAAAAAAAACAATAGTAAAAGTAAACTTAGTAGAAACTTATTAGTCTATAAGTAATAGTAAATAAACAATAAAGTATATTGAATAATAAATGATACCATTATCAATCTCAAACAAACTCATGTAGAAAATGTGGTTGTGACAATTGCGTCTTATTAATCATTATTTTATCATATCTATAATATAGCCCATAATCTCTATAATATATCACCCATAAGAGAGATATTATAAAAATGTTGTTTCATAATTATTCTGGTTTCACATTAGCTCCACAATCATTTTCAATCAAATAAGATTTTTTAAGAATAATTAAATACGTGGGTAATTTCACACTACTCTATGCTGATGTAATATGACTTTTCTTTTTCGTTCATTTGTACATTTTGATGGTAAATCAGAATAGATTTCTAAGAAATCCCAAAAGCTCTTGATTCAGGTATTAGAAATTTATTATAAAAGAAGGTATGCAGATACTTCAAAAAAGCACGGCGATCTCTCGATTGTTTATTTGTACATTTTGATGATATCAGAATAAATTTCTAAGAAATCGCCTTCGCTCCAATTAAGTTGTTAACAGTGGCGGATCCTCCAGAAAAATTTTTTGGGGGTGGCTGGTAGCTACTGATGATGGTGGGGGGGGGGGGGGGTAGTCAGCGCGAATGCCCCCCCCCCCCCCCCGTAAATCCGCCACTGGTTGTTAATCATACATCAATGCTTGATTACAACTCAACCACTGGCAATCCACCAACAATAATGGAGTTCGGTCATTTAAACCACAAGAAGGGAACTGGTACAGGGAAGTCCCATCCCTGCGGACGGAATAGCCACACCTGTCAATAAAGTGCTGGCACATCAATGCTTATACTGTAGTTAGACTCCACTAATAGCTCTCTGAGAATCCAGAGAGTGCCTTTGGACCTACCCTATGTGTGAGTATGAATAATACAAGAAGCTGATAATATTTTCATATCACTGCCTAAAAATTATAGATATGATACAAACAATTATTCATGTAATTGAATTGAACGTGGAATTATTAGCAAAACATCAACCTTGTTTACTTCTATTATGGAGCTTCACAATATCAATAAAAAATCAACTGATAAATATGTACGGTATTGACTTTAAAATAATTCGCTGAAAGTAGTTTCATATTTTACAGGGGCTACACATACATATACTATGATTTATTATCATATATTTGGAAGGTCTCACATTGATATAACAGACTAAACAGACTATACTGTTACTGATAACTATAACCATGTAGCTAATGAAACTACAACATACTATCGACTACACTTGCACATCTCATTAAATATTTCATTCATAACCACATTAGGAGGTAGCAAATCAGTAATAGCCAAGGCAATAAAAAATCAGTTTAATGGAACCAAACTAGAACACCTTTTGCATCACAACCAGAAAATACAATTCATTCAAACGAACCAATTCATTCAAATGAATCTTATCGATGCAAAACTGCAAACAAATGTGATGACGTTCAATTTATTATTGTATTGATTGATGAAGATTATTTCTCAAACACGTCGTTTTTCATGCCTGTATTCGGGAATTTCAGCAGAATTTCAGAAAAAAATAATTTCTTGTGGCGATAGGTAGCATTTCAATACCTTAAAAATATCCAATACAACTTTGAAAAACTTTGAAAAAAAAATTATGACCCAAAACCCTGCGCACAGCCTTAATCCACAAAATTATCAATAATAGCTGCTGGTTTATTTGATTTTGTAATTTAAACACTAATAGAATGAAGGATAATTTTTGTTGATAAGTAGACATTGCCGATGCCTGCAATTTGAAATAATGAAGATCAACTGTTTTACTGGTAACAAATAAGGGAGCGGGAAAGTTGCCAGCCTCAAACTTAATATTGTATAAAGAAGTAATGAATATTAAAATGACTAATTGAGTCGAGTTAATACCTAGCTTGTCGTTTAACATGTACACCCTAACGACCAACTTTTTGCGTTGCGCGGGAATAATAATTATGAAAACTGCGTTGGCTAATAATAATCCATCACCCGACACCCTGCAATATACTTCGCTTTAAAACGATTACAGCACCTCGACAAGGAAAACTGGCATCCAGCAGAATTCATTATTATTTTCTGTAACGTGCAAGTAATGAAAAAATTTAAGCTAGGGAGCTCCATAAACATTGGGGGAGTGTAACCTAACATTGTAGATTACATGAGGATGCAGTGCAAACGTCTATTTAAACAGCAAAGAGAATAAAGATCAAATTAGATTACACTTTAAAGAGTGTGATACAAAAGGTGCAAGAGTATGATAAGACAAATATTAATAGAATAATTTATTATGTGTGTTGTTGAATATCATCAACTGTATCCACTGTATGACAGGAAAAATCTAAATACAAAAAACATACACAGAAAATCAGTCAACACCCAATATTGTTAATCTATTTGCCACTGTTTTTTCCCAATTCAAATTACCTATAAATATTATAGAAACTGTCTGATTTTTTATTTATTTACCACTACATTTTCTCAAAGCTGAATGCAGGCCATCAAAATAGTCCCAAGCGAACTTGATTTTATCGAATGAAATAAGCAGCTAAGTAAAAATGGTAGATATTGTACCAGATATTGTTTAGTATTCCTTCCTCCTGTTTAATTTGGAAACAGGCAATTTTTGTATTATTCTCTTTGAATATTTTCTTTATGAATAATGATTGAATTACAATCGCTCTAGCGATCGCTATCAATCGACAATTCTGGTTTTCTGTTACTTTGTCGATTTTAATAAAAATATATGGACTATAATTATTTAATCACAAAATAAGATAAATATCTTAGTTTATAATTGTTAAAAGATATTGTCAACTAAGTTACTATTGTAGGAAGGTTCTTAGTCTCTGTTATGTGACCTACGCTTAAAATGTTAAGAGTCCAGAGTCTAATAATCAAGTTCAATTGTTATTTTGAACTTTTTGTGTGTATTTTTTCAACAAAGATAAGTTGTATAAAAGATTTTTCTTATGTAACTCGATATTCTTGACAAATTAGTTCATTTAGAATGAATTTCAAGCAGGCCTATTCCACGAATAAACTTGTCAATCATTCAAAATCAATAATTTGTAATGAAAATTGAAAATAGGCCTAATTTAATTGCTGTGAATAAGTATATTGGAGTTAACGAATTAGTAGCCGAATAGGCTGTCAATGGATTATAATTATTTATAGAAATAATGATAGCTTGATGGAAAGCATTCTAAATTGTTCAATCTCCAGTTTTAAAAAGGACACATTTAGGCTAATTTATTGGAAGTGTAAATATCGCTATATTATAATCAAGTTCAATTAGAATCTTATGCCGTGTTTTATATTACTGTAAATAACGATTTGCATAAGTAGTATATTCAAATAGCAACATGGAGAACCATTTGATACTGTTTCGTATTTAGTGTAGTTTAAGTTAGTTTATGTTTTATCTCTGCTCAACATGTGTAGCTGTTACTTGACTTTCTATAGTGTTGCCATGGCAACCAGTTTTATTGGCCACTGCGCATGCTAGAGTTGTAATGGCAGTTTGAATGGTAACTCCCAATTGCATTCTTGTTGAAACCGCATCGCTATGAACAAATCGTCGTTCTAACCTCAATTAATTCGTTACAACTGCAATAATTACTTATTAATTTATTATTTGTAAAACCTCAATATTCGGTTTATTGAAGCCTCATTTGCTTATAACCGCAACTACCACTTTATTTTTCTTGTTCTTTAATTCAAAACCTCCAGTATTTTATATCGGCCGTGAAATGAGTTCCATCCTATTTATTCTAAAATAATTCTTCATTCATCCTCACCGACCTCACTCCTCAGTGCATACCTCGAGTGCTACGTATTATCATCAGTGACTCATCTCATCAACGTGTGCACACGCATCGGCGTCTACAGAAACGACTTCTCATATGGTGATAGGAACATTAACAAGGTATTACTCAACTATTCCTTTTTATTTTATTACAACCTCATTTCCTACCCCTCTTACCGCAGGTCCTCCATTTATATCCTATGTTTTACAGCCTCATTTGAAAATTCTATATTCTACACCTCATTGTTCAATCCCCAACATTTTGGTCATCCGGGCCCCGGATCGGATCATTTTTTATTTTCATTCTATGGAAATACATATTCATTGCTCATTAAATAAAGCTATCATTTTTGGTGCAAGTACAAGTTATACGGTATTACAAGTTACAAAGCACATTGTTCAAACGAGTTCACTATCAATGCCTTGCAAGTTAAAATTTGTCTATTGTGCTCAAAAGTCGTAAACAACTCATTGTTTTGTTTCATCGTGATTATAACGGAGCTCTGTATTATTCAGGCTGACATTATAGCTGAGCATTGCGTCGTCAAGGTCAACTTTGTTTACATTGAACTTGAAAATAACCTACTATTCATTCACTAATAGCTTATGCTATCAAATGAGAATAACTGCTTATGGCTTGTGGTATATTTCTAATTGAAATAAATACTTATTGTTATTCCGTGAACTTGACTGATAATTGTATTCAATTGTGTAAAATTACATTGCTTATTTCAAAATTGAAATATTATTTGATTTATTCATATCATACTTCGAATGTTCAATAAGTATAATATCTTGCATTCAATTCGTAACTTGAGTGAATTCAATTCAGATAATTGTTTAATTCAATTGAATTCTCAGAATATTCATGCTTATTGATAAACGCATTACTTGTTTTATATTTCGAATATTATTAGATTTCTTTTGTGAATGCTTGCCACTTATCACTCAATTTGTAATCGTAATTACCTCAATTACTACCACGGCAGTGTGTTATCGGCTTATTATCACTATTATTAGTGCAATCTCATTTAGTTATTGTACCCCAGGTTATTATATTGTCAACTTCAATACTTGTGATAATTTATTACTGTTATCAAGTAGGTAACTTAGTTAGTTATAATGGCTAAATCGTTAGCAGTGATCACCGCTAAGAAGAATAATGCTTTTGAACAAATTCAAATCTTATTTGATATGTCAAAAAAGATCTCTGATAAGGAAATTTATCAGAAATTACTCGCTCGTTCAAAATCTCTGAACAAATTAAGATCAGACTTATCAGACTCACTGGATTGTTATCATGAATTACAGTTAGAAGAAGACAAAGAATCAAACCAAATTATGCACCTCTTAATAGTGCTGATGAAATGATTGATTCTATTAACCTCACGTTACACAACTTAGAAACGAAATTGAATCAGTCTAAAGTAAAAAATGAACAGCCAGTTCGCTTACCTAAGCTTGACTTGAAACAATTTTCTGGAAACCCTCTCGATTGGACCTCATTTATTAATTTATACAATTCAAGCATTCATTCAAATTCTACATTATCAGGTGTAGTCAAACTTCAATACCTGTTGAGCTCAGTCTCAGGAGAACCTCTTGATTTAATTAAATCATTACCACTAACTGAGAGTAATTATCAGATTGCCTATGACTTGCTTCATGAACGCTATAATTCACCTCGTCGATTGATAACACTGCATCTCAATAAAATTCTCGATTTACCCAATATCACTCATCAACCGGCTCAAATGCGGAAATTGTTGAACTCCTACAATGAGAATACACAAGCTTTGAAGGGATTAAAAATTGATATAACCGCTGATAATCCTTTACTGTGTGCTATGATGATGCGAAAAATGGATAATAACCTCCGAAAAAAGTTTGAACATTTTCGTTCTTTGAACAAATCTAGCGAATCTGTACTTACTGAAGCAAAAGAAATAATTACCTTTTTAACTCAGGAGTGCAATGAAATTGAAAATTCAAATCTTCACTCTTCTTCTACCTCAAAAACCGCTTCAATGTCTACTTCAGTATCTGAAAATAAATTCTTTCCTAAAATAAATAGGAGTTTTTCTACAAACAAGGTAGCATTGATGACTACTTATAATGATGAAATCAAAAGTGACACAAAACCTTATGACTGTTTTGTTTGTCATAACAATGAACATAAGATTTATTTATGTCCTGTGTTCAAAAACAATGCACCCAAAGCACGTTTTCAAATTGTCAAAGAAAATAAAAGATGCATTTCTTGTTTAGGAAATCATACTCTTGACAAGTGTAAATCGAAATCAAACTGTTTCACATGTCATAAAAGGCACCATACTTTGTTGCACTTTGAAAATAACCACTCAACTGCCAATATGACACCTCTCCAACCCAGCAGCCGTGCAGTTTCTGTGGGTCAACCTCAAGTCAACATGACACCTCCTTCAGTAGTACTGACCACTACTGAGAATAATCAACCCTCTCATCGTTCATCAATGTCTACAGTGCTATTGGGAACGCTACTCGTTAAAATTACCTCTCCTCATGGAAAAAGTTATGTTTTCCGCGCCCTCGCAGATTCTGGTAGTCAGTCATGTTTCATCAATGAACATGCTGCACAAGTATTAAGTGCATCTCGCACTAAGAGCAACCACAGTGTTGTTGGATTTTCTCAAGCCCCCATACGTTCTAAGGGCCTCACCTCTCTTTCTATTGAGACTCTGAGTGGAAAAGTGATTTCACTTAATCAAGAGTTCTTGATTATTGATAAAATTTGTGTTGATATACCTCGTATGGAAATTGATCCAGAGGTATTGGAAAAGGTTCGACCATATATTCTGGCTGACCCTACATTTCATCTAGCTGGAGGCATCGACATTCTTCTTGGTGGCTCTGTTTTTCCTCTTCTGCTCAACCAGATTGTTCATCATCTTGGTCCTGGCCTGCCGAGTTTAATTGGGACTCATCTTGGTTTTATGGTCATGGGTGAGACTCCATGCAAGCCTAAAGCTGATTCTTCCATCACTCTGCAAGCATCAGCCACCCTCTTGGCTATCAACAATTTGGATTTGCATAACTCTCTCCAACGCTTTTGGGAACAAGAAGAGCCTCCAATGGCATCTGAAAAATCTGAAGAAGAAAAATTGTGTGATGAACATTTCCTCTCAACCTATTCACGTGATGAATCTGGACGATTTTGTGTCAGACTGCCATTCAAGGCTAACCACCCCACTTTGGGTCAGTCTAAAGCCAATGCTGAACAAAGATTAAATTCTATAGAAAGGAAATTCAAGGCGCAACCTCATTTTCAGTCTTTGTATACTGATTTCATGTCAGAATATTTGACATTAGGTCATATGGAACTGAATAGCACCACTGATCTATCTACTCCTCATTATTTTCTACCACATCATGATGTCCTCAAAGAAGCTAGCAGCACTACTCGTCTACGCACTGTATTCGATGCTAGTGCAAAAACCTCAACTGGTATTTCCTTGAACCAGATTCTCCTCACTGGAAGGAAAATGCAGACCAATATTTGTGATTTGTTGCTGGTATTCCGCTTGCACAAGATTGTCTTTTCTTGTGATATACGTCAAATGTATAGGCAAATCAAAGTTCACCCTGATGACCAGTGCTATCAATTGATTTTATGGCGTACTGATGCTACTCAGCCTGCATCTGTCTTCAAATTGACCACAGTAACATATGGCATGAGCTGTTCTCCATATCTTGCTATAAGAACTCTTCATCAACTTGCCACTGAAGAAGGCAATTCCTACCCAGAAGCAGCTGAACTTCTGCGTTCTCAAACCTTTGTTGATGATGTCATTGCTGGTGCCAACTCCGAAGAAGAGGCTTTAAGACTGCAACAACAACTTATCTCTCTACTCAAATGTGGTGAATTTGAATTACGTAAATGGACTTCAAATTCTAATGCACTTCTTTCCAGCTTTCCTGATGGTCACCTTGAGAAACCGGTATTTCTTCAGGATGATCAACAACCTCATTTCAAAATCCTTGGTATCCAATGGTCAGCAGCAAATGATTGTTTTGCCTACAACTTCAATCTACCTCATGATGCTACCACTAAGCGTAAAGTACTAAGTGTGATAGCCAAGATCTATGACCCTTGTGGATTCCTCTCACCAGTGGTTCTGTGGGCTAAATGCTTCATGCAACTTCTTTGGACAAAGGGCCTAGATTGGGACCAACCTCTACCTCCTGAACTGCTTGCAATGTGGCAAAGCTTTGTTGACACATCAGCCACACTTCAAGATATCTCCATACCACGAGCTCTACAGTTCTTGCACTCAAGCCTCATTGAACTTCATGGTTTTGCAGATGCTTCTGAACGTGGATTTGCCGCAGTGATATATCTCAGGACATCACAAACTGATACTTCCCCCACTGTCCAGTTACTCATCTCCAAAACCAGAGTGGCCCCTTTGAAAAAACTCACTCTACCACGTCTAGAACTGTGTGCTGCTCACTTGCTTGCTCAACTGACCTCATATGTGATCTCAACCTTTCACAAAAAACTGGAGTTTTCTTCTATCACATTATGGTGTGACTCTACTGTGGCCTTGACTTGGTTACAGACTCCTCCGCATCGTCTTAAAACTTTTATAGCAAACCGGGTTGCTCAAACCCAAGAATTGGTACCAACTGATAGCTGGAGACACATTTCTGGTGAACAAAACCCTGCAGACTGTGCTTCACGTGGTATACTTCCAGCTGAACTACCCGCTCACAACTTGTGGTGGACAGGTCCATCCTGGCTACAGAAGCCTTCCAACCTCTGGCCTACATCTGCATTCACTCCAGTGGAACTTGCTGATACTGATGAGAGCAAACCTCTGTCACCCATCACTCTCGTTGCTACTGCACCTCTTGAATGGGATCTCCTACAAAAATTTTCTCACTTCAGTAAACTTCAGCGTGTTATGGCTTACATCCTCCGCTTTGTCTTCAATACTCGACACCCACCAAAGAAGATTGGCCCTCTCTCCACCCGAGAATTGGCTACTGCCAAATGTATAATCTTCAAACAAGTTCAAGACTCAGCCTTTCGAGAAGACATTGCCAAGCTGAAAATTGACAAAACCTCCACTGTATCAAACTCACTTTGCCGCCTCTCTCCGTATCTTGATGATGACGGTCTCCTGCGAGTTGGAGGACGTCTCAAGCATTGTCATATACCTCAAGATGTTCAACATCCTATCATCCTTCCAAAGCAACATCATGTGGTCAACCTCATGATTGACTCCTACCACCGACAATATTTGCATTCTGGAGCTCAACTAACACAATCTCTTCTTTCACAACATGTTTGGATACTCTCTGCACGTAGTATCATCCGCTCTCGAATTTTTAAGTGCAATGTTTGCTTTCGACACAAACCTCGCCACAACATTCCACCCATGGGGCATCTACCTCAGGCTCGTGTGACACCTTCTCGCCCTTTCCTCAATACTGGGATTGATTATGCTGGCCCATTCAATATCAAGGTGCACAACCTCAGATCCACATCACTCACAAAGGCCTACATATGTGCTTTCGTATGCATGGTCACCAAAGCAATCCACATTGAAGTGGTAACAGACTTGTCTTCTGAGGCCTTCATTGCTGCCTTGAAAAGATTTGTTTCTCGCCGTGGTCTCTGCAAAAACCTCTACTCTGACTGTGGGACTAATTTTGTTGGTGCTAACAATACCTTCCAAGCACTTTCCAAGTCAAAGCAACTCCTACTCTCTGAATTTGCTGCTACACAAGGCATTACTTTCCACTTCAACCCACCTGCAGCTCCACATCAGGGTGGCCTTTGGGAAGCAGCAATCAAGAGCATCAAGCACATCTCCGACGTGTCATTGGAGAACACACATTAACACTTGTTGAATTCACGACACTGGTCACTCAAATAGAGGCAATATTGAATTCAAGACCTCTCACACCTCTATCAAACGATCCTAATGATGTCTCAGCACTTACACCAGGTCACTTCTTGATTGGATCTCCTTTGGTGGCAGTTCCTGAAGAAGACATACAAAATGTCAACCTCAATCGCCTCAAACATTGGAAATTGATTGAAGCATTCCACCAGCACATTTGGAAGAGATGGCATTTGGAATATATCCATACCCTTCAACAGAAAGCCAAATGGAATAAGGCTGTTGATAATCTCCACATTGGTGACCTTGTCTTGGTCCATCAACCAACTCCACCACTTACCTGGCCATTAGCACGCATTACTGGTGTCTCTCCGGGACAAGATGGAATTGTTCGTGTGGTGCATTTGAAGACTCGCCAAGGAACCTTGACACGTCCATCCCACAAGGTGTTTCCGCTACCCGCAAACTCCAAATAATTTATAGCCCAGCTTGGCACCCTTGTAATTAGTGTTATGAACTTTATTCACTAGTTGTGAACTTTATTATTTTTTTTTTATCATTCTTGTTGAATCCAGGTGGATTCAAGGCCCCCGCTATGTTTCGTATTTAGTGTAGTTTAAGTTAGTTTATGTTTTATCTCTGCTCAACATGTGTAGCTGTTACTTGACTTTCTATAGTGTTGCCATGGCAACCAGTTTTATTGGCCACTGCGCATGCTAGAGTTGTAATGGCAGTTTGAATGGTAACTCCCAATTGCATTCTTGTTGAAACCGCATCGCTATGAACAAATCGTCGTTCTAACCTCAATTAATTCGTTACAACTGCAATAATTACTTATTAATTTATTATTTGTAAAACCTCAATATTCGGTTTATTGAAGCCTCATTTGCTTATAACCGCAACTACCACTTTATTTTTCTTGTTCTTTAATTCAAAACCTCCAGTATTTTATATCGGCCGTGAAATGAGTTCCATCCTATTTATTCTAAAATAATTCTTCATTCATCCTCACCGACCTCACTCCTCAGTGCATACCTCGAGTGCTACGTATTATCATCAGTGACTCATCTCATCAACGTGTGCACACGCATCGGCGTCTACAGAAACGACTTCTCATATGGTGATAGGAACATTAACAAGGTATTACTCAACTATTCCTTTTTATTTTATTACAACCTCATTTCCTACCCCTCTTACCGCAGGTCCTCCATTTATATCCTATGTTTTACAGCCTCATTTGAAAATTCTATATTCTACACCTCATTGTTCAATCCCCAACAGATACATTGTAATCTTTCAATATATTGTTACGGGTTCTATGTCTAAAATAACGCTGGCAACACTTAAATTTATCACTCACACTTTATTTACACAAATAATTCACAACTCACACTGTTCAGTAATTTCTTACACAAAAATAAGCAATCGGAAACAGATAACACAATATTGTTCAACTGATAATGAGTTTTCAATAAACTGTACAAAAATCAATCACTAAAAGTTAAAGGCCGATCTAATTTAAATGATAACTGTTCAATAAACTGTCCAATAATATTCAAAAAGAAACGTCGAAAAAAAGAACAATTAACTTACGTAGCACTAGTGCGTAATACAATTACACTAATAATACACTATTTAGTAGTTCACTGGTATGAATTAAACAGGAAAAAGAATTGTCACTAAAGGCACAGAGAAAGAATTATCACAGTATATATAGAACTGTCACGACTTGTTTATCACAACGAATTTCTAAGACAACTGAACTGATTTACACAAATGCGTTCGCCTTAAATAGGTTTTTCAAATATCGAGCAATTTCTACATTTTTCTATCATCTCCTGAACAAATAAATCAAGGAAACTGGAACCTTCTACAATATTCGATAAGACTCCATTAATTTCTAATCAAACAAATAGAACATTCTACTAATTACCAAGTAAACACTATAAAAGTGTCAAAAACAGTGTAATTAATGGCTTAAAAGTAAACATTTACATAACAGATAACGCCAAGAACCACTGTACCTTCTTCCTCTCTACTTTCTGCAATTTCATATCTGCTACAATATATGTAAAGAACATATTATATAATATTCTTTATAAATATCATCTGAAACACATGTCCATAGTAACCTAGTAACCTAGTAACCTAGTAACCAGTGAAATGCTTATTTTGAAGTTTGTTGAAAGCAATAGTTGAAAAGTACGCAATTGAGATAGACACGGAAAATTTTGGACTTTGAATGTTGTTTCTTTGGTTACAGGTAAAATTTATTAATTCAAAAGTGTATACATTTTATTGTTTTATGATTGTTAGTTTTAAATTTATTATTTCATTTCGAAAATAAATATAATCTTTGGTTACAGAGCAACACATTCAAATTCATTATATATATATTTTTTTTTCATTATTCACTTTCTTTCTCAAATTTATGTTTTTCTTTTTGTCAATGATACTCATTGCTAGCGCACGAACTTTGGCAATGCCCATATAGGACTAATTATCATGAGTAATATCTCCATATTATTTTAGCTGTAAGATTTTTTTCAATCTGTAAGATATTTATTTTGAAATTTTTTTCAATTTGTGAAATGTGGTGAAGAAAGAATCATGATTTTGTTTTGATTGATAGTCTATGTCAATAAATGTCTAGCCCATCTATCACCTTATTCACCTTAATTAAGTGGGCAAGTTATTATTGCAGTTATTTGACCGCTTGCTTAATGCCATGTTTACTCGTACACGTTGTCAAGAATGTGACTTTAGACATCGTTTCTATGGTGACAGCTCTATTTCTTAAGCCTATCCTGCATAGTCTACATGGATCAATATATCTGGATGTAGACTTATAACTTATAACTGTATAAATTGCATGAGTTTTCGCCTCCAACGTTCTTATTATTCTACTTCTCCAGGTTCTCATTCAATCATCACCTCTCTGCTTTCATAACATCGAAGCCAAATCAATCCATTTCATCAAAACCTGAGCACTCTTCACTTCAATCTCTTTACTTGTACGGTCTTTTACAGCTCAAGTCCTCGAAATAACGGTTCTTCTTATTTTTTATACTCTTCTTTTCTTTACTTCCTTCTCTCTCATCTTCAACAAATTACTCTTCCGAAGCTATATCGTGAACTCTCTAAAAAAAAAAGAAGAGATCTCTTCTGTGATTTCAGGAACAATCTGAGTGATTATTTTTCGACTTATTCTATACTCTAATTTATTCTTAAAACAACTATTTCAATCCAATCCATATGTTACAAGCCGTATAATATACGGCTCTGGTAGCGCAATTGTTTGGAACGCTTGTCTGTGACTAGATAAGACTCTGGCTTCGTTTACTGCAGCCTTGGATTTGAATCTCATTCAGTTTTAGATGTTTTTCATTTTTCACCTTAATTTTCACGCACAAGTTTCAAGACTAATGCGGGCATCATCCGTGATAAATAAAAAAATCATATACATTCATATGAGATGATTCATAAAACATATTCTCATATTTATCATGTTTAGGCGTAATTATCGACTATCATTCTGTACTCTTTATTCATTGTCATTTAGAGTTGATAACAACTATTATCAACTCTAAATGACATACTGCCTACTCTTGAGTGATCTTGATTTCCGGTCTGTTGTTTTAGCTGGATTTCTCATGTTATTTGCTTCAAATTGGTAAAAAATGAATCGTTATTAGGTTTCATTTCAGCATTATTTTTTCAATAACGCTTGCCTTTTGACTATGTCATTTGACGTCATTCAGCCCAGAGTCATGGAAATTAAGTTATTGTCACATATTTTCTAGCAGCTTGCAGCCCTGGACAATGCATCAGGTGCTGAAAGTGACATAATGGACAGAAAGGAATGTCCGCCATATTCAACCTGTACACATTTCAACACTGTCAAGCCTGCTCAACTTAATAAATCTCAAAAAATTTCATAACAATAGCTTAAAAATAATCTGCCAAAAGTTATAAAATTTGAGTTGACAAGGGATGTTTTAGCATGGCGCCTACGCTTTTTTGCGTTCGTTATTTTTTATTTTTATTGCTCACTCTTTAGCACATTCGCTCTACAGATCTGACCTGCGCATTCGCAGAACTAATTTTATCAAGGAAATAACGAGCGGGATAAAGAGCGTAGGGTTTGCTAAAACTCGGGTTTGGGATCCACCGGAACGGCCATTTTTTAGCAAACAATCAGCAAAAGATGAGTAAGCGAATAAAGGACGAAAGCATGTCACCACCGATAGAGCAAACTTCTTGCACAAATAAATCAAAGAATTAGATATTAAAATTGTAATGATGGCCATCAAGTAAGAAATAATATATTCCCATTTTTATTCATGAGCTGCAAAGCAACATCTTTCAACTTCAAATAACTAGTTGTGAGCAGATTCTTCTTAGTTCATGCGAGACTTTCTTCCCTTAGCTTGTTACAGCGTTTCATTTCTGCATCAGCATAACATTATGTATTTCTTGCAAACTTGCAGCTGTGACTCAATCTCAAACAAAGTTTAATGAAGCACGATAAAAAACTTAGATTTTTACCCCTTATGTGAGAAAGATGCAGCCCGCAGTAGGGGTTCAAGGAAAATAAAGTGATCAATCATTATACTTCTTCTTAGGGTTAATTGAATTTTCGTTAGCATACCTATTATAATATATTTGTCTCGGTCGAATCAGCACAATTCTAATGCTTGATCAAACATTTTTCCTCACTCTGTGAAAGAATAATTTTGTATGACTAGTAGTTTCTACTCTTGCTTGAATTTTTGAAGAAAAAACAGGCTCAAAAAGTTCAGTTATTCAAACTATATATCTTTAATGTTTTGGTAGTGAACGAACTCATATAAAAAATAAGCCCTTTCGGAAAAGTTTGTGCTGGCAAGATAAATGTAATGCAGTGCATGATGAAAATAAAAAACATTGAAAGAAGAATCAACTAACTGTATACATAGTGCAAGAATGTTTGAAATCTTCCCTGCCTCTGTCAAAACTCCGAATTTTGGTCATAGTTTCTCTCGTATTCTAGCTTTTTAAATTTTTCAATGACCTAGGCCCTAGGCTGCAGATTTATAAGATATATGTGGTTTGTAGTCCTAGTGATCAAGGAGTAAAATTTCCTTATTACTATGCAAGACATTATGCAAATAACATGATTGTTTTCTATTCCCCAATAATTTCTTATAATCATGGCTATATCATCGCAAAAAAAAACAAACAAATGCTGTGGAATGGTGATATTTAGGATGCTCCAATTTGCCATACACCATTCTACTGTAGGTTCTCAATTTTGCTACAGTGATTATCATCGAGTTTTGGATGCTTCACTGGGCAAGCTCTGTAAATACCAAAAATCACTTCTCATTCTAGCTTTTTTAATAAAACAGAATATTTCCAGAATATTTCCAAATATTTCACAGCTCTGTAACCAATATTTATTCTGGTGGGGATCAGCTTGCATTGGTCCCAAACGCACATTCTTTACTCGAACGAAAAGTTCTGCGGATCTTGCAGTGCGGTGGTGCGGGAGGAGGCTGGCAACCTCACGAGAGTTGCTATCGATGTATGTGATGAATCGACTGACGAAATTCTCTGGAGGTTTTAGCCTGTGAAGGTCGTTATTGCTTACAAGCATCATATTCTGGAATAGAGCTAGCTCCTAGAATGTTGGGCGATATATCAATGAGTAGTTTCTTTATTCCTCTGCATTTTATATCCAACCAGACTGTTAGAAACAAGGAAACTGGGAATAATAAGTCTTCCACGGGAGTAGTAGTTAGCCAGAATCTATTTAGAGACAAGTGCTTCAACTAAAGCATTTTATATAAATAAATACCAAGTGTTTCAGGACGAACTATTCTATTTGGTAGTAATTATTCATGATATTTATTAAAATATTCGCCTTGGTGGCTAAATCAGTCATTTCATACTCCAGAAATTTTTCAGCATAAGGAATAAATCAATAATAATAAAAATAGAAAATAAAGGACCAAAAACGCGTAGCAACAGGAATAAGTATGAAGCAATTTTGCAGATCTTACAACGCATTCATACATTTTCATATTTTCATAAAGATTGTATATTGATCAGTTTTTATAGAAAAAAAGGTGAAAAATCGAATAGCGTATACGACTTTACAGTGGTTTTCGTGACATTTGGTATCTCTTTCTTCTTATTTTGTGCTTCATAATCAATTCTTGAAGTATATGATCTTTTCCTGCTGAGCTTTGTAAGTTAGTTTATTGTGTAGTTCAGATTATAATGATATTCTACTACATTAAATTCACCAAATTTTGAGGAAATATGAGCGTACTGCACCTACCAGGATGCAACAAAATATGAATTTTCATAATAATTCCAGGGACCATAACTTCGCAATTTTCTGCAGAATTAATTTTTACAGGTGTCAAATAATGCAATATTTGTATAGCTAGAATTAGTCGTGTAATAATAGTCTAGATTGCTCTACTAGAGCAATTGGAAATTGATATTTCGAGTCCTTGATCCTTGATCGACGAAGCATCGAACCTCAATATCAGAAGCTTGTGGCATGACACAGTTTGATGCGATCTATGAATAATCACTGTACAGATTCCCATCTACGACGAGGCGTTGTTTATTGAACGTGAGAATGTAATAAAATGTTTGCTTTAAATAGAAGGACGCTTTTAATTGAAGGCAAGAACGCTCCGTGAATTGCAATTGAAGCATTAGCTGGTTTCAGCGTGATAAATATATCATACAAGACATACTGTATTATACCAATACTGTTGTAGATGAATGTGAAAATTGAGCTTTTTTTTAGGATGAAGCCCACATAGTCTTAGACCTGTGCGTGGGTAATGAGTTGGATGATGGTGACTGATGAGTTGGACCTACAGTTTTAGGTGGGTTCCGAACCACCGGGAAGTGATTTTACAGCAGAGAACAGTGTCTTTTATCTAAATCCAAAGTCTGTTTCTGTTTGGATGGGACCTGGTGCACTTGAACTGAAAAAATAGAAATTACAAAGAAAAATTTACTAGTTATTAAAAATGATACATTCAATTTTCTTTGTAGTGGTTATTATTAGTGTATGGTGCCGCAGTGGTTTAGGGCATCACCTATTATCAAAACTGATAGTGGTCAAAGAGACTCCAGAATATGGATTAGTCAATTAGTAAAAATCACAGTGATGAAGAAAACAAAAAAAAAATATGTATAAGCCAGCCCAAAAACGATGCTAAATACTCTCCATTCTCTCCAGCCATGGTTTGGCCTCCTCATCTGCCAGGTGTAACTTGGGCAGCCCTCCAGGAAAGTGATATAGTGGACACACTGAGATAATGTGATCCATGGTTTGGCTCTCACCACATTCACAATTGGGAGATACAGCAAGCCCCCATAGATGCATACATTTTGGCAACCTGTTCAGGCATACCCACTACCCAGTGTCTTCAGGGCAGGTCAATCCCAGGAACTCTTCTGTTTGGGTCTGGCACAAGCTCTTTATTTCTCACCATGTGAGAATTCCACATGTCAGACCATTACTGCATTGTGCTATCAGTGTATTCTGATTGGTGTGGAAAGAGCCAGATTGGTTTTCTGGACTTAAGCCGCAATGCAGTTGGAGAGTCTGGGTTCAAATCCTCATGGATTGGAAGTGCTGGCATTTCACTTATTTTCCTTAATTCTCTGCCAGCAATTTCCTCTCTTCTCAGTTGTGCAGGTGAAAAATATGACTGAGCACTGAGATCCAGCTGATTTCAGTCTGCATCAGGCATCCAGTGACTATAGGCATAGCACTATTGAGTACTGTATCAACCAGGTGAGTATGACAACTTCTCATCATCCAAACAGGGGCACCATACTCTACGATGCTGTAGACAAGTGCCAAAGCTGCAGTCCTTAGGGTATTAGCAATTAGCACTACTGCCCCATGATGATCCAGTTAGCTTCTGCAGTAAGTTGACCCTTGAAGATAGTTTTCTCCTTAGCTTTCCTAGGTTTGTAGTGGTGAAGGTGATATTGTGGAAGATATTCATAATGAATAATAAAACGAAGTTGTCACAACGACATTTTTGTTGAAAATATAGAGATACTAGTTTCGGATGTTACTACATTATCAATATGAATTTGAATTGAATTTGAATTTGAATTTGAATCTCGAACAAACTAAAACTAAAGTACAGAGCAGCTTAATATATACTTGATAGTGGAGTAACATCTGAAACTAGTATCTCTGTATTTTCAATAAATGTGGTTGTGAAAACTTCGTCTTATTATTCATTAATACATTCAATGTTTGTCAGTACTTTTCCAGGAACAAGTCTTCCTCACAATACTTCCTTGCAATACTCTTTCTCCTAAAGGAGAAAGTCTTGAAGGAGAAGGAAGAAAACGGGAATTTAAAATATTTTCCAATTGATGTTTTGAGAAGAAGTTTGATGAAGTCGAAAGAGAAAGTAAGATTGATCGTTTTAAATCTGCAAAATGCAACTTTGAAAATTCCTCCATCAGAAGTTATTCAATTAAACTATTTTGAATTCTATTAAATTTCGAGAATAAATGATGGAATAGAGACAAAAGTGAAAAAGTTAGTGTCAAACGAATTTGTATTTAATACAAAATTAATAAATTTTAATGTTTTTTTTTTTAAATTATTGTATTCAATAATAGAAATGTGAAAATAATAAAATCTGAAGATTTTGTAGTTGTATACAATATTACCAATAATTATTTGGATGATATGAGTACACTGTCTATGACCGATAGATGAGAAACAGTAGCAACTTACTCAAGATTCGAGTGAGATCTTTTGTAGTATGGAAAAAAGATGAAATGTCCCCGGTGAGACAATGATATTCGCACTATTTGACTGGTTTTCCACCTCAAGTAGAACGATATCCTTTTTCCATACAGACTCTTATCCCCAAATCCTTGAATACGGAAAGAAAATAGAAGAGCTGCCATTGTTGATAGAACGATTCCCAAGTATCATAACTCTCCTCACAAAAATCCAATTCAACAAGATTCTGTTCGTTGGAAGAGCGATCTCTTCCAGCTCACTAAATGAATCAAAGAAAAGGCTTAAAGAAATTGAACATGAATCAGGGAGAATTCGTTCAAGAAATTTCTTTACCGTAACTCTATTCCCATTTAATTTTTTTCCATTACTACATTTTTTCATATACTTTCTTTGTAGTGGCGGAGGTGATATTGTGGAAGGTATCCATAATGAATAATGAAACGCTATTGTCACAATCACATTTAGAGATATTAGTTTCGGTTGTTACAAATAAATAATAAGTAAATAAATTTATTTCTCATAAGATACAAAGATACAATACAATATAAAATAACAAAATAAACAGAATATTCATAAATCATTTAAAAAAATACGTTGAAACTATAGTGATAGTATACAGACCTTTGCCTACATGCAGACTGTTTATTCAATTATTCCAATTTTTAATACTGTTTATGACTGTTATGACTGATTATGCTGTGTATAAAATAGACAATGAAAGGTATATCAAAACAAGGAAATTACCTGATAAGAAATTAGGTAGGCTGCTGCCGAGGCAAGCCTATTTGGGAATCCCAGCACAAAAACTTATAAAGAAAGTGCGATTGACATTAAAGAGAGATAAAAAAAGAAGAAAAGTTAATATAATATAAAGAGTGATAGAAAAAAAACAATAGTAAAAGTAAACTTAGTAGAAACTTATTAGTCTATAAGTAATAGTAAATAAACAATAAAGTATATTGAATAATAAATGATACCATTATCAATCTCAAACAAACTCATGTAGAAAATGTGGTTGTGACAATTGCGTCTTATTAATCATTATTTTATCATATCTATAATATAGCCCATAATCTCTATAATATATCACCCATAAGAGAGATATTATAAAAATGTTGTTTCATAATTATTCTGGTTTCACATTAGCTCCACAATCATTTTCAATCAAATAAGATTTTTTAAGAATAATTAAATACGTGGGTAATTTCACACTACTCTATGCTGATGTAATATGACTTTTCTTTTTCGTTCATTTGTACATTTTGATGGTAAATCAGAATAGATTTCTAAGAAATCCCAAAAGCTCTTGATTCAGGTATTAGAAATTTATTATAAAAGAAGGTATGCAGATACTTCAAAAAAGCACGGCGATCTCTCGATTGTTTATTTGTACATTTTGATGATATCAGAATAAATTTCTAAGAAATCGCCTTCGCTCCAATTAAGTTGTTAACAGTGGCGGATCCTCCAGAAAAATTTTTTGGGGGTGGCTGGTAGCTACTGATGATGGTGGGGGGGGGGGGGGTAGTAGAGGTCAGCGCGAAAGCCCCCCCCCCCCCCCCCCCGTAAATCCGCCACTGGTTGTTAATCATACATCAATGCTTGATTACAACTCAACCACTGGCAATCCACCAACAATAATGGAGTTCGGTCATTTAAACCACAAGAAGGGAACTGGTACAGGGAAGTCCCATCCCTGCGGACGGAATAGCCACACCTGTCAATAAAGTGCTGGCACATCAATGCTTATACTGTAGTTAGACTCCACTAATAGCTCTCTGAGAATCCAGAGAGTGCCTTTGGACCTACCCTATGTGTGAGTATGAATAATACAAGAAGCTGATAATATTTTCATATCACTGCCTAAAAATTATAGATATGATACAAACAATTATTCATGTAATTGAATTGAACGTGGAATTATTAGCAAAACATCAACCTTGTTTACTTCTATTATGGAGCTTCACAATATCAATAAAAAATCAACTGATAAATATGTACGGTATTGACTTTAAAATAATTCGCTGAAAGTAGTTTCATATTTTACAGGGGCTACACATACATATACTATGATTTATTATCATATATTTGGAAGGTCTCACATTGATATAACAGACTAAACAGACTATACTGTTACTGATAACTATAACCATGTAGCTAATGAAACTACAACATACTATCGACTACACTTGCACATCTCATTAAATATTTCATTCATAACCACATTAGGAGGTAGCAAATCAGTAATAGTCAAGGCAATAAAAAATCAGTTTAATGGAACCAAACTAGAACACCTTTTGCATCACAACCAGAAAATACAATTCATTCAAACGAACCAATTCATTCAAATGAATCTTATCGATGCAAAACTGCAAACAAATGTGATGACGTTCAATTTATTATTGTATTGATTGATGAAGATTATTTCTCAAACACGTCGTTTTTCATGCCTGTATTCGGGAATTTCAGCAGAAGTAATCCTAATCAATAATGTTTCAATGCAGGAAGAGGAAGCAGAAGGAAATTATCCAGGTATAATCACATTAGCACCGGAACTACCTAACAATAGCAGTAAGTAAAGTTAACAGCAGGCCCAACAGTGTAACAGCCGATTCATATTAGGGTTGAAATGGATGTTTTTGTGTAGGGAGTCTATGAAACGTTGGAACAATAGTGAACAGAACAAGTATAGTCTATGCGGACGATGTGGTGCTGATATCCAGGAATCAAGATAACTTGAAGGAGATCTTCAGCACAATGAAAGAGGTGGCAGAAGATGTGGGTCTTGAAATAAATATGAGGAAAACAAAATATATAAGAATGTCTGCAAACAAAAGAAGATTACAGTAAAGGAATTTGAAAACATCTGATGATTGCGAACTGGAGGGCGCCAGCGAGTTCAAATGCCTTGGGGTAATGCTGACAGCAGACAACAGAACCAGTCAAGAGATAAGTTACAGAATTATGATGGGCAATCGATCATATTTTGCAAAAATATATATATTTAAGAGCAGACTGGTATCCAGAGAGACAAAGGTGAGGATCTATTAGACTCTAGTTAGGCCAGTTGTGGGTCTGGGGACCAATATGTGATGGAGGAGATTGGAGAGCCAGAAACAACATAGCGATCGATGAAGCTATTGGTGAAGGAAATAAATAAAAGCAAGGAGACATGGCTGGGACATGTGGTAAGAATGAGCGAGGAAAGAATGTCACTTCAGCTGCTTGATGGAAGGATGTTGGGAACAAGCAAGAGAGGATGACCCAGGATGAGATGGCTGAACGACGTGATAAGTGATATCCGCGTACTAGGAGTGGCGTATCGGAGGCGGATATCACAGGAAAGAGGCGAATGGAGGAGGATTGTTGAGGAGGCCAAGGTCCACCCAGGACTGTAGAGCCAGCTAAAGTAAAATAAGTAGTCTATGATTATTGATTATTTGATTACTGGTGTTTCATCATATCAAACAATCACAATTCAATTGAGAATCAATCAACACGCAATTACCTATCAGACCAATTTTAAGATGAAAATTTATGTAATTAACATGTATTGAAATAGGTCCAATAATACAATAATAACTGTTCTCTTCAAGGCTATCCATTCTATTCAGAATGGATTGAATAAGCCATTTAAACCCATTACTCGATGGGGAATCGAATGATTCCATGTACTAGCACTTTTTGAGAAGATTCAATTGGTTTTTCATGAGTTACATAGTGAATGAATTGCGGTCATGGTCATTTACAGTTTCATAAAACGATTACTATGTGCATATAATGCACAAACTAATGATGCACATAATGTTGCGTTCCTTCAAATTCCATCATCATCAAATCTGTAAGAAAGTGAAAACCAATCTAGAAAAGTCAAAACCATTCAGTAACTCTTTACTTTTGAGTCATCTGAGGTGATGATATGTTTGAAGAATTGGGTACTACTGTCTCAAAAAGCAAAGATTCTATACTAGGGTGTTAAGAATCCTCGAAAAAATAATAAAAAACATATTTTCCGAAATAAAGAGGATTATTCCTATTTAAATAATAATTATTTCTTCACAGTGTAAGTATGAACACGTTTTACAGATGATTCAATGATTCACATTTAACATTTCGCCATTATTGATAGTTTTTTTTATGATATAAATTTATGTTTAAACATGTAATACAAATTAATAAGAATCATAGATTTTTTTAAAGAGGACTTTACAATAATTCTAATTAATAATGTTATAAGGAAAAAGATGATAATATAGGTCATGGTCTTCTAGTTACTAAATGAAAAGGGTGCTTTTTTCATAAGGAATTTAAAATTTTCCCCAGAGAATTCAAGAATTAATTGTTAATTATCGAAAGTCATGTTAATAGGATTTAAATTCTTCAAAGTTCTTTCAACTATACAAAGTTCTTTCTAATAACAGTCGAAACTGAAATGAATATCTTAATTGAGAATAAAGTCTCTAAACTCCTCAAACCCGATAAAATAAATACCTATTCTTTTCTTCTCCCTATTAAGTTGCTGTAAATTCCTTCATAAACTGAAACTAGAAGACGCTGTTTGAAGAAACTAAGCTCTACGTTTACGACAAGAAAATCATTAGAAGGTTTCTCTGTAAATTGAATAAGTTTGGGGCTAGGAGAAAGGAAAGGTCCTCCTTCCGGGTAATCCTTTCCTTATCACAAAGTTTCAGCCTGAAGAAAGTCTGGAACATGTTTTCTGACTGGAACAGAATCAGGATCTGAGCTCAGCAGATCAGCGAGTGTAGAAAGATGGAAATCGGTTTGGTGATGAAAAGCACCAAGGTGTCAGCTCATACGTCCGACCATTCCCTTCCCTCCTTCTCATCCTTCCTCCCTCCTCTATCATCATTTTCCTCCTCTCCACCCTTTTCCGCTCCTCTTACTGTTCTCATCATCTCTTCTCTAATTAATCATCCTCAAATAGCAAGCAATTAATCGTGAGATTGTGCGGCTGACATAACCCTCGCCTTGAATCATAATCAAGTTTGTCACCACACCTAGCAACAAGTCCCATGCCTAGCTTCAATTTGCGCTTATATAAAGTCCAGTTACATTCTGCTTAATGAAATGTTTTTATTCAAAATATTATCATTACATTTTGACAATGAACGGCCATCATGTCCAATATTGAGAAAGAAAGCTTGCTCTATAAGGGTTTTGAAAATAAATCAGTGAAGAATAATTCGTTCCCCAAAACAGCTGAATAGAAAATTGAACAATGATTATGAATAATATTTTATATTGACAGTTGATGCGAATTTAGAAGGCAGCAGTGGCGTAGCCAGGGGGGGGCCATGGAGCCCAGGTCCCCTCCGAAATTTCAGAAATAAAAATTCTCAAATAAATAATAGATAAGGAATTATTAAAGCCGAAGGGTTCTATCTGTTTTGTAGTATTATAATAACGAACAGAATACAGAAACCCTGATTGTGTAATAGAATATAGCTGCAGTTATAGTCAGATTGATGCATTGTTCAAATATTTCCTCAATATTTACTCATATAGAAACTTGTTAGGTGCTCAAATGGATGATTTTGACTTAAAATTAGCTACGAAATCGAATAAAACATGTTAGAAAACTGTGACTACCATAATTATTTATTTATTTATTACATTAAATAAAACGCAGTTTTTCAAGTTTGAAGTGGATTAACTTTGTTAATTATTGATAAATCACCTTTTTGAACAAACTCATCTTGTAGAAAATTTAGTTTTGAAGTTAAAATTCAGTAACCCTCTAGCCTAAACTCACCCAAAGTTCATGAAATCGGGATTTTATAAATGAAAAAACACAAATAAATGCAAGTTCTATGCAAGCGTATAAAATCAGTGTGCTATTATTATGATCTAAAAATTCCGATTTCATGAACTTTGGGTTGGGTGCGTTTTAGGCTAATGACATAAATTATAATATGTAACTTATAAAAAGGTATGCTTTCTTCTTGTATATTTGAGTTGTATTTTTTATAAACTTGAAATTAAATTTATCATCATTGTATTAATTTTGAAATTCAGTACATAAGTTAAGTATGGTTAGTTCCAATTCAAGGGTTTTGACTCAAAATAGTCACAGAATTAGTATATCAAACCTTATCATTTCAAACCTGGCCACCTAGGTTCTTTGGTAGTAATTTTTCAAAAATTTCTTTTGAACTTTAGAGCCCAACAAGTAGTCTAGATTAGCTTTTTACACCACTAAATTAAAAAAAAATCCGGACCCTCCTATACCCCAGACCCCCTTGGTGAGCCCCCCCCCCCCCCCCACCTAAATCTAATCCTGGCTACGCCACTGCCTAGACCCCCCTTGGTAAGCCCCCCCCCCCCGAAATCTAATCCTGGCTACGCCACTGGAAGGCAGGTATGTCAATTCCACGTTTGCACGAGAATGTAAAAGAGCATGCATAAAGCTTGGAGTTGAAAATCATCTTCCTTGTGATTAATAATTTTTGTATACAGTTCCAAAACATAAATCGAAAATTTACTAATACAAACTAACTAAATTTTAGCTCAGAATTTTTTCTCTACAATAATATATTGTGAATAAACGAAGTTTTTTCTCTCACATAGTAATTTAAAAGAGAAGACTGGAAATAAATCAACCTTGTGAATTCTTGGTTTTCATGATATTCTAAATTAGGTACGTTCTTTAACAAAAATAATTACATTTTCTGTCAGAAAATTTCATTTTCATACACGCGTAACATCTACGTTATGAATAAAGGCTCAAAAGAATGGTTCACTTAGCGTAAACAAACATCTTTCTATTGTTTCTCGTGTATTTTAAAATACTGACTCACATTCTGCTGTGGAATGACATTGCTTTTGGTGAAATATAAGCACTGCTTTGAATGAGAATAATGAGATTTGCCATGATTAATGGTGCACTGGGAGGAATGGCACAAGCTTGTTGTTTACATGGAGATAGCACAAGGTAGCTCAGAACCAGCTCATTAGAAATAATATTTCATGTAAATTATGTCTGAAATTACCTTTTGTAGCTCACTTCAAATTGAGAGGAAAAATGCTGAGAGCAAATTGCAATTCAGAGTAAAAGCAGGTGAATCCGACAAGAGCATGCACTCATACAAACGACATAACAAGGGCTTTCGTCCAGTCTAGATAAATTCACAAAATTACAGTGCATTTCCAATTTTTACTTTTTCCTTCTTCAAGCTTGATTTTTTCCTGCTTTCGGTTGAAAAATTCAAAAAAATTATAGGAAAAAGGGTTGATAGAAAATATATTACACGTGCGCAACATTAATTTTGAATTTCCGTTTTTATGTAAAACAAAAATAATGTTTTCAGCAATTAAAATTATATTGAATTACTGTGACTCTTTGAAATAATTCTATATTATTCTGTCAATGACTATTGTTTCTAATCACCGGTCCGGATGTTTCCTTTAAGAGAATGGTTTCTAAATCCAAATTTGACGTCTAATGAGATCGGACTCCTCGAATTAGTGATAAAATGGCAAACAATTTTTTTTTTTAGTTTTCTTAATAAGCTTCATATTGACTTTTGAATTTGACTATGATAACTAGCTTCAGTAGCCTACTGCTTTTACTCTGTTTTGTATCTCATTATTTCTGTATGCGTCGATCCAATGTTTGACGTAAGTTGTAATTGTTGAGATATTTCATTGTTATTGGCAAAGATTTTTTTCAATTAATACGTATTGTTATATTATTTGCCAAATTGACAATTAATTTTTTTAAATAAACCCTTGAAATAAATTGTTGACTAGCGGGTATTTTCTAGTTTCAATTATATGAGTATGCTGTGTATAGGATTAGATTGTTTTTAGGCCTATTATTATTTTTTAGACAAGCTTAAACATTACAAAATTAAAGTTCTGGCAATAAAACAGTTTTGAATCAAGAACAAAGAAAAAGTGAAATAAGAATTACTTTGTTTATTTCCCAAAACCCGTCCAAACAGCGACAGTTAAAAAAGTTACTAATAATTTTCTAACTAAATGAAAGGAGAACTTAATGTAATTCTAACTTGACGGCTTTCAGAACTAGATGTAGAATTAGCGTTAGAATCAATTTATCACTCCCGTAACTCAAATCTGCCCAAGCCTACTAACAGCTGATAATTACTATAGCGTACAAGCTAAGCAACAGTAAGCTACAAAAAAGATACTAAAAACTAATTCCAGCTAGACAAGCTCAAGAATGGTCCCCAAAATCAAAACTTTATTGTTGAAGTGGTAGAAAGGAAGGGTAGAAGACAATATCGTGAAAAAGGCTGCTGTATCGTTCCCACCGACAAACTGGTCCACATTCCCGAGTGGTACAGTTTGACACTGCGCGCACACGCGTCGTTGGCACACTTTGTCGTTGGGACAGTTTGTCGCGGTCCCTCTCAAACATGTTAACCTAGGATCTATACTGATCTGCACTGCTCTAATGCAATTAGTGTCGCTCTAGCTTTCGCTGTTTAGACGTGCCTTTGAAATGTAACCCATAAAAATGAACGTATATGAAGCAAGAAGCATGGCTGGACTGACAATTTTCCAAGGAGGAGGATAACGACCTATTTCACTCAATAAGATTGATCAACCTGTCGTCACCTCAAAGCAAACTGTATGTTCAGAGCTGCGTGATGGCATCCAAGCTCTAATATTACTGCTCTTTGTTGGGGGAAAGCGCATCTGCATTTGGAAAGACGGAGTCGATGTGAACTTAATATTATGAGTTTCGGAAACACGTAGCAGTCGTAAATTATTATGACATAGAATTCACTTTCTGTGGTGAAGGAAAGTCGATTATTTTTTGTATTGCCATCTGCAGGATGAAAAGTAACCTGAGCTGCTACTTTCTTCTTCAATATGTCCACCGTAGCAGTCTTAAAACAAGAAACTCTTACAGCAAATAAAAATTTTATAACTTATTTCTTGTACAGTAGGTCTATATAAAAATGTATAATATAATCATATTATACAACTGTAAAAATATATCACGTACGAAATATGTGCTTGTTGTGCAATTAGCCTAGATAACCTAGGTAAAGTGCCTAGTTAGTTCATAATTAAAATAACTCACTCAAAAAGGTTTTTAAAGACTTGAAACTTGTCCCTGTATTTAAGATTCCATTTAGCTCATTCCAATCTTCGATCTTTGACAAATTTATTTGAGGGGTATTCCCAGCAACAATAAAATCCATACGTTTGTTATTATTATTATAACTATTATCATCTCCTTTCTCTTTTCATAACCATTAATAACGATAATTTTTTTATAAAACAATACTAAATTTAATTTTATAAAAATTAGACCATACTTTATTACTATATGGAGAACATATAATTTTTATTCATTCACACGAAAATATAATGAGCCTGGCATTACTAATAAAGCTAATTGAATATTTTAGTACATAAAAATAATAATTTTAAATTTCAAATAAAATCTCTACACAATATCGTATATCATACATCTATTTTTTCATTGAGTGTTACTTTTCATGGTTCAAAAGCAGAGTATACGTTCGACCAAATTTTGTTTCACGATTTTATTTCTCTTGAGTATTTCAGATGAATCAGTGACTGCGGGTTGATGCTCAACTGATCATAGAACATCTTTCATCTGATGTCATACACCTTTAATAAAAAAAGGTTTGATAGCGGATAGCGGTACATTTTCCAAGCTCAGCTTCAAAAAGGTCTTGAAAGCGTTTTAAAAGCTGAATCAATAGACGACTTTGACCGAACAAAAGCTGAAAGAAGAAGCTTTTCCAGATCAACCTCAATAGATAACCGCCAGCACCTCCCTTATTAAATGAAATGAGGAGCGATATTACATCGATGTATGACATTTCCTTCGTAATACCTTTTTTAAAATAAACAGCATTCAAATGAGGAATAGTAGCCTGATATTTCGCACAAGGTTATCTTAAACCTGCATCTGCCAATAATAGTGAGTCATTCGGAAAGTAAAGAACGTTTTTGTTCAAAAACTTTAATATCCGATATCAAAAGTTTAAACTTCATTTACATGCTATTTGATACTCAGGATAGGCCTACTTTTCGACCTAGTCGCGCTTTGAATTAGGCACTTGTCATAATGGTTTACAAGTTTTTCATATCTTCAACATAGACAGTTACTAACAAACTATTTAACTAAGAAAGCTATTTAACTTTAGAAAAAAATGCATCGATTTTTTAAAAAATGTATAATTAAAAAAAAATGTATCAATTTTTTAAAAAATGTATCAATTTTTTAAAAAATGTATCAATTTTTTTAAAAAATGTACCATATCTTTTTTTTTTAAATGTATAGATTTTTGAAAAAATGCATCGATTTTCTTAGTCAAACTATTTAACTAAGAAAGTGATTTAACGTTAGAAAAAAATGCATCGATTTTTGAAAAAATGTATTGATTTTTGAAAAAAGTATAAATTTTTTTTTAAATGTATCAATTTCTGAAAAAAATTTATCATTTTTTTTAAAAAATGCATAGATTTTTGAAAAAAATGCATCGATTTTCTTAGTCACTGACCGATTCTTTAAGCTCATAATCAACTTTTGGTCCCCCCCCCCAAAAAAGTTTTGCATGGTCTTACTCAGATTTTTCTGTAAATTTCTATCGTAGTTTCCTTGGATTTGAAAATCTTATCACAATATCTCACTACGAACCTCCCACTTGGCGGCAGGCGCCAGTTCAGGGCGGGGATAAAAGTGATTGAATCCTCTGAAATTTTTTACCGTTACTAAAAAAGTTTTAATTGGGGCTTTCTTTGGGGAAATTTTCAGGTGAATTCTCGTGAGGGATTTTTTCAGGTGATATCCCCTTTAAATATTTTCTGAATGTTTCCCTTTGAAATGTTTTCTTTTTCTAATACCCCCTTCCATTTCGAGATTCGCCCCTGCTTGGCGGAATTATTAATTGTACCGCACGTTTTGAAGTTGCACAGCTAAGCAATAAAAGTGAACTTAGCAGCATTATTATAATTATTATATTATCACAGCAGCATGATAATAATTTATTATTATCATCAATTATTATTATTATTATTATTATTATTATTATTATTATTATTATTATTGCCAACCTCCCAGCCTAATGGCTGACATTAAGAGTACATACGGATGGATCATTGATCAATTATATATAATTAGCAATTATATTAAGCACCTTAGCAGCTTAAGAAACAATGTTTCTTAAGCTGCTAAGGTGCTCATACACATTTAGTCACACAAGTTACATTTTTATGTTTTCCGTGTTTACAGTTAGTGTTTTTGTTATTCTCACTTTATCATTACAATACTATATACACTATTATTATTATTATTGTTGTTGTTGTTGTTGTTCAGTAAATGGTATGGCAATAAATGAATTTGCTATAAACAAATGTGACTAGTAGGATATGCCTTTCAAACTGATTTTGAACCTGTATACTGTAATTTTTATAAACTAGGTATTAATAAACAAATTAATTATAATCTGATTAATTTCAAACCTCTGTAAACTGTAATTTATTATAACCTGTAGCAATTATACCGTTTAGTTATGGTACCTATAGTGTAATATGAAGCCTGAATAAGTTCGATCTCTACGTTGTAGACCTAATCTTTAAAAAAAAGTAGATAGTATTAAGAGTGGAGAGAAAGAAAAGGTAAAAGTAAGGTTGAAAAGCTTGACAACGAAGGACAACCCATTAAAATGAAATGTAGGCCTAAACTAAGAATGAAATAACTCAACATTCCTGGTGAAGTATTCAATAATTGTTCTCTAAAGAATTAATTAACATCATATAGAGCACAATCCGTCATCATTCTTGAAGATAAAAGGGAAGGGATGGAATTAAAAATTTCACAGGAAATTTCACCTGAAGGTACCGCTTTCCCGCTTTTCTTGGAACCGCTTGCACGGCTCCAACCTTGCAAATTGAGCTTGGCTGGACACAAAAATTTGAATTACAAAGTAACTCCATTATATGGCTACATACCTTTAAAATGAATGGTGAAATGGGAAATACACTCCATCCTAAACATACGAACATTCATTCAAATGTGTTAAGCCAAACGATACCATCCGGGAAAAGCAAGATAGAAATGTTTTTTTTCCTTTTTTCATTTTGTTTTAGATTTCACATGTCCAGTTTTCCCTCGCAGACAGCGCCTTTTTCCGAATGCTATTTAGTGAGGCTCTCGCTCTGCTGAGCGCGGGTCACAGATAAGTTTTGACAGATGATGGCTTGGAGCTTTCTACTGTGAAATCATTCAGTGCATGTGATGGCCCATTATCGAGGCCTGCAACCGAGGATTTGCAATCGGCGAACATTTTCAGCCTTTCTACAGACCGAGAAGTACGAAAGAACTGATCATCGCTGTAGCGTTTGGGTTCGCCAGATATGTAGCCACCAAATTGTGAATTTTAAGGGCCGTGCCATATTTTTGCTTGTCTGAACAGACTTTATTACCGTATAAAATCCAGAGCGGCTGAGTAGGTCTCATCATAGCTCTAGCACTCAGCCTATTAGATGAGAGGCATAAAATTGTTAGATTGAGAATTGAGCAATATTTTTCCTTGTTAGAGTAGACAACATTCAACCAATAAGTGGCTGAATTTTAAAAAGGGTATACTATTCTTAAAATAATAATATATTAAGGATTGTAAAGAGCGCACTTTCAAGTTGTCCATAAAGACAAGTTACCTTTCTTTTCATCATTCAATTAGATTGATAGGAAGTAATAAATTAGAATGATAAAATGTGATAAACATGACAAAAATGATTATGGTGCATCGAATCATTCTAAAGTAATATCTGTGCTTGGTAAAAAATATTACGGTACCGTATTGTTCGGATCAATTTCAATTACCCTAAAAATCGTTAATATGACATTGAAGTTTCAAGGCCGTACTAAATGATTTAAGTATATTGTTCTTTTGAAGAGTTACATCAATAAATTATTGGTAGCATAAATTTGAAAAATTGATAAATAAAAGTAGTATTTTCTTCTCGATTTGCCTCTCACATATTAATAGCATGTGCACATGCAATGATGTAGTAATGATGCTATAACTGTAAAGTTTTCAACTGTGAAATCCAGAAATGTATATTTCTTGTATTGAAAGACAGAATGAAAGAATAGAATGTGGTCTCAGTCCTACTTCCTGCAGTCTTGTACAATAGTTTTTCGAGTAATTTCTATTGCTTTAGTAGCTTTACTACAGCTAAAAAATAATAATATCGTGTGACCTGGCTGGCTCAGGTCTGGTGTCAGAGTTATCAGGTCGCACCTGAATAAGTTCAGGGCCTCTGACGTGACTTAACGACTGTTTTTAGGCAGCCGGGACCGACAGCTTAACGTGTCCTCCGAAACACGGGAGTGGCCCGAGGTAAAATCTTTCGGTCAGAACTGGGATCGAACCCGGGACCTTTGGGCAAGCAAACCAGCACTTAACCCACTCGGCTACGGCCACTTTACTACAGCGTTTTTAGCTTTATTATAACGCTCTCATTGCTCTATGATAATCTCAGGACAACATTCATACTCCTTTCTTCTCTTGTAGCCCCCATGGATCGTATATTCTTCTTACGCTTACATTCAAAATCGCTCAGCCTTTTGCCGGTCATCCGTGCTTCGAGTGCAATAAGACTAATAATTTATAAGAATAGGAGATGCAGACTGTATTGCTCCAAACCTTCACTAGGGCTCTATATTTGTCTGAAAAGCGCAAAATAGCATGCAGTTCTTGAGAGCTCTCTCTAATATACAGTGTTTGGGTTCTTCCCAATAGCTTTATTAGACACTTTCGTTGAATGTTAATAAAATGCTCAATATTTTATTGTAGGCCTAATTGTTAAAGCATTCAGCAATAATTACTAGTGCATTGCTCAAGTAATGATACTTTGTAAGTTTGATGGCAATTCTTTCAATTATAAGATCTGCCACCTCATTACTTCATCACTCAATGGATCTGTATAACTCCAAAGTAATTCTTGTTTCCATTAATTAACATTTCACAGTCTCTTTAAAACTCAATAGTCAAATTATTTCCAAAAATGCTCAATACTAGCGAAGAGAGAAATTTTACAAAGAATTTGTAATATTATTTATTTATGGACAGAATAACAATGATGTGAAAATGCAGCAGGCATAGCTCAAAACTACTCTCTAAGCTCTAATTTCTCATAAGGAGAATTTTGCATACGGATACGATCACGATATCTATATAGTCACAAGTTGTACACAAAAATTTTTTAAATAACTTGCAATCATAGTTGTTGGAAAAATTGGATAATTTTTATTTTTTCATGATTTTCTTAATATTAATAAATTAATATATACCATATAATTGATATAATACTATCACCGTATGGTGATGATGTATATTAGGATAGTAGGCCAATAATAGATTTCGAATTGTCAATTTATTTAGCTCTATCAAATGCACCGAAGATTTTCGGCAAACAAATATTGACAACAGTAGCAAATAGAAATTCGAAAATTGATGAATTTTATTATATAAAAAATCTCAATACTGCCGGGGACCGAACCCGGGCCCTTCTCTTTCGCGGAGAATGGTTTTTGGATAATTGCATTCATCGAATTTCTATTTGTTATTATTGTCAATATTCGTATACCTATAGTCTCCAGTGCATTTGATAGAGTTAAATTGAGAATTAGAAATCCATTACCATCTCCATTTATTGAACAATAATTTTTTATAATTGTAATATTCTTGGATCATTTCCATCATCAATACCAATAAGTTCGTATTATTGAAACTTTATCAAGGAACAGCTTGACATTGTGAGCAATTTGCTTAAGGTTTGGCATATTCCTTGAATAAAAAGTTATTCTGTTCTATCCGGAACTTGCAGTGAATCCTGGATATAATTTATTCTTTTAACTACGGTGCCTTGTAAAGAATCTTGTAAGTGGAGCAATGGTGGTATTGAACTAATTTGTCTCTGTCATAAAAGTAAAGTAAGTTGTTCGGCATAGGATTGTAGCCGAAAGGTTTGCTGGCGGCTGAAGAAGTAAACTTTATAATCGGCGAAATAAATTAGGAGGCAAGTTATCTTGAAGAATTTCAACGTAAGACGAGCCACGCTGACAACAGCAGCTGTTAAAATTTCAGCTTCTGGCAGTCTTTCATGGAAAATGGACTTCGTTGAAATGGAAAATTCAGCACTTCGTTCAATGCAAAGTTTAAGGTTGGCGCCTTCATAATAATTAGAAAATCAATAAGGTGGTAAAGTACGCTCTTCTGTTAATCGAGCAGGCTTGACATTGATAAGGCAATAACAGACTTATCCAATAGTACCATTCAAGACAATGAAGAAATCTTTAGACTGAAAATTATTATTCCAGAGTCTGACCTAAAAGGACTTAGAGAACTTTAACTTTTCTTAAACGCATTTCTTGGTTATGCAGACTGTTTTGCATAGAGTTACCAGTACGGATGGGCCAAAATATTTCTGTGCGCGTATAACCATTGCGTAGTTTTTGATGTATTATAAATGACGATGTTCAACTGTATGGTGCTGCATTTTAAAAGTTTTTTACTGTGTTGAATAAAAAAGAATCGGTCGCGCTATGGCGAAGGGGTTGGCGCGGGTACTTTTCTGAAATCATCGCGCTACTGCACGTTGCACACTCGTGACTCATCCCCACACTTGTACCTCCAGCACGCCGATTCTACAAAAGTAAAAATAATTCATAATATTTATTTGAAGGAATAGTCACTCTTGTTTGTTTTGAGCTTCCTCTTTCATGAAATTGTAGACATTGACCATAATTGGGAATACACTAAACTTGGGCTAATAACGTTAGTTTGCATTTAGCTGTCGATATTCAAACAACAGTGTCAAGATAGACAAGTTTTGTTTCGTATTTCGATCTTTTTTTTTGTTTTTAATTGTTGGTGTTTGATCATGAAGGTTTTTAATCGTATTATGAGATCATTTAGGATAGAAATGGATAACATACGGTCTATGCTGAAAGGTAAAGTGATTCATAGCCAGAGCAGATAAACTATTGCCAACGTCTACAATTTTATGAAAGAAGCTCAAAACAAAACAAGTGACTAGGCCTATTCCTCTAGCTAAAGCTTGCGAAAGGACTGTTGCGGCTGAAGGTGTGTCTGAGCGATCGGTAACTACGATTAACGACGATTTTAAGAAATTACACTGTAAAATGAGGCAATTTTCAACACCAGGAAAAAAGCCACAATTTTCCAAGGCGCATCACAGGACTGAACGACTTTGACAAATGTGCTATATATAAGACGTACAAGAGAAATTTTCATTTAAATAAAAAGTGTTTCCCAACAGTTAAGTAACTTTTAGTTGAACTAAGAGACAGTATTAATTTTCAAGGGCATAAATCTAGTTTAAAAAGAATATTGAAAGACGTGGGTTTCAAATGGAGGAAAACTGAAAACAACAGAAAACTGCTTATTGAGACAGGACATTACGGAGAAAATAATATCATACTTGATATCAGATTCAGATGGCTTTATTTGTGTAAATTTACAATGTACATGAATGATAAAAGTATTATTAATGTTAGCAATTCTCAGATCTCATAGCTCAAGTGATGTACAGTAATTTCTGAAAAGTGAACATAATGGTTGAATAGTCTGAATAGAAAAGATTATAAATACAACAAATATATATTTTAAGGTACTGTACAGCAGAAATAAATGATTGATTGTTAAAAAAAGAAAAAGAAAGCTTGGATCTGAGAGATGAATTATACAAAGAGGCGAAGTCTTGGCCATTAAGGTCATTCTTACACTTGACCTTTGTGATCACTGAGGCGTTTCAGTAGTAAAGGAAGGCCTATCGTCCACTTAGACGAATCCCACATTCATTCCACGCATATGCAAAGTAGATCGTGGGCTGATGAGTCGAACAATGGTTTATGTGTTCCCATCTCAAAGGGTTATAGACTTATTATACATTCCGGTGGAGAAAAAGGGTTTATCCCAAACGCATTAAAACGTGGAAAGCTTTGAAACGTTCGGGTGATTATCATGAGAATGTTAAATTTGGAACCAAGAAGTGTCCTAGTGGTAGATAGTGGTGGTTTTCTCGGGGAGATCATGGGATGAGGTTCATGACATCGCTGAGCAGAATTGCTTAAGCATAAAAAAGTGGCTGGATAAAAATACCTTGAGCTTAAACATAGATAAAACCAACTTTATTACGTTCTCTTTTAACAAATTTGGAAAGCCGGATGGAAATTTAGTTTTGAAACTCCACTCTAATTGTAATCGAGGCTCAAACTCCTGCGCCTGCCCTAACATAAGAAAAGTTGAAAATTCTAAATATCTAGGTGTTTTTATTGATGAACATTTAAAATGGGACATCCATATAAAATTCATCTGCAAAAGAATGAAATACCTTTCTTACAAATACCTTCTTTTATGAAGCTAAAAAAATTCTCAATCCAGCTCACCTAAAAATGTTGTTTTTGCAATTGTGCAGTCTATTATGCAGTATGGAATAACCGTCTGGGGAGGCTGTTATAATTCCCATTTGGAAGAGCTGTTCATAATGCAGAAATTAATTATCAAATCAATTCTAAATAAACCAAGATTTTTCCCGACTAACCTAATTTTTGATGAATTTAATGTATTAACAATTAGACAGCTATATGTGGAAAATGTAGTTAAATATATAATAAAAAATAGAACTAATTTTCCTGGCACTAATAACACAGTAAACAGACAATATACCTTAAGACCCACCTCGAATAAGTATCTAATATATAATACCAATATTGAAACTATCCGAAGACAAGTTATTAACCTAGGTTCTAGAATAATAAACAGAATTCCAGATCATCTTTTAAATAATGTAAAAATTACTAAGAAAATAAAACATAACATTGGTTATTGGATAAAAAGCAACTATTTTTTCGATCTTTAACTTTTTTTATTGTAACTATTTGCTACCACCTATCCTATAATATCCCATACCTCTTCAGCTTTTCCTATAATCCCTTACCTTCCCCTTCAAGGATTGAAGACTTTCCTAGTACATGGGTAACCATAGTTGGAAGAGCTTACAATCCTCCCCTATTTTGCACTACAAATTCCGAATTAGCCTCTTATATTTATTATTATTATTATTATTCTTATTGTTGTTGTTAATTCTCACTTACATCTCTGTAAATCTGCTTGTGTGTGTGTAAAATGAATAAAATAAATGAAAAAAAAGAATAATGCCTCGTTACTGTAATGTGCAAGTTGACATGGCTCCTACTTCAAAGAGTAGAAAGCAGGAAATGAAAAAAAAGCTTTCCAACCACAACATTCGCTTTACTGATGATAATAAATTATGTTTCTATGTTTGTCCCATGCAGAGCTCTATAAATTGATAAGGATGTACAAACCAAAACTCTGCCGCTATCTTCGGGATGAAACCGTGCAGAAAGAAGGTCATACAGTGCTAGGACTCTCTTTATATCGCCCAGACTTAAACCCAATCAAGCTTATATGGGTCGACGTTAAAGGGTTTGTAGCAAGAAAAAATGTGTCACGTAACTTTCCTCAAGTTGCAAGTATGTGTCAATAGAATTGGACAATGACGAAGTGCGAACACGTCGAAAAAATTGAGAACGACTACAAAGAAAACGAAAGGTGAATTGACAGTTTTATAGATTCGTTCGTTATCTCTCTTGAAGAAGACGATTCCGACAAGGAAGACACGGACGAGAATGACTCTGACACAATGAGTGGTGTAGAAGAGCTTGAATAAAAAACTGTAATGATATTATACTCAACGAGGCATGATAATGAGAAGAAAAATATTTTTTTAATGCTGCGGATGTGCATTTTTGCACATCTGATTTTGTCAATCACAAGGTGACTAGCAAAGTAAGCTACAAAAATTACCTAACTTTCCCCTGATCTTTAATAAAATATTCCCTATATGACCAATAAAAGTCATAACTCGCTTGGCTCGCCTTAACCATCTAGCCAGGGGGTGGTTTAAAATTCGTACAAAATCTTGAATCGATCAAGCACTTTTGTTTGTTGATCATCTGTAGTCATGGATACGGGAACAGTTATTCAATTCACAACTCCTTATTTCTTATATCTATTTTTTTTTTTTTTAATTTTCACTTTGGCCGTGTTTTTGGAATCTTTCAAAATTCAAAAAGCCCCAATTGGACATGTGTACCCAATTTAAACTTAATTAGCCATGTGGTTTTTGAGAAACGCTGATGAATAAGTCAGTGAATCAGGGGTATTTGGCTTTTATATAGACGAAAAACAAAAAGACCTTAGCTAATAAACAAAACAATTTTATGTTTGTTAGCCTACCTAGCTTATTTTTCTGGTTGTCCATCTAAAAACTTATTTCAATTTCGATATTGGAGCATTTCATTTGAGGGTTTCTATAATTATTATTAGGTATATAATTACTACGAAGTTTTCCCGTTATTTTTTATATTCCCTGACTTTTCCAGAATTTAAAAATTCCCTGTCTTTTCCCGGTTTTCCCGGTCGCTAGTCACCCTGCAATCAGAAAGCATATGATGTTTATAGAAATTAAAGAAGTTGAATGGAGCAATTGAATGGAATGGAAGGTCAACTGATAATGATAATCTTTTCATGGAAATTAGTCCGGTCCTTAGATTTATACGTTGTATTGGTTTATTTATTTCAGCTTTAATATACTTTTATTAAATATTTGATAATATAAACATAAATTGTAATGTTTTTAAATCTTGAACCTCTGATATTAGTTGATATTAGCAAATTTATAAAAATGGAGTGCCGCGCCCGTTTCTCTCAAGAACTCTATATCGGCTAAATGTTGCTCATCTGACGACTTTTGACGATTGAAAAAATTATTTAAATTGTTTCTGAACAACTTTCTCGCAGACACCAACAACTTATCTCTTAAAACAAAAGAGTTTCTAGCATGTCGAAATTTACAAGTCCGCTGGCTTGATTGACTTTGATATAAAAAAAAAAAAAAAAATATATAATTTAGATGGAACAGATTTAAGCACAATCACGAAGAACACATTTCCTCCGTTATTTTGAAATAAATTCGTCACTTCTCAGTGCATTCTATAACAACGTGTTACTCAAAAAAATAATATTTTTACAAATGTTCAATTTTAGTTTGAAGTGACTGGCAATTGAATAAACTGACAAATATACATAAACAGAATTTATTAATTTCGTATTACTTTATACTGAAGACTTCCGCAATGGCGGATATTAGCAATTAAAGGAATTCGAAATTAATAAATTCTGTTTATGTTCAATTTTATCAAAAAAGTATAATTTTCTTGTAAACCTTCAACCTTATCGTTTTTTAAGTAAGGACTTAAAATGTCGGGGATCAAATTTTACATATAGAATAATAGTTTATTTCCAAAATGGTTGATATCGAAATTTGGTGGCAATGGAATAGAGCAGCAGGCAATGTTTTTAATGCAATTAGTAGTAGCCAGCGCCTGCGCGCACAGAAGTTTTGGCCCAACAGTACTTGGTGGGCTTGTTGTACTCACCAAAATAAAGAAAAAGTTCAAATAAACACAGGTCCCGAAGTGCCTCATTACAGAAGTTAGTAAATATTCTGATAAATTTACTCATTCAGAAATTAGTATGCACTTCTTTTATATGAGCTTTTTCATTATTTTGGTAAGTACAACACACCCACCGAGTATTGGTAACTCAATTCGAAAACCCTTGTATAATAAGTTTTGGTGGAAAACGCATTAAAAATAAATATTTCCTAAATAAAGGTTTAAATACATGCGTTTTGGTATCCAATTATTATAGTCACTACCAATTTCAACCCACCTATCAGGTGGTTGTAGAAGTTATTGTATCTTTGGCGATTCATCGTAATATAAAACGTCGAAGAATAAAAAACACACAAAACATATCACAAAACGAATATAGCCTACGAAAGACGAGACGGTCTATAGAAAATATTTTCTATAGATTTGATTATTTACTATCTATTGAATATTCACATGAATTATTAATCACTCAGAGACTTGTCAGCTAAATACTCTGAGGGCTGTATTTATGAACGTAACTTGAAGTTTTCTCAGCTCAAGAGAAACATACGTCTTACTTGAAATAGCGAATACATTGAGTGAGCTAACAAGCCAAAAAGTAGCGACACTACAAGCCAACCCAACTCACCTCACCAAAGTCATGATTACTAATTTTTGAGACTTGATTCTACTAGTCTTTAGTGGGCGGAACTGGGACGGTTTGTAGAGTTTCTACTTGCTGGCTTGTTAGTTACTAAACTCGCCCAGCGTAATCAACGCTTTACTGAGGCTTTTGAAGTATCTCTTGAGTCAAGAAAGCCTGAAGTTCATAAATACGGACCCAATACACAAGTAGATACGCACTTCATTGATAATCTTGAATTCACAATCTCTATACAGTAAGAATTCACTGGAGACAGATGCTCTTGGAGTATTTTGTTTTATTCAACAATAAATACTTCTTAAAATACTCGCTCACATGATGGGCGAGAACAGTAATTTACATTATTTTGTACCTTATATAATAGTCATAATAATTATGCTATCGATGCATTTTGGAATATTATATATTAGATGTTAATAATCGTCTTACAATCCAACATCTGGATGTGCAGCATCACTTAAATGAAATTAAAACCTGGATTTCTTGTTCCATGACGAACTGCGTTGTTAATATTAACTTTTTAAATGAATTCAACGACTTGCAGTCAAATTTTTCAAGCCCGAACATCAAAAGCTGAATCGAATTTCGCGGTGATATGGTTGGCGAAATTCGATTCAGCTTTTGATGTTTAAGGCTTGAAAAATGTGACTGCAAGTCGTTGAATTCACTTAAAAAGTTGAAATTAAAACATTCAGCTATGTACATTTTCACTGTTGTTCAAGTAATTGAATTCTGATTGTTCATTGATATTGAATGGTCATTGGTAAAAATGTCATCAATTATTGGATGCACTAAAATAATTACGTAACAGTTTAGATTAATTATAAAACTATAAAATAATATCTAGAAAGATGGAAGTGAATAAGAATATTGGATTTGTTTTTAAAAAGTACTAATAATTTAAAATAGTTCACTTGTTTTTGCAAAGAACACAATTGGATAACAATGACTGATTGAATAGGAACCAAGTTGTCCAACTTATTCTTACCGACTGATCCTTCTCAGAATAGTTTAAAACACAGTAAAGTAGTTCACATTTGCCCGCACTGTGATATCACTACAGGTATTTTTGGTTTGTTATTTGGTCCCGTCGGAACGTTTTCAATCTTACGCATAACTAAAAGTCCATCAATCACTTTTCCGAACACGACATGCTTTCCATCGAGGAAATTACACTTGGCACAGGTTATGAAGAATTGACAACCGTTGGTATCTTTACCACTGTTGGCCTGAAAGAATGAAACGGAATTCAGTAAATACTGATCAAATATTTGTAGAACTTATTTGTAGAATTTTGGTTGATGTTGTGGAACTCCATAATAAAAGAATAAAACACTGTCAAATGTTGTCAATTCCACTTCTCCAAAGAAGTGGAATTGACAACATTTGACGATGGACTGATCAAATATGCTACAAGTATGGACATTTTGACAAGAGATCATTCAACAGTTTCCATGGAAACAAAAAAAAAGAAGTAAAGAAGTATTCTCCAGTAACTAATAGTAAAAAATAACAAAAATCATAGTTTTAATAATTAAATGAAAAATTAATGAGTTTATTGAATTTTGAACTAGTTATTTAGACTGAGAGAGCATGAGTGAGGGAATTAAGTTTAGTCGTGAAAAATGAAGGTAATCACGATATGGATGATAAAGGAAAACTGAATGAACATCAATAACTGAATATCAATAACACAATAAAATTGGAAGCAGATTAGGAGATTGTTACAAAAGTTAGACATCATGGAATAGTATTCTGATACAGATATCAACAAAATTTATGAAAATTTTATCTTCATGAATTTTTGGAAAACGACAAGATTAGGTGTGAGCCCGGAGGAATTCAGATGAGAAAAATTAAGCGAAGGTAAATGACAGGCAGCATTTTTTCTAGTATCTGAAATTATAAAAACTAAACGAATTAATAATTTATTCTTGGATTTCTTATTCCATAACGATCTTCGTTGTAAATATTTACTTTTTATATTAAATTCAACAACTTGCAGTCAATTTTAATTGAGAATAAATAATAATTTTATTTGATATACGATTAGAAAACGTTTGGCCTACGTGAGTAAAGATATTATTTATTCTCGATTAAAATTGAGTGCAAGTCGTTGAATTTACCATAAAAAGTAAATAATTATTTATTTTATGATGTAATTATGAATCTAATCTTGATTGTAATACACAAGACAAAATAAATTTACAGGGATTATGGTTTTGGTAAAGGCAAGAATGGAACGTGTGAGCCGCAATAAGTCTAATTTTTTTTGTAGATTACGTCTTGGAGACTCCAGTTAAGGAGTATAAGACAAGTCAGATCTACAATATTATACACTAGATACCATAATTACTTCAATTAGTTGAGGTGAGGCTTAATTTTGATGTGTAAGGAACTCTTGAACACTATAAAAAGCTTTATCAACTAAATATTTTTTCAATTGTTTTTTAAATATTTATATATTTTCAAGACTCTTTAAAAACTGCGGTAGCTTGTTGTAGAATTTCCTACCAATATAACTGGGGTTTTGTTTGAATAAGCTACTATTGTGACTCACCAAGTGATAATCTCCTCGGCTTCTTGTATTATAATCATGTACATCAAGATTTTGGTTAATATCATTCGCTTTTACATATAAAGTAGCTTCATACACATATAAGCAGGGTACAGTTAGGAGACCAAGTCTCTTGAACAACGGCCTAGATGAATCTAATCTATTTACTCTTTCTATACACCTAACCGCTTTCTTTTGGATCTTAAATACCCTATCAAGATTTCTTTATGATTTATTTACTTGAAATAAAAACACAGCTATATTTCATTTTATAGCTATTGTATCATTTTTAGATGAGAAAATAATATGTATTATAGGTTCCCCCATATAATCATGAAGTACACGATTTTAATACAAGGCGCCAAGGAGATTATCACTTGGTAAGTCACAATAGTAGCTTATTCAAAGAAAAACCTAGTTATATTGGTAGGAGACTGTACAACAAGCAACCGCAGTTTTTATATTCTTGAAAATATAGAAATATTGAAAAAAAACAATTGAAAAAATATTGAGTTGGTAAAGCATTTTATAGTGTACAATAGTTCCTTTCACATCAAAATTAAGCCTCACCTCAACTAATTTATATAGTAATTATGGTAAATAGTGTATAAGATTGTATAATTGTTGATCTAACTTGTCTTATACTCCTTGAATGGAGTCTCCGACAAAAGTAATCTACAAAAAAGAAATAATAATAAATGGCTAATCCACAAGAAGGATTTTAAGGGAAATATTAGGTCTAGAAGTTAATTCACAATTCTAGAAGTTAATATGAACAAAGATCGAACCAAGAACTTTATTCCAAAATAGAAAAAAATATCAGACGTAATTAAGAAAAGAAGATGGCAGTTCTATGAACACATATACAGAATGGAAAACTCCAGATTAACAAAACAGAACTTCGACCTACTTAACACTCACAAGAATAAGTTATGGCATGGCTTAATAACATGGCTTAAAGAAATATACAATTACCAACTAAACATTTCAGTAGACACAGGGATCTTAAAAACAGAGTAATATTCATAAAAACAATGCAGAGTTTAGAGTTTCAGAAGAAGAAAATAGCTATCAGCAGAAAAGGGAGAGAGTGGACTCAGGAAGACAAGAAAAGTCACTCTAGAAAAGTGAAAGAAGCATGGGCAAACAAGCAGATTAAGCGTGCACTCTAAAAGAGCTATTCGAAAAAATGGTTTATGATCTTGGAAAACTCATGATTCAAAAATATGAACATAGAAGATCAATAATTGAATTATTTTAATATAAAGCAAACTATAGCTCATTTTATTACTTTAGTATGCTTTGTTATGCTTGAGTGGGCACAGAAGAATGATAAGTAACCCTCATTACTTACTAGTTTATTATTTTGAACTTGGTGCTTGAGCCAAGTGCTCTGAACCAGTTGATTGTTTTTATTGATTATTTGAAACATAGTTTAATTTATTTTATAACCTCAAAATCATATTCAAATAGGACAGATGAATGTCAGATTTCTATCATAAATATACCGGTTTACATATTAGGAAGAAGATTGAAAGTAAGAATAAACCTGGGAAAATAAGCCCATATTTGCAGGTGTTAGCTCCAAGATGACTAAAAATGATTTATTTGTATTTGAAAATTAAATAGCATTCAAAAGATTCTCATCAACGTAGACTAGAAATATAAATTAGCAAAGCAGCGAAACAGACCACCTTTCTTATTTATTGGTGGCTCATGATTTTGATAAAGGCAAGATTGAAAATTGTGATATAAAGAGGTTTCACATCAATAAATACGTGATTGAAACCTAAAAACATGTTAACCTCTAAATGCAACTCAATTTATTTACTAACTACGGATGAGCAGAAGTTTCTGACTAATTTATACTCAGAATAACATGGCGAATCATATAAAACCAGAAATTGGAATAAATCAGACCTGGCCTATTCTTCAGTTACACCCATTAGGAACTATTCTTCAGTTAGGAGCTATACTTTTACTAAAAAATCTTAATGACGTAAATAATGAGCATGTGAACATCTACTTACCATGGATAAGAGGCCTGGCGAATCGTGCCTCAAGGTGAAATTCTCATCGGCAAACGTTCCACCTCCATATATGCTCATCACTCCTGTTCCATCGCCCTATCAAAAAAACAAAAACATTTTTAAAAAAATCTTAGTTGTGAGTAATTAAAAACATGTGGAACTACTAAAAGGCTAAAACAAATATTTAGTAGAACTTCGATAATTCGGACCTCGACAATTCGTAATTCTCTGTAATTCGTAGTAAAAGCTCAGTCCCTTGAAATAACCTCTATAATTCGTAGAAAAACAATGCATTTCGGTCCCCACTATAATTCGTATTAATTTTGCAGCCCAAACGGGCACTGGCTTTATCGTCACACTCTATAATTCGTAGTTACGTCCGTGAAAACATGCTATATAATTTATTTCTGTATGAGCTACGAATTTTTTTATATCAGTCCATCATCAAGTCTAGTGTTAACTTGGCCTCGAATGATGTGGCAACGCTCCTGATTCTCCAGTGCTGTAGTCATCAATCTACAAATAGATCAAATGCATTTTTTCCAGTTCAGTGTACAATGCAGTTCGTGCATTTCTGCCAGTTGAGCGTTATCGCATACAATTCAGTTCGCGTAGTTCAGTTACCGAATATGAGTCCAAAGCGATTACACTATACATAAATGATCTCATATAAAAATACCTATACTTCACTTAATATAAACTTAATGTATGTGAAATCAATAGAATATAATATAACTGTCTATAATTCGTATTCTTTTCTTCACAACCTTCCATAATGCATAGCTTCCATAATTCGTAATAAATCCTTGGTCCCGTGAACTACGAATTATCGAAGTTCTACTGTACTACCCATCAACATCAGCATTACTAAGCAATACTAAGCGATCTAATAATGAAGACAAGACAACGTTACGTAAAATTACAAACTGGACAACTCATACAATATATAATTTATTTCTGTAAAAGCCAAGGTCGTCACATAAAGATCCAAGTGAATAATTATCTTGATGCTTTAAAAAATAACACGCAGCTTTCAATCCTAAAGTTTACAAATTTAACTCGCTTAGATAGTGAATTTAATACAAACATTAAGATGAATATCAAAAATATACATTATACAACAGATATGATTCGTAATCTGGATTTCTAAATTCATTTATATGTGATGATTGCATAATAAAATATGACTTGAATGATTAATATTAACTTAGGCCTACTCAGAAGTAATATTACTCAAGTAACATCTAGAATAGAAATTGAATATACAATAATTGAACTGGAATCTGGTTGGCACATCCAAGAGTGGTTCCACAGCAGTGCATCCAATACTCGAGAATAATCACCATCGCAAAATCAAGCACATGCTGAGGAATGGTGTGAAAAGTTAGAGCAGTATGAATACCACCATCCCACAACATATGTTTGATTTACAATGGTGATTATCATCGAGTATTAATGCTCCACTGTGCAAGCACCATTAAGCAGCTTGGCGACACCGCAGCAACAATTTGATCATTATTATTAAATATAATTTCAATTGTATCTTGATGAAGTTGTGTAAGTTACTTACATTCACAAAATCACCACCTTGGATCATGAAATCTTTAATGACACGATGAAATGTGGCACCTTTGAAACCTAGAGGCACAGCATCTTTACGAAATTCTCCAGTACAAAATTGTCGAAAGTTTTCGCTAGTTTTGGGAACGACATCAGCAAATAACTCCATCACCATTCGACCTATTTCCTGTTGAATACAAAAGATAATATAAACCTTGAATTCATCTTCATTTAGAAAAGTACGTTTATTGAAAAAATAGCCTATATCCCAATACAAGATCGACACACATAATCTAGAAACATAATATTTTTTCTGTAATCAATACTAATATTTTGTTTTCCTGGATTTCTTGTTCCATGACGAACTGCGTTGTTAATATTAACTTTTTATGTGAATTCAACGACTTGCAGTCAAATATTCATTAAGAATAAATATTTTGTTTTCATTTAATGTTCTACTTCGGAAAACTGAAGTTTTTTCAATTTTTCAGCATGTTATTTGATGTCGAGACTATCAGGAACTTCTATCTCAAGATTAGTAAATCAATAGTCAGGCAAAACCATGAACCTAATGCTTTTGAATTATAAACTTGAATATATTTTTTCACTATGAGAAAAATAGTCAATATTTGAGATAGAATGATCAGTTTTCAACTTTTTCACTGATATTTGAGACAAATTACCACTGTGAAACGGATGGTTAACGAGACTTAAGCTCACAGGATAATGTCATGGGGCTCACCTAAAAGTAATTCTATTAATAATGAATTTATTGAAGCAATCAAAACAATACAATGCATATTTACATAAAATCACAAAAGAACCTCAAATAAAACAATATAAACTCTCAACAGCATCATATAAACCATAAACGACAGCTTGAAATATGAGAATGTTTGTTTGCGATTAAAAATTGCAATTTAAATGGTTCATCCTTCTGTAAGATGGGGCGCACGTTGAGCAGTGCGACACAGGCGCGCAGGGCAGAGCAGAGCAGGGCAGAAACGTGTCGCACAGTTTAAAGCGCATGTTGGGAGGCAGTTTCATTCTACAGTGCGACGCAGGTGGATGTGCTTTTTGAGGTGTATTGTGTTTGTCAACATTTTTTCAAGATTTCTTGATCAAAGGTCGGAGTCAGATTCGGATGCGGAGTTCCATTCATTGCTATTGCTGTACATAATAATAATAATAATAATAATAATAATTTTTTATTCAGCCAATCAAAATGCACAATACATTTTTATTTGACAAAAATACATTCCAAGGTGCAAAATGTATAAGTATACAATAAAATAAATAAATTTAAATTTTTTAAATAAGCAAATAAAAAATAAATAAAATAAAATTATAGAATATTCAAGACAAAATAAATATAGGATATTAAACTAAAAATGATTTAAGAATGAAAAAAAAAGATTGTTCACCCCTCTCTAAGCCAAGCTTGTGCTGAGGGGTGAGTCGCTTAACCAAATAACTTTACCCTGGATTGAAAATATCTTTCAACAAACTAAAATATAACTCTCAATAAACTAAAAAAAAAACAAAATATCTCCTTATTCACATTTGTTACCGTATAGGCCTATTCAATGTTTTTCAATATTATAACAAACAAAGAAATTTTTACTTCACTGTGGATTAATAAGATTAAAAAAAAGTATCATCCATCTTGATTGAAACATGAGGTCAAGAGGGGACAAAGCGAGGGAAAAGTGACTACTTGAAAAAACGGAATACGCATGGTCATTCGCAATAAAAAAGGAACTATCACCAGAACAGTTTAAAAATGTTTGTCGTCTTAGTCGAGAAGAGTTTGAAGAAGTACACCAGATGATTAAACCTTTAATTGTCTCAGAGGGCTGTAACGCCCAATGGCCTGTGGGAACTGAAGAAAAACTCGATCAATTGTTCTTCCATATTGACAGATTTTAGTACACCAACAAAATAACGTAGTGACGAGTGCACGAGCGGCGCAGTTTCTGTGTCTCTGTCACAAGTGCGACGCAGACCAATGCTGCTCTGCCCTGCTCTGCCCTGCCCTGAGCGCCAACGTGCGCGTGATTTCTGCGCTCCTACAGCGGAGCATAGTAAACGCATGGGACACAGAAACTGTGCTGCTCTGCTCTGCTCTGCGCCACCGACATCTCAACGTGCGCCTGGCCTAAGCAAGCGCTTGTATTGAGGGATGAGTCTTTTCGAAATAAATTTAATCTGTAATGGACTTAGAAAATAAACCAAATTTTTTTTAATGATCTACATAACATAACTTGAGAGTAGTATTAAATAACTTATTGTAGAGTAATAGATAAAGATAAGAAAAAGAAAGATAAAGATAGTGTAATAAATAGATGAAATAGATAGTCATTTTATCACTAATAAAAGATTTAGGCTAGAGTAAGGTAATAGATAAAAAGGATAACTCTTTTAGACACTTAGATAACTAAAAATACTATTGTAATTTGATTGCATAATAAGAATTAAAAGTTTCTTCAAGGGGGTCTCTAATTTGTCTTTGGGTTGCATACGTACATGACTTGGAATGAAATAACCATAGCATAATATACGATACATAGACTACTTATCAGTGTAAAAGGAAAAAAATAGAAAAAATAATATATCATCTGGCTCAATTCTGTTCCATTTCAATGAAACTTTGCAGATTTTTTTTAAACAAATTAAAACTTGGAGTTTCGGATACACTAGGTGGAAATGCATTGAATAGTCGGTGGCCCCTAGCAAAAGCATGAGCTGCGGCTGCAGCAGTCCTGGAACGAGTTTCTTCAAGGAGTTCTCTAATTTGTCTTTGGGTCGCACATGACTTGGAGCTACAGGGAAATAACCTGGTCTTAAGTAGAGAAATTTCATCAAATTAAATTCAAACAATGCAGGAATATTGAAAACAGAAAATTCCTTGTACAAACGTTCCAAAGTATATCTTATTGGTCTTTTTAAACCAATTTCTATCTTCTTGTATAATAAAATAAGAGGCTGTAGAATAGCCATTCCACAGTCACCCCAACCAATAATACCATAGTTGAAAATGGACTGCACCAAGGCTAAGAAAACAATTCTTATTTGGTTGAGAGGTAATATATTCCTCAACTGTACAAACTTGTATATCAGTCTTCTTAGTCTGGACCATATGTAGGATGTAGCCTATGTCCCTCCCAATGTGAATGTTTATCAATCATCATATCCAAATATTTAACATTCTCCCGGAACTCGTTTACATACACATCCAAAACAAATAAATAAATAAATTGAATAAAACGACCACAGCCCGTCTCATGAAAAAAAAATTACATTCATCAATAACAGTGGGTGAGCCCAATGAAGCTAACCACTCTTGATTTGACACATCTCTCAATGATCTTAGACACACTTTATAACAGTGAAATGGGACGATAATTATTCAAGTCCGACTTTTCTTTACCCTTATGGATGAATAGCGGTAGCCTGTTTCAATTCCTCCAGGAAGTAACCATGCTGGAAACACAGATTAATCACATGTGACAAAGGCACTGAAACAGCCAAGGAGCAACCGATCAGACAAGCCATCAAGCAGACAGTTTTAAAATATTCTTTATCGTTATCTTCAATTTCTTTGAATGTTACAGGGCTGAAGAAGAAGGAGTTACAAAAGGAGTTATTCATTCTATGTCTGAAAGTATGATTGATTTCTCTATTTTTTTAAATTCATTTTGTAATACTTTTGCCAATATTTATAAAATGCTTATTGAACTCCTTAGCTCTCTATTACATTTAATAAGACGATTATCAGACGATCTGATATCCGAAATATTTTTTTCTCACGGCAGACATCATCAGTAGCAATCATTCGTTCTCCAAACTTCACAAGTTATGGCCGCATTCTAGGAACCGTCTCTGAAAATACGCTTTCTTGACATTACGTAGAAGAGATTTCATGGTCTAGTGTCCACTACATAACTTATTACTACAAGCAAAGATATAAAACCAAAATTCCTGTTTTTTCGACTATGGTACCCGGTTTTGTTCAACTCACAACTACTAACCTTGCATTGGTTCCACTTCCACTTTGCCATTTATAAATCAACAGTTTAAAAAATAATCATATCTAACCCAAGGTAATCGTGAGGCATATTTTTAAACCTTTAGTGTACATCAATAGCCCATTATTTACATCAATACAACGACCTTTTTTCGTGGTACTAGTCTTACCGTGTACACTTGATTACATAACATTAAAAAATAACTAAAACGAACTTTTTTTGTTCTTGGAATTCTATTCTTTATAGCGCGCAAATGAAAGTCAGAGAATCAAGAGCAAAGCGATAACTAGCTTGGATCCCTGAATTTTTACTCATAAATACTTATTGTATAAAATGGTATTATTATTCTCTGTTTTAATGTCAATAGAATAGTTATGTGTGTAGTCAATAGAATATGAATTACAGTACGGTACTGACTAGCTTTTTCAATTCGAATTAAGTTGCAATTTTCCCTAATTTTCAAACGAATTTCCATTTCACCTTTAAGCTAAGGGCTATTTCTTCATTGACATTCATGAAATAGAACCCCTAATTTTATAATATTTGAATTTACTTTATATATTTCTAAGGGTGCATATTTGAAGACATTGGTGATGGATTAAAAGTAAAGTGAAAAGGGTCAAAGCAGAATCTGTCGAAAAACACATTTGTTCAAATGAAGATTAGATTGTTTCTCATATAAATGACTGATTAAAAATAACGAAATGACATAGACGGATTCTGTCTGCTCACTAAAATTGAACAAACAGAAAAATAAATTTTGTAACAACGAAAGAAGATATTTAACAGCATTCATACTATTATGCGGCTAAAATATAGTACCGGCTTGATATGAATTATAGAACGCATTAATATTAGAAGTAAAAGCATCAGAGAAAACTAAAGAGCAAGTAAAAATGAATGATCTTGATACTCACCGTAGTTCCCACACTAATGTCGAAAAAAACTACTGGGTTGTTTGGATTCCTCAGTTGAGATTGTATTTGATTCCATGTAGGCATTTTTAAACAAGATAATGTTTATTTAAAAATACTGTACTTCTAAACGTTTGCTTACACCTTGAATTCAAATTGAGGTTAGATTTTTGACTCGACACAGAAACTCTGCCGGGCCAGACCAGAGATCAGTCTTGCCACACTGATCTCCATAAAACAATAATTGTATTGAGTCATCAAGAATATTTTGAGCCGTTTCAGTTTTTCATTTCTCTTGTCATTTAAAAAATATAATTCGAAGTATTCAATGATTCTTAATCGACAGACTAAGCTCTCTTCGATCAAGACGCTAGATTTATCAATAAATCAAAAGCAAGAAGCGTCAGAGTGAGTGGGAGAGCTGATTTGAAATTACTAATTTGCAACGATCGTTCGCAATGCAATGAATATTGAGCAATAAAGACGGTTGTATAAACTCATTGTATTTTCCCATAATGACAGCAACTTACTTTTGCAGCTGATTGCGGATGGTTAAAAATAAAACTTGATTCACACGTGTACATGAGCATAATCATCACTAGATTACAGATTGGTCGAGTTCCGGGGAGCTTTACCAGCTACACCGGTAACTGGTTGAGTTCCTGGGAGCTACAAGTAGACCAATCAGACGCCGTCGGTAACATTTACCAGTTACCGGTCAAGCTCCCAGTTACTCGTCCAATGGATAGTCGCTATAACTTGATGCTTGAGCGTGAAAAACCATGTGAAATAAACTATAACCAGACTTCAGAGTAGGATACTTGACTCATCCCTGGGAAAATTTGGAAATCAACTTCTCAAAAGCATAGGTTTCCAGATATATTTAAGGTAGAGCTTCATACAGGGTGTCTACTAGTTCCTAATTGTAAAATTCCCGACTTTTTCCCGACCACATTTCCAAAATTCCCGACCACTAAAGTTCTAAAACCAATTTTACTTCAGGTAATATATTCCACGACATTTTGATAAATGTTAGTAGTAACTAAGACTCTTTTACCTAGACATTGTTTTTTTTTTTTTTTTTTTTTTTTTTTTTTTGTAAGGGACTCCTCGGGCTTGCGAGAATGAGAACCTAAGAACAGCGGAGGCAGATGCAGCACTGATAGCGTGAATTAATCTGCAATGTTGATTGCTTACACAAGAGTGGATCCAGCAGCAGATTTTTCTTAGGTGGAGGGGGGAATACCTGAGTGAGTATGTATCATATGTATCACCAGGCACCAGGGCAAGTTAAGGTGAAATGAAACCAACTTTCCAAATTTAATTGTTCACCTATTGCCTGTAATGATATAATATATTATACTGCTGATACAAAATTGTTCATGATTAAATGCCTTTACAACGTCCTATACTGCCAAAGAAAACCCAGAAACGTTAACTAATGGGTGTAAATAGAATATAAGTTTATTATTTCTGAGTGTAAATAGAGCAATCAATGTAGCAAAAAATTTCAAGTTCAATGCATGATTTAATGTTTGTATCTCACATAAACATTAAGTGGGAATATCACAATGAAATGTTCATAATATATGAACTTAACTACAAAAAAATTATGTTATTGGTCAAAACAGCAGCTATCAATTGAAGTGAAAGATGATATTCTATGAATAGATAATAGCTGACTATAGATTTCACACAGAAGAATTATTTCTAAAAAATCCCATCGTTCTCTTTTTAAATTTATCATTGGGCAGAGTTCTTGTTTCCAGGGACGACCACTATTTCCTTTTAGCCCTGCTTTACATTCACCCAGTAACACAATCATTGATCAGCCTAAATCCTTAGTCCAAAAATGTGGGACTCTTGACTGTCTACTGTCTGCTATAAAACTATTGTTCAATAAACAATAGAGATTTATTCGAGAATTAATTACATTATGACAGGGGTGCCCACCCCCCCTAAGCCTCATGACGCACCCCCCCCCTAAATTTAGCACCAAACCCCCCCCCCCATAAATTAGGCCCCCCAAAAAATGCGAAAAAAGCCCCCCGTATTCTTTCTAAAACTAAAATAAGATTTTTATAACTATTGAAAAAATTCAAACCCAGTCGATAATATACAAAATGTATGTATATTTCTTGAGATTCTTTACATAGGTAACATTTTTTTGTAAAGGTAAAAAAGAAATATCAATGAAATGAATATATGAACTTCTGCTCAATAAACTTAATTGCAAAATAGCTAAATAAGAATTTGAACCTAAATGGTTTTTAAACAATAAAATATTATTACAAATACACAATGTTCAATAAAAATGAAATACCTATAAGTTTATGTTCGGTGTACCAATTAGATTAAGGTTAAATAATTCTACAAAGTTGTTCCTTTAAAAAGGAAGTGAAAACAATGAGTTAATAACTTCATTTGTAAAACACAAAAATTCAAAATACTAAGTCATTTATTGGACAGTAGTTAAACAACAGGTTATTTACTTAGTGTAGTATCTTGGGAGAATTTATGTATGGATGAAGTACATAAAAGGCACACATTTCATGTAGTTTTTTTTTTTTTTTTTTTTTTTTTTTACAACACACAATCGAAAGAAGTGTCTTTCAAAAACAAAATAAAGACATAGTTATGAAAAATTACTGAATTTTTAGTATTTAGTAAGTTTTTCAAAAGCAGTTCTTACTTATTAGTAAGTAGTTATCGTAAAATACATGAAAAACATCAACAGTTTGAAGACAAACATTTTAAATTTTTAGACTGTGACCATCTACAAGTTAGCTAGGCACCTTCTAAGTTTTTTTTTTTTTTTATTGAGGATGAAGCCCACAGACCTGTGCGTGGGTAATGAGTTGGATGATGGTGATTGATGAGTTGGACCTACAGTTTTAGGTGGGTTCCGAACCACCGGGAAGTGATTTTCAGCAGAGAACATTGTCTTTTTTGCTGGCCAATCTAATCGGTCACCGTTACAAACAGGACCTACGAGAACGCAGCTTATCTATCTGATTGAACAGATACCTGCTACGGCTCGCGGCTATCACTTCCCTCTAAAATCTATTGTTAAATCTATCTCTCTAAACCCCACATAGAAGTTTTTGGGATGAGGAAACAGAAAACCTTTCAATTATTTCTTCGTTAGAAATAGACTCAAGTACATCTGCACAAGTTCCTGCACAAATCCTAAACATTATTATTTTAGCTAATTCATATTCAATTGTATAATAATAATAATAATAATTATAAATATATTTTCATTAATTGACATTCTATCTGGTGACTTCTTAGTATATTTTTTAATGTTGTCACGTTAAACACGGTTTCAATCAACTTTACAACCCCCCCCCAAAACGTTTTTTGGAACCCCCCCCCCCCCCAAAAAAAATTTCAATGACGCAGTCTGCGTCATAGCCCCCCCTGTGGGCACCCCTGCTCTAAATAATACTTAATGTACATCAGTCTTTGATGCACATTATACATCACGTAAATCAGTGTTTGATGTTTAAGCTGATGATGTAGTGTTGAATCAATGGCGCGAATATGATCGGGCTTCTCTCCGCGAGTGTGCCTCTTCCACATGACGTCATAAAGCTGTTGCATGCCCTGCGCGTATTTCCAGCAGTTGAAGAGAGGACTCTTTTCTTTTTTTGTAGATTACGTCTTGGAGACTCCAGTTTTAAGGAGTATAAGACAAGTCAGATCAACAATATTATACACTAGATACCATAATTAATTACTTCAATTAGTTAAGGTGAGGCTTAATTTTGATGTGAAAGGAACTCTTGTACACTATAAAAAGCTTTATCAACTAAATATTTCTTCAATTGTTTTTTAAATATTTCTATATTTTCAAGACTCTTCAAAAACTGCGGTAGCTTGTTGTAGAATTTCCTACCAATATAACTAGGTTTTTGTTAGAATAAGCTACTATTGTGACTCACCAAGTGATAATCTCCTCGGCTTCTTGTATTATAATCGTGTACATCAAGATTTTGGTTAATATCATTCGTTTTTACATATAAAGTAGCTTCATACACATATAAGCAGGGTACAGTTAGGAGACCAAGTCTCTTGAACAACGGCCTACATGAATCTAATCTATTTACTCTTTCTATACACCTAACCGCGTTCTTTTGGATCTTAAACACCCTATCAAGATTTTGTTTTGATGAATTACCCCATACTAAGATAGCATACCTAATATGTGACAGTAAGAGCCCATGGTAAGCTGTAAAAAGTAACTTTTTGTCATTCAATCTAGCGAGCTGTCGCAGGACAAATACCCCAGATGAAATTTTACTACATATTTTCTCAATGTATGGAGTCCAGGTTAATCGTCTATCCAACATAACTCCTAGAAATGCAATTTTTTCTTCCTGGTCTAATTGATTATCGTTTACAAACACGTTTATAGCCCTATCTTCATTTAAATTATGTTTGTTTTTGAATTGAAGGTATTGGCATTTTTTACTATTTATAGTTAATTTCAACTGATTTAAAAATTGGACAATGGACTGCACACCTATATGGGCACTTATTTCTAAATTATCTAGAATGGAATTGCTGAAAATGAGTGATGTATCATCAGCAAATAAGAGAGCTCTACCACTAATTAATTCTTTAGGTAAACGGTTGACGTATAACAAAAAAAGCAATGGACCTAGTATTGACCCCTGAGGCACTCCAGCTTGCACCTCTAATTTATTAGATTTATTCTTTACTATACTATTACCAACTACTGTAGTTAGTTCTACACATTGTTTTCTCCCAATAAGATATGATTCAAACCATTTCAGTTCAACCCCATTTACACCTAAATTTTGCAGTATTTCCAATAAAGTTCTATGATTAACACAATCAAATGCCTTTGACAGATCTAAGAAGATTGCAGTAGCTTTATCACCTGAATCTATTAGCCTATACCTATTAGTTTTTCAACTAGAGAAACTATGGCTGTTTTTGTTGATCTCCCTTTCTGGAAGCCATGCTGTTCATCACAGATAAAGTTAGCTTCTTGAAGGTGCAGAAGTAACCTATTTAGAACTACTCTTTCAAAAATTTTACTTATTACATTTAAAATACTAATAGGCCTATAGTTTTCTACCTTTTCTCTATCACCACTTTTGAAGATTGGCAAGATCTTCCCCTCTTTTAAGTTATCTGGAAAAACACCTTGATCTAATGAATGATTGATCAGATGAATCAAAGGGTCTAACAATTGATCTTTACATTCTTTCAGAATTTTACTGGATACCCCATCCATTCCTACAGTTTTTTTATTATTTAAACTATCAATGATATTTGACAACTCGTCTTGGCATACTGGGTGGAATTTTAATTCGTTCTGAATCCCCTCAGTATTCCTCATGTTTGCATCACTAATACCTGTATCAAGAGATTTTTGAAGATCCTTAGCAACCAGTTGATAATATCTGTTAAAGAAATTACAAATGTCTACACTATCATCAATATATTTGTTATTTTCGTTAATTATTCTGGGGACACTAGTATAAGCATCTACATGAGCTACTTGCCTATTTTTGTTTATTACATCCCACACTGCTGTGTTAAAGTACACACTATTATTCAAAATTTCAGCTGTTTTCTTACATTTCGCTCTTTTCACTTCTCTTGTATAATTTTTCTTTAGAGCTTTGTAATTATCTTCACTTAAAATATTTCTAGATAGTTTGAATTCATCATATGCATCTTTAACCCTATTTCTTTCTGCAAGGATATCATCAGTTATCCACTCTTCAATCTTGTCTAATTTGTTCTTTACAGGGACTTTTTTAACTGGACAACTCATAGTAATATGAAACCTTAAAATATTAATGAAACTATCATATTTGTCATTTAAACTATTGCTATTGTAAACCCTACTCCAGTTTTCTTGTAGCAGATTCTGCTTCAAACAATCGATATTCCCCTGTTCACATTGTTGAATTTCTTTCATTACTCTACTCTTTTTCATTGATTTATGACCTTGCAACCCCACCTCTAATATTTGATAGTCATGATCAGATAGTTCCGAGCCGCCTAATCTTGTTTTAGAGTAATCTATATTAGTAAGGATGTTATCAATTATTGTTTGTGATGTTCTTGTGACTCTATGGTATATTCATGAACTTTTATTTCCAAGTTATTCATGCATATAATATCCTTTAAATCTTCTGTCATTTTATTCTGTGTTGCAAAGTCTGTATTGAAATCTCCCGCTACAATAACGTTTGTAAAACGAGTAGTAGTATTCTCTAAAAGCCTATTGAATAGTTCACAAAAATTGTTCCATTCCCCATTTGGTGACCTGTAAATACCTAACACCGCTACTTCGAAATTATTGTCAATTTTTACTCTCAAACCAGTAACTTCTAAATCCATTTCCACAGCAAATTTCTCTACATATTCTAAATTAAATGTTTGCATATTCTTAGCATTTTTAGTGAAGATAGCTACTCCCCTCTCGGTGCGCGCTCGCCACATCTCGGCTCTCATCGCTTTCAAACAAGCTGTAATAAAATTAAGTTATTGTCACTCAAAAACAAAATAAAACGTAGACAGAACAATTAATGACACCTACAATAGTTGAGTTCAGGGGAACCTTACCGTCTACCGGTAAATGGAATTTGCCGGTCTTGGAATTATCTGATTGGCCATTTTGAATCAGGAGTTTGAGATCATTAAGAGACGGGTTTTAATTAGACGTTTACAATTTGAATAGACCAACTAGATGCCTTAGGCGTACATGATTATAATACAAGAAGCCGAGGAGATTATCACTTGGTGAGTCACAATAGCAGCTTATTCAAACAAAAACCTAGTTATATTGGTAGGAGTTCCTTTCATATAAAAATTAAGCCTCCTTAACTAATTAATATAGTAATTATGGTAACTAGTGTATAAGATAGTATAATTGTTAATAGCATAATTATTGTTAATTGTGCATAGTGGAGCGTCCAAGAACACAGAGCCTAGCGCATAGAGCAACGTCTCGAATTCAAACACATGCTGTGGTAATGCAGTTGTTTATAGTGGAGCAGTGCGTCCAATTCGCGCGAGGCCTGGAAAGAGCAGAGCTTCGAATTAAAACAAGCTTGATTTCTCGGCTTTGCTCTCTCAACAACGCCAGCCGGTCATGCCATTTTTCCGCGTACCGTATCATTATCACATATTAATATTTTATATTATAAAATTTACAGCTTTAATAATAAAATAGTATCCAATAATTTTTTTTTTCAAGGACTAGAGCTGAGTTTTTCATTTTGTTACGTGCCTTAAAGTGACTGCAAGACGTTCACATGGTGTAATAGGGTTCAAAATAAAATTTGTCCAATTCTTCGTCAGCATGTGTTCTATTTTGGCTAGCAAATAATCAAAAGTATCTATGTTCATCCAAATATTCATTGGACTAAACAGAATGTTCTCTTAAATAACGAAATAGGTGGTGAAATTCGTCTACATTTTGCGTCAGATTTATTACAAGAACTGCTTTACTTCTTTTTAATCGATTAATATTATATTGAGTGAAGACGCTTCATAGAACAAAAAATACTTGCGAATGTGATCGCGATTGTAATTGCGATACATTTCATTTGGTTGTCAACGATCTGGACTCTGGGGAGATGAACTGCCTTGATGTTCGCTGCTTCAACCCCTCAGTATGAATACAGTCATTCTTTGCTATTTCATCGCGGACTCTAGGCTCTTTTTCGCTTTTCTCTCAGCTCCACTATGCATGTAGCCTTAGTTTCTGATGCATTTGAACAAATTCGACAGTATTTTCTTGTAAGTATGCTCTATTCAACAGATAAATAATCTTATTTTAATTAGGCTTCCATGAAATCAACCAACTTTCTAGTTGATGTTTTTCAAGTCTCCCACAAGGTAAAGAATCCTTAAGGTCGGTTCATAAATATGGGCTTCAGTGCCTTCTATACCGGTGACTATAGTTCTGCTATTACTTTTGAACGTCAGAGTTTGTGATTGGGATAAGTAAATTAAAGTAAACGAAAATCTAGTGTTTAAAATTAAAACAGACAGGATTTTCAAATGAAAATAATGAAGTTCGCAAAATTTATATAAAGAAATTATATTTATTGGACCTATGCCCGGTTTGTGAGTTGTTAATTAAGTTTAATGGATCATTAACCCATTGCTCCAGCATTGAGTTAATGGTCCATTAAGTTTATGAACAACTCAGAAACCGGGCACTAGACGCATACTGAGTTTTAAAAATTTTCCACAAAAAACATAAATTTGACGCATTTCTAGCCTTTAGAATTTTCACTGAAAATTTTCCCTCTCCTTGACAGGCGAGCAAAACGAGCTTGCTGGTCTTTTGTGAATTTGACAGGTTATAAGAAACCTGCAATATATTTTAGGTACTCTCGGAATCACAAGTTTAGTGATAACACAACAGTAAGCTGCTCGGTAATCCATCCAATCGCAGTCTTGGGTACTCATGACGTGGCATCACGCTCGCCAACCATTTTTTTTTTAAATCATTTATTCCTCATAGAAAAAAACATTATAAAATACAATACAAGAAAATAAACATAAACACTGTCATATAAAAAAAACAACTGAAAATGTAGGAATTACTCCCCCAAAAGAGCAAGCTCGAGCTTGGGAAAGGAGCCCACCTAACTATGGCGGGCTACATTGAATAATACATAAATGTATATCCTTCTAATTAACACTGAACTTGAAGAGTAATAAAATACAAATAATAATTAACTAAAAATTATTTCATATAAGTAAAGAATACATAACCATTCAAATTAAGAATAAGCATTCAATGTACATAAAGAAAAAAAACACTTATATATCCATAACTAACAAAATAGTAAAGACTAACAAGCGAAACAAGAGTAACAGAACAAAAAAAAACTACTTACAAGATATGTGACATTGATGGAACAGACCCATTACATTCATAACTTATTCTGAGCTTGTCTGTTGTGATTCTTTGTTAAATTTTATGATTATTTTTAAAATAATTATCTTGAACTCACTGCTGGCGATCAAGTTTCACTTCTGCGAGTAGTGCCATATTTAAGCTTTATTCTAGAAATAAATTTTATTTTTATTTATATTTCAGTGTAGTTTTTGATTATGAAGATTGTGTACATTTTATGTTACTTGAATTTTGTATTTCATGAATGGCAATAAAAGTAATCTATTATATTACTAAGGCTTGTTTCACACATACCCGGTGTCATTTACCTGGCCGTAGGGACACTGTCATATGGAGCGCTTCACACTTACCCAATTTTTGAAATCACTTTATACAATTTAATATGTTGTAAGCCCAACACACATGAACAGCAATCCAGCGGCAATTTAACTGCAAAATTGCTGTCGGTTGCTGACATGAACTCAGCTTCTATTGCTCAATGCTGAGCCCCACCGACACCAGATCCCCAAAGGGGCAAATTCGGCTAACGGGGCTGCAGCACTATCTAGGAACCTCACTGTCAATTTGCCTGGTGCGCCTCATCGAAGCTTTGGCCTGCTACACAAGTGTGACACAAGTGCTACAGTTCCGGCGGGACGTGGGCGGATTTTCATGTGCAAGCAGAAGCTGCAAGCAACAGCTGCAAGCACAAAACGCCCGGACGTACTCCTCAGCGCCCCAGGAGACTTGGAAAATGCCCGGGAGGAAACTCATGTGTCACAGGTCATGACTGGTATGCAAGAGACTCACATACCAGTCATGGCCCATGGCAGAATAGGAACCAACCAGGGCGTTTCGGAAAGACTTCCCAAAACAGAAACAATAGCATCCCACCAAGAAGAGTGACCAAGAGTAGGCCGACAGAAAAAGAGGTCATGGGGATCACTAGGAGATCACCATGTGTACAGGAGAGAGAGACACAAAGCAAAGTCAATGGAAATCGTGTCTCCCAGAAAAAAGGACCATAGCAGATAGAATTTAATGTAAGGAAAAGAAGAGGTGCTATGGGGGGGTCTCCCACACATAGCCAAGGATCGGTCTCGTCCAGGCTAGGAGGGAGACATCCCTTTTAGTCGCCTTATACGACAGGCAGAGCATACCCTGGGTCTATTCTAACCCCAACCTAGAGGGGTAGGGCCCCTCCCACACTAGCCGAGGATCATTCTCGTCCAGACTAGGGAAGGGGCAGCCCTTTTAGTCGCCTCGTACGACAGGCAGAGCATACCCTGGGCATATTCTAACCCCTGCCCAGAGGGTTGCTGCCCTGTCTGTTGCTGACAGTAACACAATTCAATGGGATTAGATACGAAATGTAATAGAGCACACACACGCACGATGTCAACAGAGCAGCAACTAGCCGCAACTGCCGCCGGTTGCCGTCGGTATTGTCAGCAAGCCGACTGCAAAACTGCCGTCGAGTCAACATACACAGGTGGCAACAGGACTGCAAGCCAGCGTCAACTTCATCTTCAGCGCTCCTAGTGCTGCCTAGGTGACGCTGTACTGCCGTCAGCTTGCAGTCATGTCAACACACACACGATGGCAACAGAACTGCAAGCCAGCGACAGCCCGACATCAAAAATGAAGTCGAAATGCAGTTGGTTTCGACGGCAACTCAGCGGCAGTTCAACTGCAATCGCCGTAAATTTTTCAGTTGAAATTCCATTCATGTGTGCGAGGCTTTAGGGAAGTGATAGCCGTGAGCCATAGCAGGTATCTGTTTAGTCAAGTAAAGATAAACTAAGAACTCCTGGGACCTCTTTGTAAGGATGACCGACTGGATTGGCCAGCAAAAGACTGTTCTCTGCTGTGAAATTACTTGCCAGTGGATTGGAACCCACCTTTTCTACTATTTTATTGATCTCCTTTTTTATATTACTTTTCAGTATGTTCTATTTGCAACCTTAACATTTATCTGTAATAATTTATACCATAATAAGGTAGGTACTTATATCTCATGATAAGTTTTCCTCTCTTTTTATTATTCTACATTCTTTGCATGACTTTTACAGTATTTTTCCATTTCTGTCTTAAAAATGTATAAATGTATGGTATCTTTGATTTTAATGATTGTACAGTTAAATGATTTTATGTGAACTGTGTTAAGGAAGCTTTGTTGGGTGTAGGCCTGTGAGCTTCCATCTATGCTTTGTACTAAATAAATAAATTTCAATAAAATATGTAGGTTCATCTTATCAATGAACCACGCACAGGCTTCAAACCTATGAGGGCTTCATCCTTAAAAGAGTTAGTATAAGTAACAGTTAAAATCACATTTAAACTATGTAACAATTTTGTAAAACAATGTTTTGTACAGAACAATTATGTTTTTCGAATTCCTAAAAGTGCTATCAATAACTATACTGAAGAGTTCCGCAATGGCGGATATTAACGACAGTATTGAATAGCTGATAGAAATCGATGAGCGCTACTAAGTATAATTGATAAAACTTCGAAATTGATATAAATTATGTTCTATATATTTGACAGTTTGCATTTCTCACCTGAATAGCCGACGTTCGCAGTGCAAAGATCTCGTTGAGCACTCCCTTCATAAAGCCATTTATGTTGACAAGGATATGAATGCCGTCCGCATTGATCTGATCGGTCGCCTTTCCGTTGCATGGAATCTGGGACAGGTCGACAAAGTGATCCGACTCAGTCGCTTTGCCATTGCACGGAATCTGCGACAGGTCGACAAAGTTCTCCAACTCGCAAGCGATCTTGGCGCAAAACGTGGTGCCGTCGTCCGGACTGAATGCGTAGCAGAACACCTCCACTTTGTTGCGGTCGTGCCGGCCGGGAATCGACTGCATCAGATGCGAGGTGGGGTGGTTGCCGAAGTCAGAAGACACGTAGCCGATGCGCGGGCGCTGGCCGCACAACTCCTTCAGGTATTTGTAGGGCGGCATGTGCAGGACGTGAATCTGAAAAATCAGTGATGGTTAAGTTATTCAAGAGCTGGATGTACTGACAAACACGATCTAACACAAATGTACAAGTCCTTTTTTTGGACAATTGATTTTGTCAGAATGATAGTGAAGTAAATTCATTTTGCTTGGGGAGGACAGTGGCCACCAATATAACTATATTACTAACTAGTAGCATGTAGTCTAAAAATATTATTATTTATTGTTATACTTATCAATATTATACTCAATAAATTAGTAACATGTAACTTTGTAAAACTAACGTAATATTTTTTTGCATGTTCTAATACCCTATAAAGAAATAGACAAAATAGTGGAATCCCGACACATATTTATATAGTGGGAACCACAAAATTCACAACTGCAATACTTTAGATTTAAGACTTTAATTTATTTTCTTAAATGATAATTTTTTAAATTTATTGTGAATAAACTCCTCTGGCAGTGCTGTACTCACAACCAGAGAAATTATTATTATTATTATTAATATACGGTAGGCCTAAGCCAAAAGTGAAAAAAGCGGTATAGATAATTATTATATTATTATACCAAACAACAAAATTACTTTATTGGAATAAGATATTAACTTGAAAAAATAGTAATAAGAAACAAAATTGTGACAAAATTCAAACTCTTCAGATAGATTTTTTAATAAATGCCCCTTCCCCCTCATAAGCTGGACTAAAATGACGCCCTTGCTTAGTCCTAGGTTTTTGATATGAAGGTTTTTGCGTTTTATTCCCATGATTTTTTTGGAGGATGAAGCCCACATAGGACCTGTGCGTGGGTAGTGAATTGGATGATGGTGATTGCTGAGTTGGACTTGCAGTTTTAGGTGGTTTCCGAACCACCGGGAAGTGATTATACAGCAGAGAACAGAGTCTCTTTTGCTGGCCAATCGGTCACCCTTACAAAGAGTGCCCAGGAGTTTCGTAGCTTATCTCTGATTGAACAGATACCTGAAAATGGAAAGCAGAAATCCAAATCACGCACTATTTCCACATCAAATTCTACTCTAAAGAATTTTCACATCATTACAAGAATTTAAAGTTACTATTCTTTAGACGTCCTATATGTTCTGCTGCTCGCATGAATACTAGCTCAAAATATTAAGTTTAATTCAATTTTTTCACATAATTTAAAATAAATTAAATTACACAACAATCTAAATAAGAACTGCGAATGATAGGATGATAAAATAATAGATGCCTACATGAGAAAATAAAAAAATTAAAATTAACAACACCTATTACTTGGCCCCAAAAGGGAATTGAGAACAGAAAGGAAGAAGAGTAAAAATTCATGAAAAGCGGTAGTGAGAGACCACCAAGATTAGTAGCAGATAGATCTGTCTACTAACTTTGGGTGTCCCTAACTTCGCCAATCGCCAGAGCCTTGTCGGCCGCAGTCACTGTGGTATCCCACCGTCAGGGGACATCTCAACACTGCCTCCAGTCAAGAGATGAACCAAACCGAGGGCACCCAGGACGTACGTTTCCCAGCCCACACGAGGTGTGGCATCAACACCATTCGAGGACGTAAGGTTGACTTGCCCCCCTTCCGGGAGGGGCCTTGTGGGCCACGCGAGGTGGATACTGCTCCTAACTACAACCCATTAACGGAGGGAAGTAGTGTTGGAGTTGAGAGGCAATCCCTGGGGTACCTCCAGAGATCACCTCTGTCCTGCCAACCAAACAGTATCCCCTGACCACATTTTCTATTAATAAATAATAATTGTTTTAAAAAGAATATATTTTAATATAAATCTCATTTGCTGGGTTTTCTGCAGTACTCCTCTGATACAACAAATAGACATCAAAAGCTATTCTACAAACTGACACCGTAGCAACACAATAGAACCAGTACCGCAAACAATACCCACCTCCAGCAAACAATACCCCCCTCCCTAAACACCAAAAAGAGAACATCATAAAAATACACCAGAAGAGCAGAACTTCAGATGTAATTCAAGATGGACAAAAAGAGCCTCTCAAAATTCTCCATCGGTTTGTACAGCAGAGAACCCAGTATAAGATTTTATAAATGAAATTCATACAAAAGAGAAAATAATTTTGAATAAATCATAACATTTAAAAAACAATGTTTCCTATCTATATAACAATAAAATATTATTAAAAGTGGAAATTAAATTAAATGTTGATCATTCAATATAATATACTAAGAAAGATGGAGAAGCCCGTGGCCTAGACCTCCCACCTTTCTCGCTTCTTCCTTCTTCTGCCCTTTTCATCCTGTATTTTTATTTATTATTATTTGAATTTTTTAAAGATTAAGCCTTGAAAACTCCACACATGGAGTACAAGACAAGTCAATACCAACAGTATTCTCACATTACATTAGTCACCATCGATAAAATTACAGCAGTTGAAACTTGAAATTATACTTAAATTATAAATCATTATCAACTAGATATATCTTCAATTGTTTGAAGTGGGAGCTGACATTTTTTAACAATGATTGATACAAAGTGTCTGGTAAAATCAATGACAAGAAATACACAATAAAACAAATAAACGAAGTAACAGAGAACTGCATGCCCTACCTAGTAGTGGATTGTACAAACTGTGTTTCAAAATCATGCCTTGAAGTATTAAGACTAGTCAATACAAACAGTATTCACAAATTACAATAGCCACAATCGATAAAATTACATAAGTTGAGACTTGAAATAATCTGAAAAGGTCACTTGTACTCTATAGAAACTTTATCAACTATATATATTTTCATTGTTTGAATTTAAATAGAAAATGATTTTTTTGCTATTATTAATACATAACGTTTTTTAAATCAATGCCATGAAAAACACAATATAACAAAGAATTGTAACAACATAAATGCATGCCCAATTACAAGTACAATATAAAAAGTTGCTAAAAAATATTTTTTTAATTCCCGACATACTTAGAAAAACGTTCCGGTATAACCCTGAAATCTGCGTTCCAGAATTTGTGCATAATTCCTTCCCCACCAGTAGAAAAGCAAAAAACAATTATTATTTCAACATTAAACAAAAATTATTGCATTTCAATTCTGATTAAAAGGTGTATAATACCAACGAACTACTGAAACTGTGTATTGGTAGCCTAATCATGTTTACAGAAATTTTCATCAAATTTCCTGCATCAATATAATCTTTTGAAGAATATTATTCTATCATTTTCAACAATAATATTTTTTCAAGTAACTGTCCAGCTAGCAGTTTGTCTGGATCATCAAATACCAAGCTTCAAACAAAAATTCTGTTCAGGTAAGCTACCGGTACTACTATAATATCTTATCAGTTTTAGTTTTGGAGTTTCCATCCTCTTTGATAGCAATTAGATGAACACTTCTGCTGGCAAACTAGCCTAGAAAACAATCAGAGATAAAAGAAATTTTCAAAGCATAAAGTCCACTAAATAGTTTTAAAACAACATAATTTAATTTTTAATTCAAATAATCAAGAATAGTTAAGAATTGGATAGCATTTAAAAAAGCTAAGTCGGATTGGCTGGATTTATTATCTGATTTATTGATGGAGATTCAGAATCATCACTCATGGAAACATTCAATTATTACTGCGTTGAGATATCTGGACAAATCTCAAAATGCAATGCTTGAAACTCAGCACTGGATTAGATATTTGAATTGCTCTGAAACCGAATCTGTTTAGCTATGAAGGCTATTGTGATTTCTTCAGTTATTTAGAATAGATTCTACAAGAAAAGAAAAACAGTTAATTACCTAGTAGATGAAGCTTAAAAAAAGACTGTAGCACGAATGGAGTTGAATCTGTTTGAGAAGAATACCCGAGAAGAAGTGGTGATGACAACAACACAGTGTGGCTGAAACAGACTTGAGCAAGAGTGATTAAATGGGGAAAATTCCTTTTTTAACAATAGATAGTATCACATATTTGCACTCCTACCATCTGCAGGCAAGCGCCAATAATCTATCAATAAATAGTATCAAATTTTTTGCACCCCTACATCAGTAGGCAAGTGCCAATAATCTATCAATGAATGATTTCAAATATTTTTGCACCCCTACATCTGTAGGCAAGCGCCAGTAATCTATCAATAAATAGTATCACATATTTTCATTTCCTAGCAAGTATAGGACAGCACCCTTAAACTACCCTTGAATTATTGCTTCCATGCTTGAATGTACCCAAGTGAACTCTATTCTCAGTGTGGTAGAGTTTATCACATTTTCACTGCCAAAGCATTGCCAGAGAGAATGGCATAAACTCTAAGCACAAAGCCAGTAGCTGAAGCTAAAGTGAGAGCCACTTCCCCAAATTTTGAATAATCAATGTCTAATCTAATTTCTTATCACATTCACCGTACATGAATAGGCAAGAGCCAATAATCTATCAATAAATATGGTATCACATATTTTTGCACTCCTACCATCTGTAGGCAAGCGCTAATAATCTATAAATAAACAGTATAATATATTATTTTGCACTCCTACATCTGTAGGCAAGTGCCAATAATCTATCAATAAAAAGTATCAAATATTTTTGCACTCCTACATCTATAGGCAAGCGCCAATAATCTATCAATAAATAGTATCAAATATTTTTGCACCCCTATGTCTGTAGGCAAGCGCCAATAATCTATCAATAAATAGTATCAAATATTTTTGCACTCCTACATCTATAGGCAAGCGCCAATAATCTATCAATAAATAGTATCAAATATTTTTGCACCCCTATGTCTGTAGGCAAGCGCCAATAATCTATCAATAAATAGTATCAAATATTTTTGCACTCCTACATCTGTAGGCAAGCGCCAATAATCTATCAATAAATAGTATAATATATTTGCACTCCTACATCTGTAGGCAAGCGCCAATAATCTATCAATAAATAGTATCAAATACTTTTGCACTCCTACATCTGTAGGCAAGCGCCAATAGTCTATCAATAAATAGTATCAAATATCTTTGCACCCCTATGTCTGTAGGCAAGCGCCAATAATATTTCAATAAATAGTATCAAATATTTTTGCACTCCTACATCTGTAGGCAAGCGCCAATAATCTATCAATAAATAGTATCAAATACTTTTGCACTCCTACATCTGTAGGCAAGCGCCAGTAGTCTATCAATAAATAGTATCTAATATTTTTGCACCCCTACGTCTGTAGGCAAGCGCCAATAATCTATCAATAAATAGTATCAAATATTTTTGCACTCCTACATCTGTAGGCAAGCACCAATAATCTATCAATAAATAGTATCAAATATTTTTGCACTCCTACATCTGTAGGCAAGCGCCAATAATCTATCAATAAATAGTTTCAAATATTTGCATTCCTACCATCTGTAGGCAAGCGCCTCTAAGCAATTGATAAATAGTATCACATATTTCCATTTCCTAGCATGTGTATAAGAGCCCCAGAAAATTTTTTGATTCTTTCAAATCATGATTTGTACTTTTGAAACTGGTATATAAATACCATATAAACTAGTTATATATTTGTTGATTTAGTACAATTTTATTTTATATTATTCAGATGTATTTTTTATATTTTTATGTTTCTATTTTTGTTGAGGAGGATATATAAATGATTTAATTTAGTGAACTCTATTCTCAGTGTGTTGGAGCTTATGGCATTTTCACTGGCAACAGTAAATACGGCATAAGCTCTAAGCACAAAGCCAGTAGCCGAAGCTAAAGTGAGAGCCACTCCCACAATTTTTGCATAATCAATGTCTAATCTAATCTCTTATCACAATTACCAAACATAAAGGTGCTAACACCTGCACTCAACATATGTCGGAGACATCATTACTCCAGGGTTTTCACCTGGCAACCGGCATCTCTTGATCACAGGGTAACACAGTCCATGCACAATGAATGTGACATGAGAATCCTGACAGGGACCTAACAGCAAATCCCTATTTACATTTGTTAGCCTTATATCAACCCACCAGCTGCAATGAAATGTACCACACCATAATAAAATGGTTGTGGCGACTGAGCAGTGCACCCTGTTCTCCTTGTGGAACTAACAAGTAGTCACAAGGCCTTAGCGAGGAGAGAGACTCTCGAAGCATCCGTGAGAGCCACTGAACCCAGCCAAAAAACCATCAAGCGCGATAAGATTATGTCATGGCACAAATCAAGAGCCCGGATAGAAAGTGTGATACATGATTAACAACTGCAAATGCCCTACAACCCAACAAATCTCCATTCACGATTGTTAGCCTCATAACACATCCCACCAGCTACAATAAACAGTACCACTCCATCATAAGACGGACGTATAGCAGCGTTATCTGACAACTGCGGTCATGAACTCTACAAGAGAGACATGGACTCTCAGATGCAGACCCTGCCATCGAAGCCACAAATATGACTTTGTGGCACAATCCAAGAGCATGGTTGAAGAGTGTGGTACTTGACTAACAACTGTAAACCTCCTAGCATATGCAGGAGAATGGTGGGAAACTTCTAACCTAACTGACTATAAAAGCAAGATACATAATACCAAATCTCCAGTTTCACGTCCTGGCCAGTTTGTACTCCACCATCTTGACCTACTGAAGAGGTTACCGTGAAGTTGAGTCTTTTCATATCTCCTTCTTGAAGTAGGTTGAACTGATCAGTCATCCTGTTGAAAAAAAAATAGTTCAGTTAAGCTATTACAAATTTGGAGGTGTGTTGATTGCTTCAATTATATCAAAATATGTGGTGGTGTTACATTGATAAAAGTTTGTAAAGTTGATTGGAAATTGATATGTGCTGGCAATATTCAATTGACTATAGAATGTGTTTGAAGTGATGATGTTGATTAAGATCAAGTATCTTGAGCATTAAACAATGTGTCCTAATATACTGATACTGCATCATATGTTTTGCTGGATATAGTTGAAAACTCAGAAATACTTGTTCTTAAAAATGGAAAGCCATACAAAATAAACCAGTATCAATACGGCTCCAACAATAATTATATTGAAATTTTGATAGGGTAAAACAGCCACTTCATTCATCAAGTATATCAATGAACAATCTCTGCCCTTGAGAATAATGTTGGAGGATACTTTTGGAATGAATTAAAATTTCCTATTCAATCCCAATAAGACTATCATTAGTATATATTAGAATTAATTGTTGATCCAATGGAATTGAATTTGGAATGAGTCATTTCGATTCACTGGCATGGAAATAACATCATGATCAATTTAATATATGGTTCATGCCTGGTTTCTTAGTCGTTTAGAAAATCATTCAAAAGCTATTGATTCATTAGAGGCCCTAATAAGGCTTGTTTCACACATACCCAGCAGTTAGGTAACCATTATTGTTTATCCGGTATGATTACATAGTCCCATATAATGCAATGTTCGTACAGCTGGGCAAACAACACCAGTTACCCGACTGCCGGGTGTGTGTGAAACAAGCCTTAGGGCCGCTAATGAATCAATAGCTACTGAATAATTTACTAAACGACTGAGAAACCAAACTTGAAAAAATATTTTACAAACTAGCTTCAAGTTAATAATCTTGCTAACTATATTCAGCAATGCCTGAAACGACGTCAAATAGTGGAACCCAATTTTATAATATCCTAAAAATAATTGTGAAATAATCAAAGAAATTGGTCAATTTGGGTTGCAGCAACATAATTTTGAGAAAATGTTGGATTAGTACAGTAGACCTATCTATAGTCACTGAACATGTCAAATGTGCAAGTGGGATGTGTATATATTTGAGTAGTGAGTAAGTGGAGTTTGAGCAAAAGGACAGAGATTAAAGATAATAATTAAATGAGACTGAAAAACATTTTCTCATTGAAAGGAATATGGATTAATTATCTATAAGGATTGGAATAGTTTGAATCAATTATTGGTAGATCATGGTTCAAATCAGTACGGTAGCTGCTGGCTTGTAAGAAACATTTCTTGAAATCATAAAATTAAATTAGCCCAGTATGCATACAAGTTCTAATAAGAGGTTTATCAATATAGTTACTAGTTACTTGGATGATCATCATGATATAAAAGCTGATTGAAATTCCACTAAGAGGCTACTAGTGTGATAACTGATTTTAATTTGATTATATAATATCACTATCAATTTATAATAATTATAATGTAGGCGACGACCAGTCCTGAACTTATTTTTCAAACAATGAATTATTTCTTTTTTCAGTCAAAAACAATTTAAATTCTCTGCTTTTGATTTTTGAAGGACGTTTCAATTGATGGATAGTTTTAAGATTGACTTTTGAAGCACACTGTCTGGAAAATAATGTCCAAGGGAAAATAGAAGCAATAATAAAAATAAATTCATGAGAAATTTGAAATCAAAAAGCATTGGTAGATTAAAACTAACAAAATGAGAAAATGCATCTTCACTGAGAATGTCCCAATAAAATTTATAAATTCTAATGATCTATAAAATAAATTGCTACCGTAGTCAAGGTCAATGTATAATAATGAATAGCGAGAAGTCTACCTAAAAATGAATAACAATTCTTTCTTGGTTTTTATATTAAAAACTGTAGTTATTAAATAGTTTCTTAGCTTGGCTTTGAAATAAGTTAATAAAGGGGAAAACTAGTAGAGTTTACCCTACCCGAGTATTGAAACATAGTTATTGAATTAGAGTTGGTAACTGAAAATGACTAGACAGATTTCAAAGAGTTAGTGATGATGAACTTTTTAGGTTAAATTTTAGCCATTTCATTTTAGTTATTTCTCACTTCAAAATAATGGAGCAAAGCTATGCAATTAAGAAACTATGGTATTTATAAGGGTGTCTTAAAATAGACTAAATTGCAAAAATTGATATGAAACTGCTTACCTTGTGAAAGATATCCAGAATTGATTTTCCATTTATTCATCACTAAATCATTTGAGCACTTCAGTATTTAATCAGTAGGCACTGTTTAAATAGCAAATTTAAGGTAACATTCCAGTGATGTGTGTTGAAAAATCTACTGGAGCACAAAACAGCTCTTCTCTCTATCAGTGCTAGACATCAACTGATGTACTGATGAAGGTTTGAGGTTTGATGATGACGTTGAAGAAAATGGAGGCAGTCAGCTGATTATGAAAGCCAGTAACTGGTAGCAATGCCAACTTGATTATCATGAGGTTCTAGTTGGTATTACTGGGACTGTTTTTGTTTACAGGAGACCGAATCAAAGTGGACCCGGTTCATCAGCTGATGTTACCATATTAACGCTCTCAAATCGACAATATTGTCCTAATCGACAATAACTATAATAATTATTGTACTTTTTAAAACTATATATTTTTGGATTTTCAAAATTTTTCTTAGAAAAATAACAGTTTTAGATCAAATAGTATTGTTACTAGTAATACAGTCGTCGCCCTTCCACTTCTTGATTGCCCATTTTGTGCCAAAAGCGTTTTCAAGCCCCCCCCCAAACAATTTGTAAAATCAGGTTGAAAAGTAGATTATTGGTTGAGTTTATGGGAGCCTTCTCATTTACTGGTAAATGTTACTGGTGGAGTCTGATTGGTCTATTCAAATTCTTCAACATCTTTGAATTTTAATAGACCAGACGACAGGGAAGTGATAGCCGTGAGCCGAAGCAGGTATCTGTTCAATCAGATAGGGATAAGCTGCGTTCTACTGGGCACTCTTTGTAAGGGTGACCGATTAGATCGGCCAGCAAAAAAGACACTGTTATCTGCTGTAAAATCACTTCCCGGTGGTTCTGAACCCACCGAAAACTGGTTAAGTGGTAGATTGGACATAACTGTCCAAACTTCGCCACGTCAACAAATAAAAAAGTCATTCTATTCTAAAACTGTAGGTCCAGCTCATCAATCATCATCATCATCATTCAACTCATTACCCACACACAGGTCTCAGACCTATGTGGGCTTCATCCTCCAAAAAATGACACTGGTAACATTTACTGGTTTTGAAATCTTGAAATTTGGTATACATGACGAACTGCGCGTATTACTAATAATAATTACAGTATTTGACTTTATGAATAATTGCACGACTATGAAGTCAAATATTTGAGTAGAAAATTAAAATATTTTACTCACTGAGCACTGCAGTGGCGGCCGGCAATCAAAAATTTTGATGAAGTACTCTTATATTAAATTATTCCACAGAAATTAAAGTATTTTTAATATTTGGATTTTCTCTTAGTGTTGGAGACACATTTCGACCATTATGCTAGAAATGGGTGATCACATAGGGAGGTCGGCAGGATGGCTGTAGTATATTCGTCATTGAATTGGAAGTAATTTTATTTATGATGTTAAAGATCCATCTTGTTTCCACTAATATGTAATATAAACTTAAAAAAACCACTTTTAAATGGAAATTAACTCACGTTATGGCGTGACGGCCGTTTCGCTCTGTTGTCTAGAGCATCGTCAGACAACCCACAGTACACTGACTTAAGGTATGAGTTTGAGGGTTATGTATGTTGGAATGGTGCTGGGGTGGGGGGATGAGTAGGCGGGAGGTTTGAAATTGGGATTATTTTGTCAAATAGAGTGTGTGAGAAGAAGTTAAGTTGATCATTTTAATTGTTGTCAGGTTCCTGCTTTGCATGTTTGTAAATCTCATATTGTTCTAAAACATTGAGTTTATGGCTTTTGTGAGTGAAGTGTAGTGTGTCTAAATTAGTGTCAATGTCTGTATAACTGTGGCCTGTTGAAATGATGTGTTCAGCAAAAGTGGAATGTGTGTTTGGGTGTGAGATGGCTCTTGTGTGTTCTTTAAATCTAGTGGTGAATGTCCTGCCAGTTTGTCCTATATAGAACTTGTTGCAGTCATCACATTTCAATTTGTAAATTCCAGATCTGTTGTACTTGTTTTGAGATGTTGTCTGAAAAGGCAGGTGTTTTTTGAGTGAATTATTTGTTCTGTAAGCTATTTTATGAGTTTCCTGAATGAAGCTGCTATTTTATGAGTTTTTTTTGTTGAGGTAGGTAAGTGTGATGAATGTATGGGGGTTGTCATTCTGTTTGTTGCTGGTGTGAGTGATTGGTTTTGTTGATATTCTGTGCAGTAGTTTGTCTATTAGTGTGTGTTTGTAACCATTCTGTTGTGCTATGTATTTTATAGTATTCAATTCTGTAACGTAGGTGGTAGAAGTAATCACAAACTCATTGTAATTGATGAAATACATTTTATTAAAAGAACGAATAGCGTAAGTAAACTCATTACATCATGAAAATTCAATCGACAATAGAGACATAGTACAGTAGGCGTTGTCTCTCTGGTGTGGCACAGTCTTGCCAACTGCATAAAATAAAACTAAAATTCATGCTGTACAAGGATATATGACACCTCCCCCCGTAATGAAACCTAGGGTGAATACCTTTCAGGAGGTTTTCTGAACCTAACAGGTCTAGCCTGTGGCGTATGGTAAATAGTATCTGTCACAATCGGTAATTTTGTAGAAACTGGCGTTGAATGTAAAACATTCTTGAAAGAATTAGAAAAGAAAGTAGAATCATCAACATCATTGCTTGTAATAGCTTTCGATTGTTCAGAAAGTACTGTTGATTTAGGCACAATTACATCAGTATCATAATGAACATTAGGTATATCAGTTGAAAAATCCTTTAAATTAATTTTACAATCCTTCATTTGATTAGCATGTCTCCTAATAGAAAGATTATCATCAGTAATGATATTGTACATAGAAGAACCAATTTTATCAGCTACAATACCTGTATTCCATTTACCCTTATTATTGTAAATTCGGTACATAACTCTATCATTGATATTGAAACATTTATCTTTAATTGTCTGTTTTTGCATTTCCTTTCTTTGAGTATCTAACACTTTGTCAGTAATATTGGGTAGCATCAAATCTAGTCTAGTTCGAATATTTCTTTTCATGAGTAAATTACATGGACTTTCACCAGTAGTAGCATGTGGTGCTTTTCTGTAGTTCATTAAAAAATTATTTAATTTGAACCGTAAAGTAGAATTTACAATCATACCTTCGCAAAATTTAATTAATCCTGACTTCACAGTTTGTACAAAACGTTCTGCCTGACCATTGGATGCAGGAAAGAAAGGAGCACTGGTAATATGCTTTATACCATTATTAGTACAAAAGGTTTGAAATTCACTAGAGGTAAACTGAGTACCATTATCTGATACTAGTGTAACTGGTAAACCAAATCTAGCAAAACATTCACGCAAATTTTCAACTGTTTCTTTTCTTGAAAGAGTTTTCATTATGTAAGTTTCAACCCACTTACTGTAACTATCAACAATTATTAACAGCCATAATCCTGGAGAAGGATTAGCAAAATCTATATGTAATCTTTGCCATGGTCCTGAAGGAAATCGCCATGGATGTAAATTCACATTAGACTGTTGTCTAGAATGACGCACACAATGTAGGCCTATACAATTCTTTGTAACAAGCTCAATATCAGAATCAATATTTGGCCAATAGACATAACTTCGTGCAAGGCCTTTCATTTTTACAATTCCTAAGTGTCCTTGGTGTAGTTCCTCAAGTACTTTAGATTGTAAAGATTTTGGAATCATAACTCGTAAGCCTTTCATAATACAACCTTGTTCAACTGAATATTCAGCAATATTGTTTGTATTTTCACCATTTTCAGTACCTAAAATTTGTCGAAGTAATTTACACATATCTGGATCTTTTCTAGTTTCATGAGCTATTTGTTCCCTTGTAACCAGTAAAATATTAATTTGATTCATTTGTACAATTTGAACCTCATCAATAGTATTGTCATTAACCATTTCCATAGGAAATCTTGAGCAAAAATCAGCATTCATATGTTCAGTGGTCTTACGGTATTGCTGTATGGTGTAAACAAAACCTTGTAAAAATAATGAATAATGTAATAAACGTGTAGCACTGATGGATGGAGTAGCAGCATGAGCATTTAAGATGCTTTGTAATGGTTTGTGGTCAGTCAGTAAAGTAAAATGACGACCAAACAAGTAATTGAAAAATTTCTTAACTCCCCAATAAATTGACAATGCTTCCTTGTCTATCTGGGAATAATTTCGCTCAGCTGCAGTGAGACATCTACTAGCAAAAATTATGGGCCTTTCCACACCTTTTCATCTAAACATGAAAGAACCGCACCAATAGCATATTTACTAGCATCAGTAGCAACAATTATAGGTTTAGTGACATCAAAATCCGCAAGAGTAAGTTTTGTTTCAATATCTTTCTTAATTGTTTGAAATGCAGTTTCACACTCTTGTGACCACGAAAAAACAACATTTTTCCTGAGTAAGTTGTATAAAGGTGAGAGAGAATTAGCCATGCCCTGTATATATAAACCTTGAGTAATATGTAACAAACCCTAGAAAAGATTTCAACTCTGATACATTTGTAGGACGTTTTGCATTCTTAACAACTGCAATCTTATCATCAGTTTTATGTATGCAATCTTTGTCAATTTTAAACCCTAAATAAGTAATTTCAGATTTCAGTACTTCACATTTTTCCCATTTAAGTCTAATACCATTTTCACGGCACATACTAAAAAACATATTAACTTTTCATGTGAAATTTAACGACATGCAGTCAAATATTTGTTAAGAATAAGTATAATAACTCACTTAATCTGGCCGAGTACTTTCGAATCTATGAGATCCATCTTCAGAGGCTCCTAGATCATCATGTCAGTTTTTTGGTTAGAAGTGTTGTGGTTTTTGTAAAATATGATCAAAAAGTTTGTGAGATTTAAAATTTAGTTGTTCATTGAGAATGTTTTGTTTATTATGTGTGGTGTGTTTGTATATTTCAAATTGTTCCAAGGTGTTGAGTTCGTGTCCTTTAGATTTTATGTGTAGAATGTGTAGGTTGGTACTGATGTCGGTAAAAGTGTGTCCAGTTTGAATGATATGGTCGGCAAAATTCGATTCAGCTTTGGATGTCAGGGCTTGAAAGTGTTCCTTGTAACGTTGTTTGAATGTGCGGCCTGTTTGTCCTATGTAGAATTTGTTACAATCAGAGCAGTTTAGTTTGTAGGTCCCTGGGAGATCGTATTTGTTTGTGTTCAGTGTGGTTTTGAGTGCAAGTGCATTTTTTATTTTGTTTTTTGTTCTGAATGAGATGGTGTGGCCGGCTTTTTTGAAGATTTTTGCTAGTCTGTGTGATTGTGGATTAATGTATGTCATTGTGATGTATTTTTTGTCAGTGGTGTTGGTGTTTTGTTTCTTATTTTATGATTGAGTTTGTCAATTAGGTTTGTAGCCGTTTTCTTGTGCTAGGTATTTTATTGTATTTAGTTCAGTGTGGTAATTGTCGGTGGAAAGCGGTGTGTTGTTGAGTCTGTGTAGCATTGACCTGAATGCTGAGTGTTTGTGTTGTGTTGGATGATTGGAGGTGCTGTGTATTAGCGACTTTATGCTTGTGGTATTTTTGAATGTTGCAAATGCTCCTGTAACTTGATTTTTGTGATATTGATTTTTACATGACCTATTACATTTATATGTTCAATGGCTGAATAAAAATTTTGGATATTGAGCCTTATCTAAATAAGCAATGAAGTTTGCAGTAATAGCTGGTTTGGCGCTAAAGGGAAAAACATTTTTTAAACACTGAGCATCTACTAGTGTCATTCAAATGACTGAAATTATTACTGGAATGCATGTGGAGAGTGATAAAATTTTTTTACTCTGTTCATAAGTCATCATTACCAATTTTAAATTTTGATAACATTCTATTGTTTCAATAGAACATTTTTATTTTATTTTTTACTATTCTTTTTTATTTTGGCGTTTAGACACAGTATGGGTAACAGTTAAAAATGCAACAAACGCTGAGATGGAGATGACCATAGAGATGCCTGTTTGTCCTATGTAGTACTTGGGGCATGTGTTGCATTTGAGCTTATATATGCCTGGTTTGTTGAATTTGTGAATTGTGCTGTTTGTTAGGTGAGCTGGTTTTTGTTGGATCTGGTGTTTCAGGTTGTTTGTTGTTCTGAATGCTGTGTTAAATCCGGATTTTTGGAAGACGTAAGCTATTTTGTGTGATTTTTTGTTGAGATATGTGAGTGTGACAAATCTGTATTGGTTTGCAGGTTTTGGAGCTCAAATGCAACACCTCAAGTACTACATAGGACAAACAGGCAGATCATTCAACATAAGATATAAAGAGCACATCAAAGCACTACATTCCAACTCTGACTCAACATTTGCAGATCACTTAATCAACACTGGGCACTCACACAATAACATCCAAACTGACTTAGAAAATCTACACACATTCCAAAAAAGCCACAAACAAAATACACTGGAACAATATGAAAAGAGCGTACTACACAAACGAGGATGCATACGTTGTCTGAACAGGCTCTGCGAATTTTGAAGCATAGAATTTTAATTCGAACGGATAAGTAGTATTTTTGTTTATTATTATTAGTATTTATAATATCTTAATAATTTACATCATTAACTTGTCTAATATAAGTTAAAGTATTTAAATAAAAAGTCAAATTCTATTTTCGAGGTTAGGTGTACCGATATTGATAAATTTTCTTGTAATTAAATAGTCTCAAGTTGACAATTGTAATAAATTAAGTAATATTTCATTAAACATTTAACTAAAATCAATTGAAAACAATTTTTAGCTAGGAAAATGAGTCCAAACAAGGCATCTAAATCTAATTGTTCAACTAAAACTCAAGTAGCTACGCGATCTCAGCAATTATTAACGAAAAAATCTCCAACAGCTCTTAAAGCTACTGTAGATGTAGAAGAAAAGGTTGCTAAACTATTGAGTGATCACACCAAATTGAAAACAAAATTAGAAACATCACTAAAAAATTCTGAGGAAGAACGAATAGGGTTAGTGGATCACATAAAATCTCTGGAAGTTATTGTAAAATTGCAGCAGGAAGACCATAAAACTGAAATACTAAATCTCACGAGTCAATGTAGGTCTATGTCAGAGGAAATCGAAATATTAAAATCAAAAATAAACTTGGCTAATGTAAGATCTGAACCTCTGATCAATACAAAAAAAGTAGAACCTAAATCAAATGGGGAAAAAATAAATAGAAATGGTCAAACAAAAACGTATAGTCAGGTTTTGCAAACAGCAACCAAAACTAAAGTAAGGGCAAATAACGATAGGAAAGGTAGAGTACTGCTCTTGACATCCAGTCATGGAAGAGACTGTAGTGACCTACTAAATAAAAGATTAAAAAATAAGTATGAAGTTCAGAGCTTTTTCAAACCAAGTGCCCCTATAAACGCTATCGTAGAGTCAGCACAGGAACAAACTAAAGATTTTGGAAAAAACGATTTTCTAATAGTACTGGGTGGCTCAAACAATATAAATGAACCTAATCTAAAACATCTTCCTGAAATAAATGGAAAAATTAAAGAGATTGTGCCACTCAGCCAAAAAACTAATGTAATAATAAGTACAATTCCGTATAGGTTTGATAGGCCAGAGCTAAATGAAGCCATTAAGTCAACAAATAAATCAATTCATAATACAATCAACAGCCTAAAAAATAAGAATTCTAAGCAGTTGGGGATTTGTTTTCTAAATGAAAGGCTGAAAAAACAAAACTTCACTAATCATGGTCTACATCTAAATCAATCTGGCAAAGTAATATTTTGTAATAGGCTGGCAGAGCTGATTGAAAGTCGTTTGCAATCTACTGTCAATAATTCTCCTAAACAATCATCTAACGAACCTTTTTTAGTAAAGTGGCTCAAAACCGGGAAGGGAAACTAGTTTCAGATGATAAATTCATATCTTCAATTGTATTAAAAGACGTTAATCGATCAAAAAATCAGGATAGCATTAGTGGAAGGAACTCTTGTAGCAATCTGATAGGCTCTCAAGATTCTAAGAGATTAAGTAAATCTACTTCAATATGCAAAAGCAACGATAAAGTAATAAGGGATGATAGGGAAGTACCGGTACTCACTGTGTTCCATCAGAATATTCAATACATTTGTAACAAAATAGATAGAATCGAAGTATTTTTTAAAGAAGAGGCTCCTATGATATAGCTATTTTCACAGAGCATGGTTTAAAAGAAGATGAATTGTCACAACTTAATATTCCAAACTATTCATTGAAAACGTCGTATTGCAGGACATCTCATCGAAGCTATCTTCACTAAAAATGCTAAGAATATGCAAACATTTAATTTAGAATATGTAGAGAAATTTGCTGTGGAAATGGATTTAGAAGTTACTGGTTTGAGAGTAAAAATCGACAATAATTTCGAAGTAGCGGTGTTAGGTATTTACAGGTCACCAAATGGGGAATGGAACAATTTTTGTGAACTATTCAATAGGCTTTTAGAGATTACTACTACTCGTTTTACAAACGTTATTGTAGCGGGAGATTTCAATACAGACTTTGCAACACAGAATAAAATGACAGAAGATTTAAAGGATATTATATGCATGAATAACTTGGAAATGAAAGTTCATGAATATACCAGAGTCACAAGAACATCACAAACAATAATCGATAACATCCTTACTAATATAGATTACTCTAAAACAAGATTAGGCGGCTCGGAACTATCTGATCATGACTATCAAATCTTAGAGGTGGGGTTGCAAGGTCATAAATCAATTAAAAAGAGTAGAGTAATGAAAGAAATTCAACAATGTGAACAGGGGAATATCGATTGTTTGAAGCAGAATCTGCTACAAGAAAACTGGAGTAGGGTTTACAATAGCAATAGTTTAAATGACAAATATGATAGTTTCATTAATATTTTAAGGTTTCATATTACTATGAGTTGTCCAGTTAAAAAAGTCCCTGTAAAGAACAAATTAGACAAGATTGAAGAGTGGATAACTGATGATATCCTTGCAGAAAGAAATAGGGTTAAAGATGCATATGATGAATTCAAACTATCTAGAAATATTTTAAGTGAAGATAATTACAAAGCTCTAAAGAAAAATTATACAAGAGAAGTGAAAAGAGCGAAATGTAAGAAAACAGCTGAAATTTTGAATAATAGTGTGTACTTTAACACAGCAGTGTGGGATGTAATAAACAAAAATAGGCAAGTAGCTCATGTAGATGCTTATACTAGTGTCCCCAGAATAATTAACGAAAATAACAAATATATTGATGATAGTGTAGACATTTGTAATTTCTTTAACAGATATTATCAACTGGTTGCTAAGGATCTTCAAAAATCTCTTGATACAGGTATTAGTGATGCAAACATGAGGAATACTGAGGGGATTCAGAACGAATTAAAATTCCACCCAGTATGCCAAGACGAGTTGTCAAATATCATTGATAGTTTAAATAATAAAAAAACTGTAGGAATGGATGGGGTATCCAGTAAAATTCTGAAAGAATGTAAAGATCAATTGTTAGACCCTTTGATTCATCTGATCAATCATTCATTAGAACAAGGTGTTTTTCCAGATAATTTAAAAGAGGGGAAGATCTTGCCAATCTTCAAAAGTGGTGATAGAGAAAAGGTAGAAAACTATAGGCCCATTAGTATTTTAAATGTAATAAGTAAAATTTTTGAAAGAGTAGTTCTAAATAGGTTACTTCTGCACCTTCAAGAAGCTAACTTTATCTGTGATGAACAGCATGGCTTCCAGAAAGGGAGATCAACAAAAACCCACACAGCACACAATGTCCCAAGGATATCCTATTTTAGTCCCACACATCCCATCTTCAACCCGGGACATTATGGATATCCCATGGACATCCTCAATATCCCAGGACAACATGGATATCCCACAGATATCCACGTTGTCCCAGGAGATCGTGGATATTCCTAGGACATTCCTACTTAATCCTGCTGGATATCAAATATATCTATACTTTCACATACTTTCAAATATATAGGACATCAGCATAGGCATTAACGATTTTCTATTATAATTATATTTCTATTGTATAATACTGTTTTATTAAATAATAATAATAATATTGTGTGACCTGGCTGGCTATTAAACATCTTTGTTTTCATCGGCTCCCGCTAATAGCGCTAAGATCAGGTAGTGGAGGAGACTAATCGATAGTCAGCCCCATTAATATTTATCGATAGTCAACACCTTTACTATCGATAGTTATCCTATATACAACAAAATGCAAATACTGTATTCCAATAATTTTCTGTTAGTAAACCAATATTCACAGCTTGATAAATCGTGTTATAAACCAAAAAAGCTTTATCAAATTGTAAGAACTGGCAGAAAATATAATCCAAACTGCAGACTCTCTTCCACACACAGGGTTAGCACTTTTTGGCCTTTGTGCGAGTCGCATGTAGCCTAATAATATATTAATAATTGCATTATAAAGATATGATTTATTTTATTTTATGGTAGGCCTATATGCTGATTTTTTTATTATGTATTCAGCTTCTTTTTCATGCAAATAAAAACGACGAATTGAAGAAGTTACATAATCATAACATTTAAGCAAAATAGGTACTGAATGTTATAAAAAACACTATCAAAAACTATCGATTGCGCACTGCAAACTATCGATTTTTACCGATAGCCGTAACTATCGATAGTACTATCGATTATTCTCCACCACTAGATCACAGAATATGAGTGGCATTCGTCCAACAAACGGGAAACGACATTTTCTAGTTTGTTGGCTTTTTTCGGTTATTTGCTGTTGAGTTGCTTGGATTGTGCTGAACGAACTGAATTTTGTTATTCTTATTGTCTTGTCTTCCTGCTCGTATTACATTGAAAGGTAAGAAAATATAATAATTGTGTTGTTTCCATAGCACTAAATATTTTTTAGCTATGCTTTTACATTTATGCATTTGATATTTAGCCTATCCATTCTGGTAATAATCCGTAATCCGTTTTTATGAATTTCCCCTATTGTACCATTGAAGTATAATCCATAGCTAGTATTTGTTGTGAAATTACGATTACATCTTCCACCCCAGCTTAAGCAAGCACACACTATAGTAGACGACTATCTAAATTTTAACCGCTAAATTGATGGGTCTTCTGATCTGTAAGTTTACTAACCAAAGTAGGCATGTAGCCCTATGACTAAGCCTAGGCCCAACACTAAACATTTCACATGTATCACTACACTCCATCAATATTAGGACTTTACATTATTAGTTAGTTAATTTATTTTGCTTGAAATGCCATTTGTCATAGGTTTTAATTAAAACTACAGTGTAAATAGAATCCCCCCCCCCCTCTTCTTCAGCAAGTTTGTGTACTAACTTACTTTCATTCTTCCAAAATATGGCAACACTTGGATAGATTTAAAAGAAGCATACAGAGGGTGTATTGATGATTTATAGTTAGTTTTTTACTAGGCCTGTACTTTTACGATCTGTGCTGATGAAAAATTACAGTGCCTGGCCTAGAAATGAAAGATCGATTGGAACATGATACAGTAGGCTTATCATTGGTAATGGAGCTTCGGGTGCCTACCTAGGCTTACTCAATTGTACAGTACACCAGTTGTTAGTTTAAATTTTTTACTAGCCCTTATTAATTTGCTTGAAATTTAATCTATAATGCAGGCCTAAGCTACAGTCAAATCCAATGACTATTAAATGTTTAGATTAGCCTAAACTTTGTTATCTGACCACTTCTTAATTATCAATGTTTCCGACTTCGATATTAAGGTACAATATATCATAAATGATTGATTTGTTATGGTCAGTTTGCTATTCTCATTATTTTTGTGTAAAATATTGATAGTTGAGAGATTCTTGAATAAAAACAACTGTTGTTAACAAAAAGATAACCTAAAGCAGCCAAGAAAGTAAGTGTATTAATCCTTGTCTTGTGGATTTCGTACATACACACACACACACATATATATATATATATATATATATATATATATATATATATATATATATATATATACAGGGTGTTTCAGAATTAGTGTCGAACATTTTAGGGTATTGTTCCTGGATGATAGGAGACTACAAATGTTATATTTAAAGTTTCCAAAACTCAGCGGTTATCCTTATAGCAGCCATTTTGTTTTTTCACTTGGGAATTTTTATCTCAAGAATGAAATGTTGTATTGATCTGAAATTTGGCATGAATATTTATGTTATAAAGACTCAACTTTTGATGGCGAATTTCACGAAAACCGATCACTTTACAGAAAATTTACAAGAGACAAAAAAGTTAGCAAATTTTATCACAATGCCAAAGATACCTTATTTATTAAGATTGGGCAAAGAATAACAGAGACTCACGTTATGGCGTGACGGCCGTTTCGCTCTTTTGTCTAGAGCATCATCAGACGACCCACAGTACACATAACGTGAGTCAATTTCCATTTAAAAGTGTTTTTTAAGTTTATAATACATATTAGTGGAAACAAGATGGATCTTCAACATCATTAATCTCCATGTTGACATTTCTGTTTTACAGGGGTTTCTATAAACAATTAACCCATGAAATATTTTATCTGTTATAGGTATAGTTCGGCTGCACTATCCCTCAACAACAGATGCTGAAGGGATAATCGTTATAAAAAATTGGCTATGCCATGCCAAAGAGAGAAAAGACCGTTTAATGTAAGCACATATTTTTTTATTCAGATGCTTCTTCTATCAAAAGTGATGCTTATGCATAATTTATGTTTCTAAAAATAAACAAAACTCATGACAATCAACAAGTTTTTATTTACATTTAGATTTACTACAAACGGGTGAGCTTTTGAAATTTCAAGTATCTGTCAAGTATTTAGTGCAATTTGAAGCCTGAGTGAGTAGTTGAAAATACTAAAAAAATAACGAGTAGTTTAACGGGCGCGATAATCGCGATGTTTGTTATAGCCATAGTTTTATATCAGCCACCCGGTATCAGGAACTAGATATCAGTGATAATCGCAACGTTCTTTAGGGGTCGTTTTATCGGCCAATTGGTAGTGGGCATTTGACATCGGACGATGATCAAAGGCTTATACAGTGGCCATTTTTAATGGTCTTTTCATATCTATATTGGCCGTTTGGTAGCAGAAATTAGGTAAGAGCGAAAATAGTAGTTGTTTTATATTGGCAAATCAATATTGTCCATTAGGTAATTGTGGGGGATATTAATCAGCTGTTTCATATTGGTCGTCCAGTTGTGGGAATTAGATATCGGGCATTAATGCATTAATTGGGAGCAGTTTTGAATGGCTGTTTATGCTAATCAATAAATCAATCAATTCATCTTATTCATTAAGTATACATCATATTCTTTTAGATCAGTAATCATAAAGGATTCACTTTTGTAATGCTGACAGTTTCTAATGGAAATAAAATGTTGGACGAAAATAGTAAGCGTTCTATAGTCGCAGTCTTATATCAACCAAACAGAAGCAAAGATTATAATGGGCGATAATTGCGGTAAAGGTAATGGGCGATAATTGTGGGCATTATAATGGCCAGCATATAATGTGTTGTCAAGTGCATTGAGCGGGAATTTCTTCTTATATGGTGTGGGGAAAAAACAGGAAATATACAGGAATTTTGTTCAGGAAAAACACTGGACACCCTGATATTATGTTTTTTTACATTATTACATTTAGCATATTTTATGCTATTGAAATACAAATAAATAAATTCATTTATTGGAAATTCGCCTATTACTTAGGTTTGCTGTGATGGGGATATTTGTTGTTTGGTTAACTTGAAAGCTCATTGCAGCTGCAATTTTGCTCTATAAGAATGTTGGCAATCGTACTTATATCAGCAGGTTTTAAAAGAGTTGTTAATTTGAAAAATTGTTTCAGGAAAGGAAACGCTGCTGAAGAAGACCTAGAAGTCAACTAATAAGTTAAAACTAGTATAAGAAATAAGTGAAAAATGTGAGACTTGAGAATAAAAAGAATAGTGATCCTAGGAATGTTTTATTTTTTGACCTGCTTAAAGCTATGATGCTAGTTTATAATTGAAAAAAATTAAAAGAAACACCTTATTATCTCTTTCAAGCACATTTAACATTTCAAGTCATACTTAATTTTGTTTTCGATTTGGCTTGAAAAAGTTATTTAAAAGTAAAGTATTTAGCACTGTATATGTATTTAGATATGTATTAACACTGTCTTCATGAACATGCTGAAATACTTTACTTTAAATTTAAATTATTAAATTTACAGTTTGTTAGGCTATGAAATTCAAAGCTATTTTTTTGTTTGATTTTATGATCCTGATGCACTTACTTGACAAGCGAATGTCAATGATTGATGAGAGTGATGAATTTTGGTGAAATTGTGTTGATTACCTACTGATAATCTGTTTAGACTAATAAAATTATTTTTTTAAATTTATTTCAATATTAGATTCAAATATTTATCTCTTGCTATAATGCTCAATGTTGTTATTACTATTACATTACCTTGTCTGTTATAGTAGACAGGCAAAATTTAAAACATTACTGGCTCTTTATGATTAGTTTATTTTTACAATTTAAAAAAACTGTCTCATGAACTCCTTATCTAAACTGACAACACTCAGGTCAGGTTTCTGAGTCAGGGCTTCATTTTAATCCAACCTATCAGCTCTTTGTAATTGAAAAAAACTAAATTTAAAACATCTGATTGGTTGAGTTATTGCTTTGTCCTAGACTAAAATAAAGCCGAATGGCCCATAAACCTGCCCTAAAAGTATCAAACCTGCACAAATTCCTATCATCCCCTATGAGAGGCTTCAAAATGTACAAATTGACACCATGTCAGCAATTTTTTATGTGTCGAGGCCTCTCAGGGGATGATAGGCACTATATATGATGGAGGTGCATAGTGTTATCTATAGATCCTCATGAGGTTTATTTGAAAATAATTCCAGAAAAAATAGAATTCACCAAATAGGAACATCCTGATGGGGCTTTAGAAAACAAGACCTCTAAAAATTATCTGAGGGAAGTTCAGAGGTAAAATTATTAAGGTCATTCAGGGAGGTCCTGTAGCTACAAAAATCATAATCCCTTTGCATTCCGAGGGATGTCCCCAGGATATCCATGTGGGACATCCATGGGAGGTCTTGTGGCTGCAGACTACATAATCCCTCAGTGGTCCAAGGGATGTCCCCAGGATATCCATGTGGGACATCCCTAGGATGTCGTGTGGAGGGGACATCAGGATCTCCTGAGGATATCCTACCGATATTGTGGGACATGATTTGCATGACCCTGGGATATCCAGATATCCCATTGCTGATATCCAAGGGATATCCTGTGGATGTCCTTGTGCTGTGTGGGAACAGCCATAGTTTCTCTAGTTGAAAAACTAATAGATATAATAGATTCAGGTGATAAAGCTACTGCAATCTTCTTAGATCTGTCAAAGGCATTTGATTGTGTTAATCATAGAACTTTATTGGAAATACTGCAAAATGTAGGTGTAAATGGGGTTGAACTGAAATGGTTTGAATCATATCTTATTGGGAGAAAACAATGTGTAGAACTAACTACAGTAGTTGGTAATAGTATAGTAAAGAATAAATCTAATAAATTAGAGGTGCAAGCTGGAGTGCCTCAGGGGTCAATACTAGGTCCATTGCTTTTTTTTTTATATGTCAACCGTTTACCTAAAGAATTAATTAGTGGTAGAGCCCTCTTATTTGCTGATGATACATCACTCATTTTCAGCAATTCCATTCTAGATAATTTAGAAATAAGTGCCCATATAGGTGTGCAGTCCATTGTCCAATTTTTAAACCAGTTGAAATTAACTATAAATAGTAAAAAATGCCAATACCTTCAATTCAAAAACAAACATAATTTAAATGAAGATAGGGCTATAAACGTGTTTGTAAACGATAATCAATTAGACCAGGAAGAAAAAATTGCATTTCTAGGAGTTACGTTGGATAGACGATTGACCTGGACTCCATACATTGAGAAAATATGTAGTAAAATTTCATCTGGGGTATTTGTCCTGCGACAGCTCGCTAGATTGAATGACAAAAAGTTACTTTTTACAGCTTACCATGGGCTCTTACTGTCACATATTAGGTATGCTATCTTAGTATGGGGTAATTCATCAAAACAAAATCTTGATAGGGTGTTTAAGATCCAAAAGAACGCGGTTAGGTGTATAGAAAGAGTAAATAGATTAGATTCATGTAGGCCGTTGTTCAAGAGACTTGGTCTCCTAACTGTACCCTGCTTATATGTGTATGAAGCTACTTTATATGTAAAAACGAATGATATTAACCAAAATCTTGATGTACATGATTATAATACAAGAAGCCGAGGAGATTATCACTTGGTGAGTCACAATAGTAGCCTATTCAAACAAAAACCTAGTTATATTGGTAGGAAATTCTACAACAAGCTACCGCAGTTTTTGAAGAGTCTTGAAAATATAGAAATATTTAAAAATCAATTGAAGAAATATTTAGTTGATAAAGCTTTTTATAGTGTACAAGAGTTCCTTTCACATCAAAATTAAGCCTCACCTCAACTAATTGAAGTAATTATGGTATCTAGTGTATAATATTGTTGATCTGACTTGTCTTATACTCCTTAACTGGAGTCTCCAAGACGTAATCTACAAAAAAAAAAAAAAAAAAAAAAAATATTCAAACACCATAAACAAGATAGAACAAACTTACTCAACGACCAAACACAATTCAAATCAAACGCAATTTTCAAATACATAATGGCCGCTCATCCTAACCTCAACAAAGCATGACCCCTGGCGGCAGGCTGACGAAGCTTCTTTTCAGAAGTGAAATGCATTCCTCAAGCATCTCCAATATATGTGAGTAAAACATTATTTAAAAGTGAAATACAGTGTCAGTTTTAATATTAGATTGTTCATTAAGTATTTCGTCATGGAAAACATCACAGACAAAAGTTACAAATGTAACGGCGGGCCGCTTGGCGCAGTTGGTTGGGGCGTCGCAACTTCAGCTTGCTGTCGTCCAAGTGGTCGTGGGTTCGAATCCCGCTCCACCGTCAGGCATTTATATGTAATCATTCACCTCATTACCCACGCACAAGTCACGGACTCATTTGGGCATCATCAGCAATAAAAAAAAAAAAAAAAAAAAAATGTGGGAAATGTAACTGTAAATATATGGCTTAAAAGTTGTATCAGTAGACTATACTTATCTGGTTCATTGCATCATGCTGATGAATAATTGTGTTTTCTGGCTTTTAAATTTAAAATGGGATTCGCCCTCGCAAGGTGCAACAAAAGGGCACATTGGGCCAGACACCACATGGACGCTCAATTGTCTTTAAAGTGGTGCGTGCCTTTTAAGTGGCGGCGATCGTTGTTTAACGGAATTTCTACACATCAGCATGGTCATAGCTGCGCACACAAGTAGTTTTGTGGAGAATTGTTCAAGTGCTTACATATGTTTGGTTCCGGGTACTCAGCTGTTTATATTGAATAAAATAGCTTTTTTGATTGTATTTATATAATATAAAAAATATTCATTTCCATAAATAATTGTTTTAAATGTTTTTCAATTAGACCTGGATAATATCAGCATAAAGTTATGTTTGTGTAAATACAAATTAGACCTGGATAATATCAGCATAAAGTCATATTTATTAAACCTGTTCCAGAGGACTGCGCATGCACAAAACACTGTTGTCAGTAAACATTTTCTAAACTCAAATTTCTCATGTTGATCTTTGATTCCTTAAAAACAATGACCAGCTGTTATTGGCATTTTTAAAAGATTTTTGATAGTGACCTGACAATATATATACTCATTAATTCAATATGAATTATTCATTCATATATAATTATATAGTACATCAGAACTATTAATTTTTATAATCGTTCTTTTTTTTGTAATGTGATGGTAATGAGATTTCTGCAAAACGTAAATCATGCAGCATTTATACATGCATTTGTACATGCCAGCATTTATGACAACAATGCTCCATTGCAGTATCCGGATTCTGAGCAACTTGTTCAGAAGATTTTTTAGATCACTTTTATTAGCAACAGTGTTCTGTGCATGCGCATGTCTCTGGAACTGGCTTGGTAGATATTATTGTTTTCAAATTTGTATATGATTTCTATTAATTTAAACAGACCTTTGTTAACACTGCACTATTATGATTGTTATTCACATATGTTTACAAATTTTAAAGTGTCAATGTTAATAGGCAGTTACATTATTGTTTTTTCAATCTATTATTATTTTTCCAGAAAACAAATGGCCTGCGACCGAGGATATTTGGGGATGACGGGTGCAACAGAAGCGCCCATCACAGATGATGATCAATTATTTTTTATTAATGAATATTTTTTATTCTAAAGGAATAATAAATTTTAATTTTCTATAAATTTTATTAAATGATTAATTTTTCTGGAAGATTTGAAACGAATTATTGCAATAAATTATTTTTGTAAATCAAGACATAAAAGTTTCATTTATTCACTTGATTCGATTTTCTACATAAAATGTTGTATAATTTCAGTAATTTAATAAGACAAACTAAACCGGCCATTATTATAAAGTTATAATCAACTTCACTAGATAAATCTGTGGCTTGCACCTGCATATATGCTGCATTTTTGGATTTCCTATCACCTTTATTAACACTATATAATTATATTAAATAACTTCAAACTTCGATTAAAGTTCTTGAAACGTGTCCTATATCCCTTGGATATTCTATGTCTCTATGTCTTGGATATTCTAAAGTGTATTGCTAGAATATCCTGATGGGGTGCTCACATGATTTTCTTAGGTCATCCTTGGGATATGATAGAATATACTTAAAGGGATATCACTAGTATATCCTGGAGGTGTGACCAGATGATATCTTCAGGACAACCCTAGCATATCCCAGGATATCCTAGAGAGATATCCCCAGAATATCCTAGAGTGATTTCCCCAGAATATCCTAGAGAGATATCTCCAGAATATCCTAGACAGATATCCCCAGAATATCCTAGAGAGATATCCCCAGAATATCCTAGAGAGATATCCCCAGGATATCCTAGAGGGATATCCCCAGGATAGGGATATTGGCGAAAAATTCACATGTGCTAGGGACATCCTGAGGATATTCATATCCCACAACGGGATCTCCTCAGGATATTCCTGTCATCCCTATGGGACATTCTCAGGATATGACAGGGATATTCTTGTGCTGTGTGGGTATAAACCTTGAGTAATATGTAACAAACCCTAGAAAAGATTTCAACTCTGATACATTTGTAGGACGTTTTGCATTCTTAACAACTGCAATCTTATCATCAGTTTTATGTATGCAATCTTTGTCAATTTTAAACCCTAAATAAGTAATTTCAGATTTCAGTACTTCACATTTTTCCCATTTAAGTCTAATACCATTTTCACGGCACATACTAAAAAACATATTAACTTTTCATGTGAAATTTAACGACATGCAGTCAAATATTTGTTAAGAATAAGTATAATAACTCACTTAATCTGGCCGAGTACTTTCGAATCTATGAGATCCATCTTCAGAGGCTCCTAGATCATCATGTCAGTTTTTTGGTTAGAAGTGTTGTGGTTTTTGTAAAATATGATCAAAAAGTTTGTGAGATTTAAAATTTAGTTGTTCATTGAGAATGTTTTGTTTATTATGTGTGGTGTGTTTGTATATTTCAAATTGTTCCAAGGTGTTAAGTTCGTGTCCTTTAGATTTTATGTGTAGAATGTGTAGGTTGGTACTGATGTCGGTAAAAGTGTGTCCAGTTTGAATGATATGGTCGGCAAAATTCGATTCAGCTTTGGATGTCAGGGCTTGAAAGTGTTCCTTGTAACGTTGTTTGAATGTGCGGCCTGTTTGTCCTATGTAGAATTTATTACAATCAGAGCAGTTTAGTTTGTAGATCCCTGGGAGATCGTATTTGTTTGTGTTCAGTGTGGTTTTGAGTGCAAGTGCATTTTTTATTTTGTTTTTTGTTCTGAATGAGATGGTGTGGCCGGCTTTTTTGAAGATTTTTGCTAGTCTGTGTGATTGTGGATTAATGTATGTCATTGTGATGTATTTTTTGTCAGTGGTGTTGGTGTTTTGTTTCTTATTTTATGATTGAGTTTGTCAATTAGGTTTGTAGCCGTTTTCTTGTGCTAGGTATTTTATTGTATTTAGTTCAGTGTGGTAATTGTCGGTGGAAAGCGGTGTGTTGTTGAGTCTGTGTAGCATTGACCTGAATGCTGAGTGTTTGTGTTGTGTTGGATGATTGGAGGTGCTGTGTATTAGGGTATCTGTCATTGTTGGTTTTCTGTAGATGTTGAAGCTGTGTTGTTGGTTTGTGTTCTTTGTAATTGAGAGGTCTAGGAAGTTTATTGAATTGTTTTTCTCATATTCAGCTGTGTATTGAATGTTCTTATGTATTTTGTTTATGTGTGTATTTTGTTTATTTAATTGCAAAATAGCTAAATAAGAATTTGAACCTAAATGGTTTTTAAACAATGAAATATTATTACAAATACACAATGTTCAATAAAAATGAAATACCTATAAGTTTATGTTCGGTGTACCAATTAGATTAAGGTTAAATAATTCTACAAAGTTGTTCCTTTAAAGGAAGTGAAAACAATGAGTTAATAACTTCATTTGTAAAACACAAAAATTCAAAATACTAAGTCATTTATTGGACAGTAGTTAAACAACAGGTTATTTACTTAGTGTAGTATCTTGGGAGAATTTATGTATGGATGAAGTACATAAAAGGCACACATTTCATGTATAGTTATTTACAACACACAATCGAAAGAAGTGTCTTTCAAAAACAAAATAAAGGCATAGTTATGAAAAATTACTGAATGTTTAGTATTTAGTAAGTTTTTCAAAAGCAGTTCTTACTTATTAGTAAGTAGTTATCGTAAAATACATGAAAAACATCAACAGTTTGAAGACAAACATTTTAAATTTGTAGACTGTGACCATCTACAAGTTAGCTAGGCACCTTCTAAGTTTTTTTTTTTTTTTTTTTTTTTTTTTGAGGATGAAGCCCACATGGGTCTGAGACCTGTGCGTGGGTAATGAGTTGGATGATGGTGATTGATGAGTTGGACCTACAGTTTTAGGTGGGTTCCGAACCACCGGGAAGTGATTTTCAGCAGAGAACATTGTCTTTTTTGCTGGCCAATCTAATCGGTCACCGTTACAAACAGGACCTACGAGAACGCAGCTCATCTATCTGATTGAACAGATACCTGCTACGGCTCGCGGCTATCACTTCCCTCTAAAATCTATTGTTAAATCTATCTCTCTAAACCCCACATAGAAGTTTTTGGGATGAGGAAACAGATAACCTTTCAATTATTTCTTCGTTAGAAATAGACTCAAGTACATCTGCACAAGTTCCTGCACAAATCCTAAACATTATTATTTTAGCTAATTCATATTCAATTGTATAATAATAATAATAATAATTATAAATATATTTTCATTAATTGACATTCTATCTGGTGACTTCTTAGTATATTTTTTAATGTAGTCACGTTAAACACGGTTTCAATCAACTTTACGACCCCCCCAAAACGTTTTTTGGAACCCCCCCCCCCCCCCCCAAGAATTTCAATGACGCAGTCTGCGTCATAGCCCCCCCCCCCCTGTGGGCACCCCTGGTTTTGATATTAGATTGTTCAATCATTTCGTCATGGAAAACATCACAGAGTAATTCTGTTATATTTTAGAAGTTTATGGGAAATTTGGCGCCGACTTCAAAAGATTACTTGTATGAAATTTAAAATTTTCTCAGTTTAAAGTAAATACTTTATTTTAAACTTTTTAGTACGTGAGTATTTAATCATTTCACTGAAGTCGGTTTCTTTTTTTGTTTTAAAATATGTTTTATTTTAAGCTTTTTAGTTGAATTTTCAAACTTTGAAAACATGAGAAATTTCTTAAAGCCTACATTATGAAATATTTATCGAATTAGGAAGCCAATAATTAATTTATAACATGGAAAGTTAAGTAACTAAAAATCCACTTATAAGAAAAGATAAACTTAGGAAAATTCTACAACGTTTTATTTAATGTGGAATATTGTATTTCGGAAAATTATAATAGCGAAAGTCTTCTTAAAAGTAAAATGGCTTTTGATTCATTTTGATGTGGTCCCTTTCAGAATATACCTACACTGAAATAGTAGGCCTATATTACGTTACAAGTGTGGAAAATATTGTGCTTACTGAAAATATGATAAGTAAACGCAGGAGATGAAGTTGAGTGCGGTATACAGGGGTGCCCACCCCCCCTAAGCCTCATGACGCACCCCCCCTAAAGTTAGCACCAATCCCCCCTCCCCCCATAAATTAGGCCCCCCCCCCCCCCCCAAAAAAATGCGAAAAGAGCCCCCCGTATTCTTTCTAAAACTAAAAGAAGATTTATAAAACTATTGAAAAAATTCAAACCCAGTCGATAATATACAAAATGTATGTACCGTATATTTCTTGAGATTCTTTACATAGCTAACATTTTTTTGTAAAGGTAAAAAAGAAATATCAATGAAATGAATTTATGAACTTCTGCTCAATGAACTTAATTGCAAAATAGCTAAATAAGAATTTGAACCTAAATGGTTTTTAAACAATAAAATATTATTACAAATACACAATGTTCAATAAAAATGAAATACCTATAAGTTTATGTTCGGTGTCCCAATTACATTAAGGTTAAATAATTCTAAAAAGTTGTTCATTTAAAGGAAGTGAAAACAATGAGTTAATAACTTCATTTGTAAAAGACAAAAATTCAAAATACTAAGACATTTATTGGACAGTAGTTAAACAACAGGTTATTTACTTAGTGATATCTCCCATAATCTTGGGAGAATTTATGTATGGATGAAGTACATAAAAGGCACACATTTCATGTATAGTTATTTACAACACACAACCGAAAGAAGTGTCTTTCAAAAACAACATAAAGACATAGTTATGAAAAATTACTGAATTTTTAGTATTTAGTAAGTTTTGCTATAGTAGTTCTTACTTATTAGTAAGTAGCTATCGTAAAATACATGAAAAACATCAACAGTTTGAAGTCAAACATTTTAAATTTGTAGGCTGTGACCATCTACAAGTTAGCTAGGCACCTTCTAAGCTTGTTAAATCTATCTCTCTAAACCCCTCATAGAAGTTTTTGTCTTTGGGATGAGGAAACAGAAAACCTTTCAATTATTTCTTCGTTAGAAATAGACTCAAGTACATCTTTTTCTGCAGCTAGAACCATTAGAGTGGACAACCATGAGTCTCCCATAGCTGATCTGAGTCTGTTTTTGATAATTTTAAATCGACTTATTGCTCTTTCTGCTGATTAACTAGTAACTGTTAAGGAGAGTAAAGTTGTATAAACCACTTTCAGAGCACTCGCTTAGCGTCTTGCTAAGTTTGAATAATAACTTCCTGCACAAATCCTAAACATAACTATTTTAGCTAATTCATATTCAATTGTATAATAATAATTATAAATATATTTTCATTAATTGACATTCTATCTGGTGATTTCGTAGTATATTTTTGAATGTTGTCACGTTAAACACGGTTTCAATCAACTTTACGCCCCCCCCCAAAACGTTTTTTGGAACCCCCCCCCCCAAGAATTTCAATGACGCAGTCTGCGTCATAGCCCCCCCCCCCCCTGTGGGCACCCCTGCATTATGAGGTACTTGACCTAGAAAGTATTGTTGTGGAAGAATTAATGAACAGTGATTTTCATTATTATCTGCTTTTTTCAACAAGTATTCCGGTCTAAGCTAATTGTTTACTTTTCCCCACACACTCTCTTTACCTTGCAGTTTATCTAAATGTCATTAAAATGTTTAATTAGAATTTCATAGAAATTTATCGACTTAATCAAATATTGTGGAAAATGCGAGAGTCCTTAACTGTTTATTTTGGAAGTTGATAGAAAGGTGGAGTGCTGTCTAGTCCTCTCTGGAATGTTGAAAGGTATATAAATGGGAAAAAACGTTTGTAAAAGTGAGTTCAGTTGTTGTTCTACATTGATAACAAGTGGCAGTGTACTGTGACAGTTCCCGTTTTCGTTAATACAGACAGTGCAATCCTAATGGCGCTGTTATAAACTGAGGTATTAAACTTTCGTTGTATGTAGTGTTAATCGCAGTATCTTGTGACAGATTATTATTCAGGCTTACTTGACAGTTATACAGTGACTCGTAAGTGCTTGTAGAGTTTCAACTATTATGTATTAGACGCTTATCCTTGAATTATTGAACAGTTATCATTTTATATCGGCCTTTTGACATTTAGTGATTGATTTTTGAACAGTAGTATAGCAAACTCTTTATTAGCTGAACATTATCAATTAATTTATCTGTTCTGATTTCATCAATTTGTGTAAGAAATAACTGAACAGTGTGAGTTGTGGATAATTTGTGTTAATAAAGTGCAAGTGATAAATTTAAGTGTTGCCAGTGTTATTTTTAGAGATAGAACCCATAACAGTATAAAAATTATGAAACAGAAATTTTAATAAACTTCTTTTAATGTGTATCGTTGCATCACACAAAACAGTAGCATAACTACAGGGTCAGTATAGGGTGGAGGATGACCAATGGTGTTGCTGGGAGAGTTAGAGGCTCTCGGTAAAATAATTAAAAAATAAATTTGTAATTTGGAGTAATAGTCCTCTAAAGATAAATTGAAGCAATATACATGGCTATTTATTCCAAAACGGGGGTTCGGTAATCCCTATGATACAGTGGCGTACCGAGGTTTCAAGCGCCCTGGAGCAGAAGTGGCTTACGACGACCTCCCCCCCCCCCACCACAAAAAAAAATTCAGTCTCACACTTAACCACTCGATTGGGCTGCTCACAGCAGTGCAAACGTTTTTCTAGCTTGACTTATAACTGAATTCAAGAACATTATTTATAGCTCTATTAACTACTAACAATTTTCCATTACAAGTAATTTTTGTTGTATGTTGCAACTATTATCACTATCTTAATTTGACATCAAACAATAATATTATATAGTATGTAATGTAATGTAATGGGAACGGAATATAATAACACAGTACATTAATATATTTGTTGTAAGTAAAAGGCAATTTTCTCTCAAGAACGGCGCCCCTCAGAGCCTTGCGCCCTGGAGCGACTGCTCCACTCGCTCCATTATCGGTACGCCACTGCCTATGAAACAATTTTGAAGTGTTGGACATTTTTTCAAAAAATCACGATCCATCGTGCGTTTTTAGATCACTGTATGAAGTAGGCAACAAAACGGGGGAGCATTGTGCGTAGAAGTTGCTCCATACGTCTGCCCGTGTCCGTACGCATAGAACTTCAGAGCAAAAGCTACAGGTACCAACTTTTCAGGAGGTATTAAGTTACGCACCTCATAAGGCCGTGGTCAGACTGCATGCGACTGACGAGTAGATCGTTTTGCGAGCAGGTCGTTAGAGTAGGTCGTCAGAGTTATGTGTCACATTGTGGTCACATTGCAAACTTCCTACTCCTGCGAGTTTATACTTCAATGGCATTGACCAGTTGTTAGACAATCTGTTATTGCGCATTTTGTTTGTTAATGAAGAAAAAGAAATCTGGGTGAATGATATTAATTTAACAAGAGAGACGCAAGGAGAATTCAAGCTACTTTTTCCTGATCTACGAAAAACTGATAGAAAATTTTTCGATAATTTTCGGATGTAACTAGAAACGTTTTATTATATTTTAAACAGAATCAGAACAAACATTGGAAAACAAAGCAATTTTTGGATTGTATCAAGCCTGTGGAAAGATTAGCGGTCACATTGAAATCTCTATTTGATAATCCCTTGTGGATTGGTCCCACAATGGATTTTGGTCAAACACAAGCGTAATCAACTCCTTAACGTTCATTTTTACACTGACGACCACGCAAAGAAAATCAAACAAACTTGCTTCCAGAATTGACTCGTGCGTGTACGCAAGTCCTCGTACGACCAACTCTTCTCTACTGTGAACAATCAAACCGGTTTATCAACGATTGTTTTACTATTAACTTTTCATGTAAAATTTAACGACTTGCAGTCAAATATTTGTTAAGAATAAGTATAACTCACTTAATCTGGCCGAGCGCTTTCGAATCTATGAGATCCATCTTCAGAGGCGTGGGTTCCTAGATGATCATGTCAGTTTTTTGGTTAGAAGTGTTGTGGTTTTTGTAAAATGTGAACAAAAAGTTTGTGAGAGTTTGTTTTACTCTGACGTCCAGATGCGAACACGCACATCCATTTACTCGTCGGAGTATGCATGCAGTCTGACCACGGCCTAAGAAGAAAAAATAAATTAAAATTAAGTTCGTCGGTCCTCGCCGAAGGACACAAAAAGGAAAACTTATCCTTAAAGGAACAGCTGAGAAGTTGAGTTATTAATCATATGGCAGGCCCGTTATCAGCGTTATTCACGCAAAGACTTTGTCGGAGCCTTGCAGTCAGCATGTAGGAAACATATGACTGGGTATGATGAAATGTATTATGTCAGGTTGAAGGCATCTGTTACCCAATGCAGCTAGAAATTTGTAATGTACCGTAGCTGATACTAAATTTGTCAGAAAAAAATTGATATTGAAGTTATAAGAACGTTTGTGAAGTTGCTATGGGAATATAAAATAAACAGTAGAGTGCTGAGGTTAGGTTGGATATAGGCTATAACTGGTAATTTCGGTCTGTTCTCGGGAGAAACATCCAAGTTTAGGTAGATAAACTTGTTCAATTCTTCTGATGGCGATGATGGTCCTTCATTTTCTAGCATTCGTTTCAATCCAGAAACAATCTCATATTTATCGAATCTGGAAGACATTCTGTTGATTACAAACTCTCCAAAATTTAGTTGAAAGAAAGCTTGAAATCTATGAAAAATAACTTTGAAGAAACACTATTGAAAATATAACACAAAAATTTTGTAAATTATTTGTGAAAACCAACTGAAATTTGGAATTATTCCGAAGAAAATTCTTTAGGAATTTGAAAATGGTACAAGATTTCTGAAGTTGTTTGATGTGAAACTGTAACTAAGACTATAATATATATCAAATTTTGCCTTCTTCTTTTTACCCCTTATCTTTTGCAATATAATCCCTGAGAAAATTTTTGAAAATTACCTCTCTAAAGCGAAATAATTTCAAGTGATTCTTCTAACTTAACACTTGAACACACGTTATGGGTCAATGCAAATTTTATCTAGTTCTTGTATTATTGTCAATGGAAGATCGGTCATTACTTGAAGCTTCTACTTTTCTATACTTGATCCCTCACTGCTTCTGATTGGGGTACCAGAGTACCGTAGGATACTTGAAAATTAAGGTGTACTCCTTGACAACTTTTTTAAAATAACAATTCTACAAAACCACATTTTAGCGATTCCTAACATCTTCTTTGACTCTTGCCAAAAATTGTCTCACAATTGCTTTAAAAAATTCCAATTTTTTTTTGTCCGGGGGGTAATATCCCCCTGATTCCTTCTCATAGTTACGCCACTGCACAAACTGTTAATGAAAAATTGAATTCACAAGAAAAATTACGTAACTTATATTATTCGCAACTGAAAAATTATTCTGTAATCAGCCAAAATCTCCCAACAATTTTTTGAGGATCCAGGATCTAGGCTCTAGGGTGATTATCTGAGTGAATGTAAAGTAGTGCTAATAAAACAAGTTGCTTTTTCTGCCATGGTAGTCCTCAGCCATGTATTGATAAGCTGCAGAATCCAGAAAAACTTTTCAGAACTGGCATCATTTTTAGACAAAGTACTGAAGTACACAATAATTTGCAATATAAAATCAATTGTTGGTTATGCATTGCTGTCTCATTTTCCTCCCTTTTCAGTAACTTTGAAAACTCTCCTCTATTTTCTTCTACTTTTTTATCTTTATGTTTTCTCTTCTTACCTTTTTCGTATTTTGTAATTCTCATCTCTGTCCTACCAATTTCTATCCTTTAACATATTGTCATCTCTTTTCCACTTCTTTACTGTTTTTTATTATTTCCATTCGTTAAGAATTCTACTTTTTTCCTTTTCCCTTTTTTTCTACTTTTCTTTCTTTTCCTTCCTCTTCTTTTTCTTCTGCGTTTTGGGGGAGGGGGGGGGGAATTTCCCCTTCCCACCGTGGATCCGCCACTGCGTATACAAGAGGTCACTGATAATTAGATGATTGGAACATTTCATCTGCTTTCTTTTTTCACACAAATAGTAAAATCTTATAAAACACAACAAAAAAATGTAACAGCCACCCTTCGGGGGAATTGACCTGCCAATTAAAAGAAAATCCCCCACTTCAGATCAATGTAGGCTGATGACTCCATCAAAATAGCAAGTACTACTTGTACTAGCTACATATTGTAATAGCAGCTACATATTGCAAGTTGTTAAGGAATGTTGTTCTGACATTAGTAGAGAACAGTTTAGAAATTCAAGCCATTAAATAATTTAATTAGACCTTGAAAATCGTTTAAAACTTTAATCTTCAAAATAACATTATTTTTAAGCCCAAGGAGTTCTGTGCCCTTTCTATAAGTCTCTTTGGTAAGCTATCATCATTATCATCTGGAATAATTGCAGTAATCGAAGGCGTTATTAAAGGGCTATTTTACACAATTTGAGGTTGACTTATATTAAAAAAGGCATAGTTGGCTTTGTAATCATATTCATGTTTAGAAAAAATTAGATAGCTTGAGACTGAAAAGTTGCTTGCAAAAATGCGGTATACTTGTTTATAATACCTAATTCAAGTTTTTACAACCTTGGACAAAAAATATATAAGTTCAAATAAATTGAACTAATGGTATGGAGAATCACAGTACAATAGCAAAACACATACTATGTACAAAATGGCATTTGATTATTTATAATTGCAAAAATTTATTGGCTAATTGTTCCCAGCTACAGATTGAATTATTCTTGTTTCCTTGTTAGCCAATTTAATTATGCACTCGTAACAAAAGTATGTCAAAATACGTTTTACAATCAATTTTCTCATTTTCCCGACCAAATCCACAAAAAATTCAAAATTCCCGACCTTTTCCCCGACCAGTAGACACCCTGTCATAATAATAATAATAATAATAATAATAACTGTCAACTCAGAAAATCAAACATGTTCAAGTATGGTTGAAGAGCTTCGTTCATGGAAATGAAATCATTCAAATAAACATTTTCATGACGATGAACGTGGTTCATAAACTTCAACATTCCGAATTCACCCATATCCAGCAGTAAAATCATCTATTTTCTCCTGGTAGTGGGAACGTGGTACCACAATAAGGTCTCCTCCTGGACACCTTACAACCGTGAAGTCAGGAAGTCATTCACCTGATGATGAATGCAATTTTCTTTATTCATGTATCTAAAACATGTACTTTTATAGTAAGAGGCTACATCACTATTATTTCTTTCATTTTCAATACTGTACAATAATAGGCACATGAAGTGATAATCCATTAAGGGGCCCTTTGTGGGTTCCTAGTTGGGCTGATAAACATATGTTTTTTATAATAAATAATAGCCTACTAAGATAAATTTATTGAATCATCGTCATACAAAGTTCATTATCAAGAAAATAAATATTACACTTAAAAGGGACAATACTGATACCAAATGAATGACACATTAAATTGGTGCTCAAAGTAACTTTATTAAGCAATAAAAATCACGGATCCATAGGAAAGCAAAAATACCATTCTAGTCTTGTATTTTCCAAGAAAGAGATTATAAGGAATGCTTCATGAGTCAAAATAGCTCAATGAATTCTACAACAATCTATAATAATCAAAAATAATAATCTGGAACTAATAGATCTGAATAAACTGAAATATCTCACAATCCTTTCAGTCATTCTAAATTTTCTCTTTGGATAATATATTATGAAACAGTGATATTCAAATTTAAAAGACACATGTAACATCAGAAATATAATATGATACTGTGAAATCCAGATTGAAGAAACATGCATGCACAAAGATTGATGGAACTGTACCCACTAATTGTATGAATATGATATTTTTCTTAATTAAACATAAAAATTAAATTAATAAATCAAAATATCTTTCAATATATCAATAATTATTGTAATCCACACCTAATTAAGAGGATTGATTTTTAAGAGTCACACAACACTAATTCCTAGTAATTTTATATAAATAGCTTGGAGAAATTAGAAATATTCCTAACGATACTTGAGGTTGTCTGCCAAACGATAACATCCGCAGAACAAAGTAACACTGGCAAACGATGCAATAGTGGTATGAATTTTCAATAATGGTGAGCTTGCTTTTCAATTAAATACGTCTTGTGTATTATAAAAAAAGCATGCTGTGGTTCTCTGTTACATCAATGTACTGCGGATGTTGTTTTCTGTCGCCCACCCTAAGAATTATATAAAATACACAAGTAAGATCTTCAACAAGTCAGAAATTAATAAAAACTAGTTTAAATCTTATATCACAGTCTAAAATTTGTGATAGCGAATCAAAAAGGAATTACTTTGCATTAATTGTAAAAACAAAACATTGCAATCTAAATTAAAATTTTCAATTCAGCCAAGAAAATCACAACATATTTCTATAGCATGTCAAATTAATAAAACGTTCTAGCTACTCGATTCCAAGTAAATTTTAATGTGCAGTTTAAGTGTAGATCTCCATTACTGAAAACGGATAAATTAATACAAATAGCTTACACTTGACAAAAATTATTATAATTGATTATTTGATAGAGGGCTGGATACTATATCAAAATGACAGTCATACAACTACAGTAAGGACACCTGTTTAGTGGAGTTCTGAACAGCGATTTTTTACAGCAGCTACATAAAAATCAAAATTGACACTGAAATCTTGACAAGACGACTTCTTATTCACAGATTCCTCTGTAGAAAGAATTTTACGCCTGAATATCCATTTTGTTATACAGAAGTTCAACTGAATTTGTACCAATAGAATGTTCATAAGTAGGAAACACGCTGACATTTGCAATATCTTTTTAAGATGTCACTCTTGGCGTCCTAGTTAGTTGTGGCGCATGCGTGGCGAATGCAGGCGCGTGCGTGCGTGTTAGGTGCGTTGTGGGGGCGGTGGTGGAGGGGGCTGTGAGAAGGTATTAGGTGGCAGGCCCTTCAACAACTGTTGCTGTTGTTGTTGCTGCTGCTGCTGCTGCTGCTGATACATGTATTGCTGCTGTTGCTGCATCTGATAGTTCTGCATTTGATAATTTTGCTGATTCATCTGATACCCACCACCAGCACCGGCACCAGCCATTTGCTGTTGATTTCTTGGCTGTCCCTGGCTGTAAGATTGTTTCTGGTTCTGTTGGTAGCCCTGTTGCTGTTGCCCAGCACCTTGGTAGCGGTTGTAATTGTTGGCCTGATTGCTGCTGGCGCCTTGCTGCTGGAATCTGTTCTGCTGCATGGGAGGTGGCTTGTTGAAGGTGCTTGGTTGGCTCTGAACGGAGGCGGGCGGAGGCTGGCTGTAAGAAGTTGCCATAAGTGGCGTCGGCTTTTGCTGATCTCCTTCAGTAGAGCTGGAGAAGCGCGACTGTTTGGGACCGCGTGTGGGTCCATCTTCTGATTGTTCGTTGCTCCAGCGACTTTGACGACCTCCACGACCGTTCTGGTCGCTACTGTTGAAACCTCCCCTGGCACCTGTTCCACGGGCTCCTCCTCTTCCAGCAAAACTCCTATTATCGTCAGAAGCAGTGTCCATACTCCTTGTGGGCCTTTTGGCTGCAAAGCCTCCTTCATTCGACTCAGCGGCGGCGCCATCTCTGCCTGCAAACGATGCTCCTCTTCCAGCTCCTCTAGCACCGCCTCTTCCGCCACCAGCCCATGCTCCTCTATCACCATCACCTCTCCCGCTCCTGGCGCCTCCAAAGCGGCTGCCGTCTCTGTCGTCGGATCGGCCACCTGCTCCATCCCTTCCCCCGCCACTCATCCTATCCCTTCCTCCAAATCGACCACCTACTCCTCCCCTGCTTCCTCTTCCTCTGTAATCTCGGTCAGGACTGCTTCTCATTCTTCCATTACCAAATCGGCTGCGACCTGAAAAATGCGAATAGGAAAACATTGTTAGCACTAAAAAACAATAAACAAAAGTAATCATTTATTAGCTTTTTCTTAGTTTTTATACAGGCAAAAATATCAAGGCAGCCAGTGTGATGAGACAAAATTGATGATCATCTACTGTAGATGTGACACGATCCCTTACTTGCTGCCGACTGCCTCGAGTCACTTGTTTCTTCAGCTCAATTTTAATCGCCATAAATTTCCACTGACATCAACCTTTTTGTTTTAGATTGCCATCATTTCTATTTCACTTAGTGGCAATTCATGAGAAATAAATGGATTTTGCTGTTACATTATAGCTTGTGAACTCATTCTTGACAGTTGTATGGATTTGCCTCACACAAATCGGTTCTCTACTACTACAATATTACTCTGAGATGTACTCACATCCTTCGTCATATGGAGAATAATTAGTTCCCAGTATACTCTATGACTCTGGAACTCTATGTTACCAGGGATGTGTAGTGTGACAAAGGTGTGTTTCCGCGCACTGCCTAAAATCAGTTGACAGACTACACTCAACTACTGTGCATTTAAATATTGTAGATATCGTTTAAAAATGAAATATAATAGAAAATGGATAATTTAAAACTTTCTAGTGAACTGACCTCTGCCAAAAGCACCACTACGAGCCATTTCGGCAAGCTGATACAGTTTGGGATCGATCTCCTGGCCGGCTTCGGTGAGTACAGACAGCAGGTCCTTGGCCTGTTTGGCGTTGTTAGGCGTGAAGAACGTGTAGGAAGTGCCTGTTCTGTCCGAGCGACCTGTTCTGCCAATTCTGTGTACATAGTCCTCTGAGCTGGATGGGTAGTCGTAGTTTACCACATATTTCACGTCATCCACATCTAAATTGACATTCAATAGATGAATCAGTTGTGCACTCAAAATTTTAATCACAAAATTTATCGCATTTAATCTTTTTTCAATTGCAATCATTTAAAATAATTTAGTCATTGATTTTGAGATATCAGAAAAAATCTATTGTTAGACATAATAACTTAATTGCAATCCAGTATTTTTCTAAGCATTAGAAAAAATCGCTCATTTGCAATCCAGAATCATAACGGACGAGCATGTTTTTAAAAAAATCAAAGTTTGATAGAAAACTTTCTATCAAAATTTTATCCATCAAGTTTTCCAAAGTATTAATCAAATATTGTCAACACAACCTCTATCAAAGAACATTTAGTATTTTAGGCATAACAAAATCTAATGGCCATGTTTTAGGATAGGCCTTTAGTAATACGTAAATAATAATGTAAAATCAATTATTTAGATTACTGTTAGTAATATGTTCAGATTCCGTTATTTAATAGAAAAATAATTGCAATTTCAAAAGCTACTATAGCGAGGCATGTGATAGTTGTACTGAAACCATTTTATGCTCCAATACTAGGAAATGCAAATAAATCATGAGATCCTAAAATTCAAATAAATCATGAGATCCTACCTTATAATTAAATTGAATGTGAAGTGAATAAACAAAGTTTTGTACAATAAATTCTACCAATTTTTACCCAGTTGTAAACTATAGTTTAAAACTATGTTGATATTGTCATAAGGTTTCGAAGTTAAACCATGCCCACCCAATTGAATGGGAAAACACGATTCTAAAAACCATTAGAATTTACATAAAAATCTTTTGATATGTAATCTTGATTCAAATATAAAATGGATAAGTCTATGAAAATTATGTACTAAAGTAAAGAATACTGTATGTTTTAGGTAATAGGATTCATTCTATTCCCTAAAAACCACCTCCTCACAGTGTAAAAAAACAATATCCTGTCGAAAAGTAATTGGAAAAACATATCTAATTGAATATACTTAGATTTCACCATTGAAGCAGTCTCAGGTTATAAGGGACACTCCGCATCTAGTACAGTTGAAGGATAGTTGGAAATTAAATACCTACCGTGATATAATGATCCTCCAGGTTGGCAAATGAGCAATGGACTAATTTTAAATAATTACATAAAATTTGTGGTATGTTTAAAGATGAGAGATATCTATGAGTAAACAAGACCCAATCTTAATTGTATACGAACAATCTTAATAAGGAAAAAGATAACAGAAAGTTATTTTTATTTTTTTCCACACTACTTTTATAATCGTTACTTTGGTTGGGACAAAGTTGCTGTATTGAAAAATTAAGCACATTTTTCTTTAATTTACATTGAGAAAAAGGTTATTTTTTGAGAGAAAAAATATTTCTGAGAGTTTTTTAAATAAAATAATAATTATGATTAAAAGATAACAGGATTACTATTTTCTATGGAAATTTTATGTTTTTAAAAGATGCGATCTTAAATTTAAACTTCTATTCATAGCAACAAGTGACACAAAAAACTCCCAACACCCACACCATAAAAATTCAGTGAGATTGTGAAATACAGAATCAAGTGGATAAACATTGTATAGCTCACTGGGGCGAGAAATAAGCTTTGTGAAACATATACAACTGAATAGGAATATTTTCATGTCATATCAATTTAAAGATATTTTATTATGAAGTAAGTTACTAGGCATTGTAGAATTTGGAATAATTGTATAATAATTTTCTATACACTGAATTTGATAGATAACATGTTGAACGCCTTTGCGTGTAATTTTACTTGAAGAAATATAGGAAATCGAACTCGTAATATAATATCACTAATTGTTCTTGAAAAAATCCCGATATCAATTGAATGGAGTTCATTCGAGTTTTCATAATTGAGTATACTCAGTACAGAAATACTTGTAACAATAAACTTGTGGCCCATTAAGAATGTATGTTATCTGTGCAAGACATTCAAGAGGGTTGAAAGAAAAAATATATACTGTACATACAAAAAATATCAATAGAAGAAATAAATGGATGGCATTATAATTATTAAAAACCTGCCTCTATAGTTTGAATAAGTGAATATTGATAACTACATTGACTAGAATTCTCAAATAATGATAATAACTTGAGCAGCTAACAATGATGAGTTGAAATGGTGGCCATTAAATGAACACAACACTTGGATTTAATATACATTGAAACATTCAATAATTTGGACTTTAGCACTTGAACAAAATAGAAAATAGAATCGTAGAGCAATTGAAATATTGAGCAAGAAGGAGAAAGTGATATAAACAAGATGGAATCAGCTTTTTCAGTAATTGGAATTAAAAGCAGGATATTTTCAAGATATAGGTGGATCACCACGAGAATGGCATCACTAATATGTATTCTTATGGAGGCCAATGCCATTCTTGTGGCGATCCACCTTTAGACATACTATCATGTGAAATGAAATTGGAATCAAAACATCGTGAACCAATAACGAGAATACAAACTGAAGACCTTTCATTTTAATTTATCTATTTTATACATTCATTTTTATATATTTTAATTTATTAATAGAAATCAGATGAAAAGATGATAGGCCATCCTTACGATATTAATCATTACTCAAAGCGAGGTGACGGATACTCAAGTAATGACGACTTGAGTTGCCTGGGCGTCCGAAACCTCTACACTGCGTCACTATGATACGTATCAAATTTCTTTAGACTGAAATGAATTCAGTAGTAGCTAGTAAATTATTTCATGTATATATATGGTAAAGAATAAAAGAGTGAAGAATATCGTTTATCAAAAAGAGTGATCAGACGATGTGGTAGGGGCTTCTTATGATAATAATAAACAGTATTATTTTATTATAAAATGATTTAATAAGTATTTTTTCAATAAAAAAATTAAATATCACTTTTTATATTTTTTACAAGTACGTCCATATTTCACGTATTTTTTCGTATTTTCTACTGTTCTAGCTGTTCGCTTTGTGCTATATGTGAAAACAGCGCTTCAAAATTACAAGAATTAATTGAGGTTCACCTGCAGTGCAGGTTTTTTCACTTTTTTGGGAGGATGAAGCCCACATAGGCCTGAGACCTGTGTGTGGGTAATGAATTGGATGATGGTGATTGATGAGTTGGACCTACCGTTTTAGGTGGGTTCCGAACCACCTGGAAGTGATTTTACAACAGAGAACAGTATTTTTTGCTGGCCAAACCAATCGGTAACTCTTACCCATGGACCAGGAGTTTCGTAGCTTATCTCTGATTGAACAGATACCTGCTACGGCACTCGGCTACCACTTCCCAAGAAGTGAGACTTGATTTCGCGAGACTAGTAGAATACGAGAAGGATAATCGTCTGACTGGAAACACGCCATTTTGTGCCTTCCATCGATTACCATTGGAAGTGACTCCCAAGATACTTGAGTATCCGTTGTGTCGCTTCGGAGTAGCGTAATGTAAGGATGACCTAAGGTTTAAAATACCAATAAAATAGATAACATGAGAACAGATTTCGAAATATTTAAATTCTCATGGAAATAGGTATGTTAGGGACTTGACCGTGAGTATAAGTTTCAGAAGCTTAATTCCTCACCACATGGAGCCCATTGAGAAAGCGCTCACCTGTGGAACGAGATCCTTGACCGGAGCGTGTGATTGGCAAGCGACTAGTGGCAAGTGTAGAGGCGCCACTAAAGTGGTCGTGCCACTAGACAATTAGCGCTAATGCGATTTATGTCAGCTGATTTATTGTCAGTGTCAGTTTGAGGAGCAACGACAACAGTGTGAGTGATTGGCCAGAGGCACTGCCAGGCTCAGATCTGACTTCGTCAGCTCGCGAGTGCATGTGCCTCTGAAAAAAACATGGAAGCAGAACCAGACTGGTCATTCACGCTACAGGGCGACACCGCAAGTCCTCTGCTATGCTGGCTGCCCGTAACAACATGCCCGCCCCCATACACATGAATGTGATATGCACTTGAATCTGCAGCAGACAATACAACTACTCATTGCTTATATAGTAACATTATAAAATCACACAGCACATTAAATTACAAACACAGATGTGTCGCAGGTTTGACACATAAAAATAGCTCCCCTTTTAGGAGCTTACTCCACTTGTAGCAACATTGTACCGCTCCTTGCACCATATGCCCATGCGTTTCAAATGGACATCACATAAATCATGTCATTGTAGCACTAGTGAGCAAGGACATGCGTTTAAAAGCACACGATGTCCGCAGTAATACCCAAATGAGTTATTTAATTTATTTACTTATCGTCAACAATACATCCATTACTTTTATCTGAAAACGCTCTATTCAGAGCCATAATATACATTCTATCTAATATTGTGCATCCAACATCAGCGACTGCTTATGCTTTCAAAGTGATTTAGTTAGAAATAACATCTAGCATATCCATTGAAAGTATGGTTGCACATCTAACGTTTTATCTTAATGACAATGCTATGAACGTTGTACTTGAATGACACATTCAAACACACACTGGAGCAGATAGAAATAATGGACGACCATTAGATTCAAGTGTAAATTGAATAGAAGACCATTCATTTGAATATTTCAATTAAAAAAAGAAAAATATGAATTAAAAGCATTTTCTCGCTTTGGCTAATAGTCTGCGGACAATCTGTGCGTTCAACGCAAACCTTTAACATACCGGTACTTATGATGGCTTAATAGCTTTTCAGGTGCCATTAGCTTCTCTGTATTCTCAGATGAAACAAATTTTTAACGGTAATACACTAGGCCTATATCGATAAATATTATTGCAATATTAAATTATTCCTATTTAATTATTTTACAATCTTGATAAACGAGAACTTATAAGTTTATATTCACAAATTTTTGTAGCAAAAATTTATACATCCGATATACACTTTCATGCTGGAACAGCACACACAATATTTTGAGCCACAAAGTAGAATAGCTCACCAGATGAATGATAGCGATTGCTCATGTTTACCACTTAATTTGGTTGAAATTATCAAAACCAAATTATATTGGTTTATATTCTGTACATAAAATACGTCTAAAGATGGCTTCACATATTTTTCTTATAAAATGTTAAAGTACCGGTACAGCATTACAATAATTGTTCATTTCCAATCTTAATTAATGAGGCTGAAAATGAATCTACAATGAAATCAATCTGATACAATAGTACTCTCAGCTTGAGATTGCTTGATAATGACTGCCCATATCAAAGAGCAATCACCACTTTTTCTATCCTATCAGGCTCACACAATTGCTTCATGAGAAAGATATATTATTTTAAAGTTCCCTTTAGAAGTGAATGTAACATTAAAATGATGGATTCATCAACCTACTACAACAGAGCTACGAAAACAATACACCAATGAGGTTGACGAATTTCAAGTACGGTACTCCACAATCAAACTCATAAGTAACTCGTTTTTTATAAGGTGAGCGATGAATTGTAATACGATAAAGATATCAAAAATATCTTATAGATTATCACTGTCGAGATGACTGTCATTTTTAAATTCAAATTTAAGATTAACCCCTGAAATTAATACAAATATAGAAGAATTTTAGTGCAAAGGTTCTTCAAAGTGATCAAATTGTGCGCTCAATATGTATTAATAATATACATGGATAAATTTACTCGTTCAGTATTGTTGAATAAATGATCAGTTCATTACACATTCCTCAAGTCTGGGTAGCCTTTGAGCACATCTCCAAGAAAACATTTTTTCTTTTTGCACTAGTTTCCTCACAATAAAAAAAAAAAATGAGTTGTGTTGAACTTTAGAGCTCAATCTTTATCGATTATGTAAATCATTATAACATATCGTATCTGTCGTTCAAGCAATATTCAATTTCTATGCACCATTATCACATCATAGAAATTATCGAGCTGATGTTGTCTATGTCCGTCCGACTTTGGATTCGTCCACGACTACCCAACACTCAAAACACTTATTACTTTTAAGAGACCTAACATAGATTAAAATCTATTGAAACCGATCCCTGAACCAAAACTTGCGCATTTTCAAAAGTATTGGTTTTTCAAAGATCAATTATTAGATAAACAATAACTCCACCAAGTGAATTATCAATTGCACAATTCAACTTTCTTTGTAGTGGAGAAGGTGTTATTGTGGAAGATATCCATAATCAATAATAAGACGAAGTTGTCACAACCACATTTATTAAAAAAGTGAGACACTAGTTTCGGATGTTACTCCATTATCAATCTCAATCAAGCACTGTTTGAGATTGATAATGGAGTAACATCCGAAACTAGTATATCACTTTTTTAATAAATGTGGTTGTGAAAACTTCGTCTTATTATTCATTATAATTACACATTCAATTAAAATATAAATCAAATACCTATACACAGTCAATCAACTACAACAAAACATCTTAGTTATAATATTTCTTTGACTTCCTAGGTATATGTACGTCACACAGGAATAATACCCGTAAGAGTCTCCCCACCACGAAAAGCCATACGAATTTACTTTACAGGAATAATCATTTTGTGGTTTGGGTGGATTTGATTGACAAAAAAACAATAAAGTATAAAATAGCATAGAAATATAGAAAGTAACATAGAAAATAGTGGTTCCAGACGCTTCTGTTTAGAACCAAATGTGAGTTGCTTACTTCAAAAAGCATCATACATGTCAAATGACACACTTTTGCACATCATAATGGATAAATTGTATCTCATCGAGGTTAAGATCTGACTTGATCAATCGACCAAGTTTATAAATCCATTATTGCTGTTGGATTTGGCGAAAATAATAAACACGTTCTATTAAACATGTAATATAGTACTGGCTCAAAAAGCATTCACCATAGAAGGAATAAATTATTACAGTTGTGGATAATAATTAGAATAAATTATTGCAAAATAATTATGCTCCTCAACGCATTCTATCACATTTCAAAGCGATTTGGTACATTTGAACACATTAGCATAGAAACATCGATCTAATAGTTTTTAACAAAGTTATAATTTATAAATATTAATTATATTTATAAATATTAATTATTATTAGTTAAATATTAATTTGTCTGATAAATTTTAAATTTTCATTCGTAGAAACTTCCACAATTGAACGAATGAAAGAATAAAAATTTTGGCTTTCAGATAAATCTGAGTAATCATTTCGAAAACAATCAAGTCCCTTGATTCTTGGACGTAAGGAGAATCAATATTTCTGCTTTTCACAAATGTAGTTTTGCACAGTAAAATATAATATGCTAGGCACTAGAAACTACCAACATATTGATCACTCAAGTATCAGCGTCCACTATGAAAAAAATATGCTGAACAAGCCATTGAACAAAATTAATCTAAATAAATCTAGTTCACCATACACAAATCCAATTTCTTGTTCTGAGTTAGGAAACCCTTCTCAAACAAGAGCTAAAACAATTTTCAACACCACAATAAACATCAACTTAAAAGTATGATTGTACGAGTAGTATATAATTATGAACCAGTTGTATTTGTCTGCAGAATATTCAGTTTTATCAAGTGCTTAAATATTTACCATGTTACAGTGAGCCAACTTATAACGAAATGTCAACACCAATAATCAATATTATCTATAGATGATGTAAAATATGTTAATAAAATTCAACTTTGTTATTAAGATAATAACAAAGATCAGAATAAACCGTGTAGTCACACTGCTCTTCTACTCTTGCTTGTTCAAACCAAGATTATGTCGTGTAAACATAATTCAAAATCAAGATTCAATATTAAAAAAAACAAAAACTTTTCAAAATTAAACAAAATAATACCCAAATCTGCCAATAAGCTATGATCAGACATATTTAAAAAGACATACAATCATGACTTTCCTTATTATCAGTTCCGAAGGAAATGGACTTATTCAATACAAAAGTGCATTGAAAATTTTGCAAATGTCTGCCTTGATCAACATGGCAGAACATATTGTTGATAATGCAATAGTAGAGCATATACTACTGCTTCCGTAGAATGTTTTCAAGTATTTAATAATGCTCAAAGATATGAACTGTTGAATTCATATCATGTAAATTAACTGTTACAGTTCATTTCACTTTCAATCATATATCGTTTAAAAAGAGAGAATTTTCAATAGCACCATGTGATTTGCGCATGGTAATTTCAAATTTTGGACAAGCATTATTACACTGATTAATAAACACTTGTTTCTCAAAGTTCATCGACGTATAATATCTTGATAGCTTTCCTCGTGATTGAATCTTGGTCACACAATTATAGCACAATATCTGTAATAGTTCTATTCAGGACAATTTGACATAGGCAGTGCACATTTACCACAGCACAGCCTGACAATTCAGAATAAAGCAAAGAGAGTTGGTGGAAATATCAACCTAACACCAACTTAAAGAAATCCAATAAATACAGTACAGTTATGATGACTGTGATCAGATATTGAACCGGTTTCACCAATGAACTCGACTTGGACTCGTCAAGCATTAAAAAAAGGCGTATTCACAAGTTCGTGAAGGTGACACGTTACCATTTTATGAAATGCAAAGAATGTCCTTATTGCCCTTGAGTGAAAGGCAAAATTGATAAGTGGAATCCTTAATTTATTGAAATAGTACGGATCTTGTCATCAAAATACACACTAATCATTTACAAAATTATTATTGCAATCTCTGTCACAAGATTGCAAATAAGTATTGCCATCTCTACAATGAGATTGTAAATATTGCCATCTCTATAATGAGACTGCAAATGATTATTTCCATCTCAACAATTTCAACATACCACGTAAAAATTGGAGGAATGTGCTACAAGAAATTATGTTTCATTGTTGAATGAATTGATTCTGTCGATTCATCTTTTGGAGGACAGGTTTAATATGCCAAGTTCTTGATCAGATTAAATGAGTAATCTTTTCACTGATGAAGAGACCCACCTCATCTATTAAATCTGACACGGTGAACCGACAAGACCACGATGAAACAAATTTTTCAGCTTTATAATCGGATTCTGTTCTAAGATGATATTGCAGAAATTCAAATACAGCTCAGGTCATTCATTGTTCAAAAACGAAAACAAGGAATGTTATAACATGATATGCACGCAATACATCAACATTATGAGATATCAAGAAATTTATTTGATAATATATCAAGACACACGAATCAAATCAAAAAAATTCGATAGTGATCATTGGCTGGCTGGAATTTCATGTAAATTGGTTTTGGTGTACAATGAACATCAATAATATGGTGTTTATGAATTGTTCAACACAAATCAATAGCAAAATATTGTTACAACACATTAGTTCAACATTTTCTCGGTTATAAATAGGCTTCACTGTATCAATATAATGAATAGCTGGGGCAACGTTGTATAGTTAAAAATTAATATATTTGTGTGAAGCAGCAACCAGTCTGACACTGATAATCATGCCGATTAAAAGCACTGTATCACGACTCCATCATCATCTGACACTTCCAATCTACTATGGTGAGGTACACACATGTAATACGACTAGCATCGACACGCCTTCCATCAGATTCCCATTAAATTTTAAATCGGCAATTTCATCAACAAAACAATTTTACACGTAAAACAATCATCTATCAAATCCTGGAATGTAGAAATATAATTCAAGTGACTCACCAAGACCTCGAGCTGCAACATCAGTTGCTACCAATATCATTGCTTTTCCTTGTCTAAAGTCTGAAACAGAATAAAACGCTTAGTTTAACATTGACCACGATTAAGAAGACTATATTAGGCATATCTAGAAAGTACAACAATGAATAATAAGACGAAGTTGTCACAACCTCATTTATTAAAAATAGTAAGATAGGTACTAGTTTTGGATGTTACTCCATTTATCCATTATCAATCTCAAACAAACTGGCATTGATAATGGAGTAACATCCGAGACTAGTATCTTACTATTTTGAATAAATGTGGTTGTGACAACTTCGTCTTATTATTAATTATGGATATCTTCCGCAATATCACCTTCACCATTACAAAGAAAGTTAAGAATACAACAGTTGTTAAAATCTTTAAAAAAAAGACATTTTTATATGATTCATCATCTACATAAATAAAATTAGAGTTTTGTCTGTACATTTATCAGATTTATATATTTTTTGGTTATTTTTACTTTTTATACATTAAAGAAGCCAAAACAAGTCTTATCTCAATTTCTGTCTGTTTGTCTGTCTGTCACGGCCCCGAAGGCATTTTACGCGACCTTCTCCTGAAAAACGAGAGCATCGATCGGGATTAAAGTTATTTATCAGTATTGAAAACCTTTTTTGACAATGTCTTTAGCTATAAAAAACTAAATTAACAGAATAATAAACGTTTAAAAACCAAGTATTGTGCGATTTTGGATACATTTTACGCGGCCTTCTCCTGAAAAACGAGAGCATCGATCGGGATTAAAGTTATTTATCAGTATTGAAAACCTTTTTTGACAATGTCTTTAGCTATAAAAAACTAAATTAACTTTTTTTTAACAGAATAATAAACGTTTTAAAACCAAGTATTGTGCGTTTTTGGATACATTTCTTCTAAGTTTTATTACCACACTAGCTGGCCCAACGCGCGTTGCTGCATTCTCATAAAAATTCTCCTTGATTTTATTATTCGCCACCTCCCGCTGAGGTTACATTTAAAATTAGGAAAGAAGTTAGTCCTAGGGCTCTTCCAGCTGATCATAGAGGCTTCGTTGTTTTCTTAATCACCACCTCTGAATGAAGAAGCATTTCAAATTTAAACCTCCTATGACTATAAGGGTAGAAGCTATGTTTTTTATTTTATTATTCGCCACCTCCCGCTGAGGCTGCATTTCAAATTTCTAGCTGCATTGGTTAACAGATTTCATCAACCTGGCATAATTTATTACATTTCATCATAACCAGTCGTATGTTTCCTACATATTGCAAGGCTCCAACTGCACGGTAGCCTACATGCAAATTGCAAAGTCTTTTGCTGTTCAAAGACAGCGTAAATAACGCCACTAAGGGGCCTGCCATATGATTAAAAACTGTTGACTTATATCAGCTGTTCCTTTAAGCTGTTTGGCTGACAAGTTCAGTAGGTTAGGTCTATAAAATGGTTTAATTAATAATAATTATTAGCTCCCCTATCGAAATTTATGGTCAGAAACCATCCCCAATATTCACACAATATATTCCCTAAGTTTCATGCCGATCTGTCAAGTAGTTTTGGAGTCTATAGGGAACACACATACATACATACAGACAGACATTCATTTTTATATATAGAGATAAGAAGAAATCACGTAATTTGTCATGATATATCAATCAGCTGTTCTCAAATATTCTCTCTGATAACTGTCACTGAATTGTTTACGTTCTAAGTTGTTTACTAAGCTGCTAACAACTTCATGATCGTTGCTATCAAAAAAGCCGAAACATATTTAGTCTTATTTCTAAGCATAATCCGTACGGAGGACGGGCACAATAGCTAGTATATTATAAAGTACATGAACCAACAGCTTCATAAAATTTTCAGTTCCAAATTAGCGTTGACATTTCAGCATATGCAGTGTACTATTCTTTTGGATTTTATGTTTGGTGACTAAATTGTGCAAATAATGAGCAAATAATTTAATAAAAAGTAGTTAACGCTAACACTAGATGAATTTCAAGTTGTAACTAGGTTTCGAGTGAATGAAAGAAGATACAACAAGCCGCCTCTAAAGGTAATATTTTTTGGATTCATCAAATTTTCGCATTTCTGTTTGTTTTTGCTGTCAATATTCGTACTCCAAAAGTCTTCAGTACATTTGATAGAATTAAATTAAAAATTCTAAATTCATTTCCACCTACATAGATTTAACAATTTGTTAATAATTGTAATATGGGAAGTGATAGCCGCGAGCCGTAGCAGGTATCTGTTCAATCAGAGATAAGCTGTGTTCTCTTGGGTCCTGTTTGTAACGGTGACCGATTAGATTGACCAGCAAAAAAGACACAGTTCTCTGCTGTAAAATCACTCCCCGGTGGTTCGGAACCCACCTAAAACTGTAGGTCCAACTCATCAACAACCATCATCCAACTCATTACCCACGCACAGGTCTCAGAGCTATGTGGGCTTCATCCTCCAAAAAAATCCTTGTTTTATTTCCACCATAAAAACAATAAAAGCCAAATAACTTTTTTCAAAACAAGTCATTCAAGTGAGAGAAAAGGGGAAACAAGCAACGCATCTATATCAAATAAAGCACAAGTTAGCAATTGAATGTACACTTGAATGAACTGTTCAACAAACTTTGGATTAACTTTCGTTGCATTTCTTGGTGGAAAGGCCTTCATGAAAGTCAAGACTTTGAAAGAACCCGAGATATTAATTATCAACTTTCTAGCAGTTTATAATAACGATAATAAAAAATAGTTACCGTTTAAAACATAATCTCTTTCTTGTTGTGATTTATCACCGTGTATACTAGCAGCAGGCCATCTGAAAAATAAAAATTTGAATGAGAAAAATTGGACATTGGAGAAAACACTGCAAATTTAGCCTACGAAAGCAGATTATGATTTTCATCGTTCTCAAGCGTATTCCTGTAAATCCATAACTGTATTTCGTTTTTCAGGTGTCGCTCGTTTCTGAATTTCATCCATCCACAAGTTTATCGACCACAAGCTGTCTTTAATTTGGTTAATGATTATAATGATTCATCTCAAACAATACAGCATATTGAATTTATGAAACAGGCATTGGTTGGTAGGCTTGAATACACAAAGGTATCACTTGGAAACGTTTGCAAATTATTAACATGCAACTTACCCGTATCTGGTGATGGTTCTTGTGATTTCATCAACACCTCGCTTTGTTTCGACAAAAATTATTGTCTTCTTCTCTTGCTCTTGGCTAATTTTTTGCAGTAGATCGCACAGTCTGGAAAATAAAGCAACAAGTTGAAGTAAAAAATCAAAGAAATTACAATTTCTCATACTGTACGATATTAGGTATTCAGAGTTTTCTGAAGGTTCAAATCCATTTAATGATGGCATAATACAGTGATGGAATGGTATCATCGTTACGTTATTTTAATAATTAATAATTTAATACGTTAATAATTCTTTATTTCCAAAAGTGATAACTGGGAAGAACAAATGTGATCTATCCAAGAACCCAAAGTTTATTGATTCAATTATTTTAAACATTAAAAATTAGAACAGCGAAGTACTGTAAGTACCTAGTTGGGCTAGTTTGGGTTATCCAATAATGAGTGAGACTTGATATTGTCACTAACACATTATTTTTTTGCAAACTAATAATAAATAGTTTTATGAACAATGTTTTAATGTTTATGAACAGACAAATGTGGATGTGATACACGAATATCTTCCACAATATCGTAATCACCAACAAAGAAGATTATAAACTGCTGTAAACATGTTATTCTAACTAAATCTAATGTGAAAACATGCTTCATTAGAAACATAGCTAAAGTATTTGATATTATCAGGTACAAAATTGCACTACCAATCCACTCATTAAATATTTACCTATCCAATAGGATTATGACAACCACTGCTCTCCATGAAAAGTTAATTTCAGTACTTCCAGTTTCTTAATTAATAAAAAATAGGGAACAAAAAGATTTTTAAATCTAATTACTAAAATTTATATTTCACTTTTGAGCAAAGATGAATTAAAACAAAATGTAAGCTACTCAAGGGTTCAGATTACAAGGGTAGCCTATTAAAAACTAATAGTAAAATTATCGGTGTTATGAAATTAATTGATATGAGAACGAATAAAAAATCAGTTTCCAACATCCGCAATACAGAAAAAACTTACTTTTCCATTTTTTCGTGTTCATCGCACATGGTTACAACTTGCTTAATGTTATGATTGGCCGACAGTTGTAGAGAGCCGACATTCAATTGAACGTAATCGTGAAGGAACTCTTCAGCTAATTGACGCACTTCTTTCGGCCATGTAGCAGACCACATCAGAACTTGCCTGTCCGGCTGCAATTGAGAGAAATAAAATTGCAAACACTGATTCATTCATTTTAACCATAGAACATAGAGAAACTTATTGGCGTTATTAGTAATCGGATAAGCAAGGATTAGAAATAATATCAACTTTGAGAATAGTAGAATAGTACAATAAAGTGATCGGGAAAATTGAGGGAAGTGATAGCCGCGAGAAGTAGCAGGTATCTGTTCAATCAGATAGATATAAGGTGCGTTCTCGTAGGACCTGTTTGTAACGGTGACCGATTGGATTGGCCAGTAAAAGACACTGTTCTCTGCTGTAAAATCACTTCTCGGTGGTTCGGAACCCACCTAAAACTGTAGGTCCAACTCATCAATCACCATCATCCAACTCATTACCCACGCACAGGTCTAAGACCTATGTGGGCTTCATCCTAAAAAAAAAAAAATTTTCTTTGTCAATGTTGAAAATATTCACCAATTTTAAATTAATCTAAGGCAAGAACAATCTGCCTGGAATCAATATGATTCCTCCATTAGGTACCTCACTTATTGGCTTGCCTTGTTCACTCTTCAAATAGATGAATTTATTTACTCAAAAAATGCAATCAATGAGAATAATTTATTAGAAAATAGTTTAACAAGATCGATGTGTTTGAATTTGTTGTATTTTTTACTGTTAAATAATAATAATTAAAAAATAATAATTATTATTTGTTAGCAAATGAACGTTTCTAGTCCAACATTCATTGGCTCAACAAAGCTAAAGGTTTGAGCGCTGAGACGACCATCGACTAAAATCTTTTGTTGGGAGGAGAGCTAATCAGTTTTATTTGGAATCAGCTAAAGATACACTCGCAAAATACATCTTGCATATTTCTAGCAATAAATCCATATTTTCTGATAAGAAACAATTTTCATTACTGCATTCCAAATTTAGAAAAAAAAATATATCTACTTAGAATAACAAAGTTTGAGCAAAACTACACTAACAATAACACTGACTCTAACCTGACTACTTTATTCCTTCGCTTGTTGTATAAAGTTAGATTATAGAGCAACTTGAGACAGAGTGGTCAGATTGAAATTAGCGTTATTTTTACCGTGGTTTTGTTCAAACTCTACAGCAGAGCCCCGGCAATTCGAGTTAATTCAGGTCGTTGGGACCAGAACTACCACAAATTACACGGAACCCCCCCCCCCCCCACAAGAAAAATACGGTTTCCACAAAAGTTTAGTGCTATTAGTCTAGCTAAAGAAAAATATTTTTACTACAGCTCTTCTAAATGGAGAAGAGAATTGATTTTTTTATTTTTTGAGGATTAAGCCCTATCACTAAATTACAACAAAACACAATTAAGCTCCACACGTAATCTGACAGCACCAAATAGAATCCATCTCCCAACAATTGAAGACAGATTAGAGCCATCCACTTCAACAAAAGTTTTAGGCCTTATAATAGACCAAAGCTTTTCTTGGAGGGAGCACATCCACAGCCTTTCAAAAAAGTTGAATCGGGCATATTTTGTTATCCTTACTCTCTCCCATTCACTAGATAAAAAAACTCTTTTGACAGTTTATTACGCATATGTATATTCCTATCTGAGCTATGGTACAATATTTTGGGGAAATTCTACTGATAGTTATAAGGTCTTCATTATACAAAAAAAAATATCAAGAATATTTGCGGATTAAGAGCGAGGGATTCATGTAAAGCACATTTCAAAGAACTAGACTTACTAACACTTCCATCCATCTACATCTATCAATTATTAATATTTGTTAAACTGAATTCTGAAAAGTTCCAACTCTGTACTGACAACCACGAATACAATACCAGAAATAGAAACCTGATTGCTTTCCCAATCCACCGAAGTACAGCATTTGAAAAAACGCCGTTTTATTCTGGGATGAGATATTTTAATAGACTTCAAGCAGCCATCAGAAATATCGAATCTATAACACTATTTAAACAAACTACGAAAATTACTAGTTCAAAAAACCTTATACTCTGCTGCTGAATTTTAATTTTTATCAATTTATTAAATAACTTAAGTCTTAAGACATCTGACTAAGACTCATTACTATTATTATAGCTATAAAGGAGAGTGGTGTATGTTATTTACAGATATACATACCATTTTGGTATATAATTGTTTCTCTTTTCTTCTTCACTGTATAGTGAAGCTAGTAGTTTGAGAATTGACATGTCACCAATCATTTGAGTGAAACTGAGAATATTTGATGTAATGTGACAATTGTGAATGAATAAATAAAAAAATAGGTCTGAGATCTGTGCGTGGGTAATGAGTTGGACGATGATGATTGTTGAGTTTTATAGTGGGGTATCATAATTGAAAAAATACTTTTTATAACAGTTTCTTGAGTAGTTATTCTCTTTAAATATCTATAAAATAATATGTATTTTTGTGTTTATAGATAAATAAATAAAATAAATAGTTAGACCTACAGTTTTAGATGTGTTCTGAACCAGTGGAAAGTTACTTAAAAACAGAGAACAAAGTATTTTTTGCAGGCTGATTCAATCGGTCACCCTTACAAAGAGGGCCAAGAGTTTGTAGCTTATCTTCATCTGACTGAACAGATACCTGCTACGGCTCACAGATTAAAACTTCAGTCTAGCTGAAGTCTAAACTAGTCTAGCTGAAGAAATATGCTTTTAGTACAGCACTTATAAATGAAAAAGAGCATTGAAATATTACTTACAAAGATCAAAAGATTTCATTCTAACCTAAAAAAAGCTGCTCAGTTTTTTTAGCATAGTGGAGCGTTCTTTGCTCATATTTGATAGCTTAGCTTAATAGCGATTTAGCTTGGGTTTAACAGAACCTCGGACAATCAAGACTAAGAACTTATGATACTGACAATACGTTTGTGCACACTTACCCTAATCTGTTCAATAATTTTCCTAATTTGAGGCTCAAAGCCCATGTCAAGCATGCGATCAGCCTCGTCGAGCACGAGATAGGTGCATCGTTTGAGATTGGTGGTGCCGCGTTCAAGAAAGTCGATGAGCCTGCCGGGAGTGGCGATCACAATTTCGACGCCGCGCTCAAGGTCTCTGGCCTGCGGTCCCTTGGATGCGCCTCCAAACACGCACGTATTGCGCACGAACGTCGACTGGCCGAAATCGGTGGCTACTTGTTGGATTTGCTGCGCCAGCTCTCTGGTCGGCGCCAGAATCAGCGCGATTGGACCATCGTTGCGCAACAGCCGAGGCTGGAAGTTGATGTGCACTATTGCTGGCAAAATGTACTGCAAACAAAAAAAAACAATCAAATTCATTTACAAAATTTACAAACATTATAGTGTCCTGCTAAACCCGCAGGTTTTTCAGCAGGTGCCAATCTTCACAAGTAACAAAGAAACAGATTCACTTATATTTTAATATTATAAAGAAAAATAGAGATTAAGTAATGAAGAAATAAATTACAAAAGAATGTAACTTAATGATAAAAGTAAAAATAAACACTGTAAATACAGAGCTGAGAAAGAAAGAAAAAATATACTACAATACTATCAAAAAACAATAATTAGAAAAAAAAGAAATAGGATAAGAAATGAAGTGGAAGAGAGAAAGTAATGTTGTAAAACTAAAAATAAATATTTAGGCTATATTTATAGTAGTTCGGGCTGGCAGCAGTGATATAAGGAATTTAACCAGCAAAAACTGTATAAAGAAATTGGAATAGGCTATGCTGTTTCAAATATTAAGATTCAACTTTTATATCGATCTGGAATTATGTAATATTGTTGTTACACACACCAATTCAAGTTTAAGTTCATTGAACCAGGGGCCTGTTGCCTAGCCTTTCAAGTTTTACTAATTTCAAAGAAATAGAATAGAATAATGAATTATTGACAAAAAAATGCTGTAAAAATGATTATATAAATCAGAAGCTTGACTTGAGCCGTAAGCTGAAATGGAGTGTCATAGCTACATTTTGACACGTATATTTAGATTTTGAATTTATTTCATCGACATTTTAAATTTACAAGATACGTAACACATTTCCAGGATAGACAGTGAATTACAATTTACAAAACCTAATTAAAAAATATGTAAAAAAATATCCCTATTTTATAATACATCAATAATTTTAGAACTAAATTTGAAGCTATCCATTATTGAAATAATATGAGCACACATTTGGTCTGTATTGTGAGTCAGAGTCCAGTACCTCGACATTAATTTATGCTATTTTTTTATTCATATATATTTTTTTCTATTCAAATTAAACAAGGGAAGAAAAGCCGGGCGTTCAGTCACAGACACCCACACGTCAACTACAGAGATGTTACTAAAATGGAAAGTGTTATATGCAATTCACAAGATAATGAGTGCAGAAACAGGAAAAAAGACGGAGCTAACACGACCAGTTATATATAGTGTAAATTTTACACTAGTGGTTTACCCGTGCTTTGCAACGGGATTTACAGTACATGTATTAAATTAAGCATTTGATACATGGATTTCAACCGCCAATGCCATCACAACTCCAAAAAAGGAATTAGAACCTGCAATATTGATACTAAACAAATGTGTTGCTTTGCATTGTGACTAGAAGATTATTTGCATCATAGTAAAGTATCATGCATCAGCTGTTCTATGAGCTACCTGAATCAAAACACATTTTAAAACAGTAATGAGTAAAATTTGTCAAAATAAAATGTCAATGAGTAAAATTTGTACATTAAGAAACAATTAGAAAGAAATTAAGAAATCGAGCTTCGTGGTACACTGAATTGAGTTAAAAGGACGCTTTGCGCAAAGTTTATTGTTCAAAAACGTTGCCGTTTTTGTGAAATCCGTAAGACCGACATACATACACCCCTAATCTCTTTTATATAGAAAGATTACAGTAAAATTGGAATGACTACATCACTTCTTCCTCCATTCTCCCAACAACGATCATCTTGCTATGGAATGTTAGACATCGCCCTGCTCTTTCCCATTGCAAAGGCAAAGACATAATTTAGGTCGATTAATTTTGCCCTCGCCTTCATAATAGCTACAAAGTAGTATTCACAAACACAATCCACAAAGACTAATGAATTCTGTTGCATAACCATTCGTTTCATTGGCGTTTCAATTGAATGAATTATAATTATATAATTTGTTTTCTCTTTTATATTCATAATTAACAAATAATAATATATATAATTAATAATAATATAACCAAACCAAATTTACATATAACATTTTCAAACTTGTTTGATTTTTATAATAGCCTATGAAAAGACTGCTTACCGCAAGAGTTTTTCCGGAACCAGTTCGAGCGATTCCAACCATATCACGCCCACTAAGAGCAATAGGCCATCCCTGTCCTTGGATACCCGTCGGTCTATCAAAGCCAGCTCGTCTGAAAAATTCAATAAATTTATGAATAATATTGACATAATAAATCAAGAGCGTGTTATCCTTATTTACACAATCCATTCGTTCATCTGTTTGTGTAAATGGTGCATTCTCTGGATTGATACAAATAGTGTTAATGAAATGAATCATATCACTCGTTCAAATGCAAAAATCGTAGTAGGAGTTACAATAGTTCTAATCATAATACTTTCAATAATGCAGAACATTATTGAAAACCAATTCATGTAATTTGAATAATAGCATGAAAATTCTATTGAAGAAAAACTTTCATCAAGAATTCGATTTTTTCCAATTTACAGGCCTTACAGTTATTTATATAAGTTTGAAGTTGTGAGAGAATTTATTTATAAAAGTTGCCTACAATTGAAGGCATAAGGATATGATTGGTATAATGGACATTAAGTACACTACAGGTAAAATTCTACTAAAAGACGAGCAGAAAACATAAAAATAGGTCCGTTCATGAAACTTGCAGGAAACGTAGTACTTACCATTAGGTTTTGAAATCTGAAGAGTCCCTAGTAATTGGTGGGGCGGAAGTACCATTTTATGGGGATTAAAATTTTGGGGTCTAATGATTTTGAGAATATTTTTGTTTATGGGATCCAAGCAAGTGGGGTGTCGTTTTCTACGTTTTTTAGGATGCAGAATCGAAAAAAAACATAATAAAATCAATACAATCGAGAAAAAGACAAATTTATTCATAAAAAATGAAATAGGAAAAAATTAAATTAAGTAATGAGTCTATGTGGCATATTTTAATGTTGTGGCGTGAGTTGACTACTGGAAGCAACCGACAACAGCTGATGATGTTGTCAGTTGTTTTTATTCTGATTAATCTCGTACCGGTACTGATTGTTTATTGTTATGCAATGTTTACATATTTTGTGTAGTGTTACTTCAATTCATCTCTGACCGATAGTAGTCGTTCTGTTTATGTTTTTTAGTAAAAACCCCCTGTCGGCATTTGCCATGTAATCCCGAATTTGTTAGAGGCTGAGTGGGGTATGTAAAGCAGAAGAGATAATGAGTGGAAGTACAGGGAAAATGAAGTAAGTGGTTTGTGTTTTATTTGTGAACAGCAGGTGACAAGTAGTTAAAAAGTTGTTCCTGGTAAAAACGCATGACAAACAATCATAAGCTGTAGCATAGAGAGGGGCGACGAAAAACACAGCTTATTAACCGCAGATAGTTCTATATAGTAGTACACAGACAGTGCCGGAATATACAAAGCCTTCTAATATTAAGAAAGCTAGATTAATAAGAGAATCACAAACCGATGAAGGTAATGTTTTGTCGCCCAAAAGATTAAGATCTGCAGGGATCTTTGATTTTACTGGTATTTGTATATTCTGCTGTCAATTAACAGCCGATTTAAATAAGAGCCTCAATTTAAACAATCGTGAGATATTAAATGACAGTTTTAAAAGTAAAGTTGAGAAAAGTGCACTCAGTAGGAAGGATAGATGGGGTCGGCAAGTTTTTGCGAGAATTTGCTCAGTCAAAGTGGAAGAAGTAAGGCCTAAGTATCACTATGCTTGCTGAAAAAAATTTAGATGTGAAAATGCTGCTTCCAAGTCCATGCCTGGGACATGTCCCATGTCCATGCCATGTCCCATCATATAACAGCATAACATCTGTTATATAACATCATATCCCAGGGAATGGAGATTGTTTACTGTTACACGAAAGAGAGTTATGACAGCCAGTTTTTAATCCTGGAGTTATGTGAGGTATAGTAGAGGATTATGGTATCAGTGTCCAAACAATGAAAGTAAGGCTCAAATTACATTTTGGAAATGACATTGTCATAACAAGTACACTCAAAAGTCCCAGCTGTAGAAGCTGGGAAGTTTCCGCAGCTGTGAAGACAGAATCATACATGATAATCTGTACCAGGAAAGGAAGAAAAATATACAAGAAGGAGAAGAGAGGATTTTGACAAAGGCTGGTGAAATAGTCAGGAGATCTATTGAAGATTTTATATTTGACAACAAAATGTACAACAATCCTCATGGGTTTATGACCAACATTTCTGAATAGATTCCAATGAAGTTAAATGTGTTCCTGGATATTTTGACTACAAAAAAGCCAGATCCTGCAATTAAATGTTCACCTTTATGCCGATTTTGTGAAGAAGAGGCATATGTACACTAAAAACATCTAAAAACCCTATAATGTAACTCTAAAAACCCAACTCCTGTGCTGACAGTTGGCAGTGAAATTGTGTCAAGTTAGGCTGATAATGGAGAAGAACGGGTTGAAGACCCTGACAATTCCATGGATGGTGATGTTGCATCAGTGGCTGATGAAGAATATGACACGTAGTGGTTAAAGAGGCGTAACTACCAGTTCCTTAGTTAATGTTATTTACAACGTTAACATAGACTCATGACCTATTTTGAAATAATTGATGCTAACTGGATTATTTTACCTTAATCTGTCATATTTCGTTTTTATGAATAAATTTTTTTTTTCTCATGAACTGTAGATTGTATTGATTTTATTATGCTTTTTTTTCGATTCTCCATCCTAAAAAACATAGAAAACGACACCCCACTTGCTTGGATCCCATAAATAAAAATATTCTCAAAATCATTACCCCTCAAACTTTAACCCCCATAAAATGGTACTTCGGCCCCCCAAATCACTAGGGACTCTCCAGATTTCAAAACCTAATGGTAATTACTACGTTTCCTGTAAATTTCATGAACGGACCAATTTTTATGTTTTCTTGGGAGAGTTTTACCTGTCCTATTAGCACAATTAAGGAGTTTGATAGCACTAGGTACTACAAGCCATTTTTTCATCAAAGTGCTTATGGGATTTGACATCACTTTATCTCTGAGTGAAAAATCTCATACATTTAAGTTATATCTTTTTTGAACAATGCAGTTATGATTTTATGAAAATAGTGACAACTGGGGGCATTGAGCGTGGCCATCTTTGACAGAAGTTCCCCCAAAACAATGATACCGTACATTGTATATCAAGTTTCTCATATTAAATTCCTACATGTACAAAAGTGATAAGAAAATAGCTAAAATCAACATTATCGGAGCTAAACATGAAAGGCGATAATGATAAGTGAACGTTGAATGGATTGATTGAAAGTTAAAAAGAAAATAACCACAGATCAAATACACAATCCACGATTCGTGGAACTTACTAATTAAATAGCGATTCAGTGACAAGGGTAAAACGAACTTACCGTACTTCATTCATCACATAGTCGGGGAAGTTTACATCTTCAAAGTTGATGATGGGATAAGGAATGTTATCTCCTTTCAGAGTCATTTCAAATTCAGCCCTGTAGGCATCCACTTCAGCCTGAGTCCTGAAAAAGGAAATACAGATAATTTTTACACTGTGTCCGTTTTCGGGGTAACCAGCTAGAAATTTCTCAGAATGCCACATATTGTACCATTGAGGAATGAATCAAGGGCGTATATTATAAGATGGAGCCAGGAAACCCGGACGTTATTTTTTTTAGCTTGCGAAAAAACCGAAGTTGGCACCCATTGAGCCAATGGAAAGAAAAACAACTCAAATGGCGGGCCGCTTAGCGCAGTTGGTTAGGGCGTCGCGGCTTCAGCTTGCTGTCGTTCAAGCCGTCGTGGGTTCGAATCCCGCTCCTCCGTCTGGCATCAATGTGTAAAACATATGCGAATTCACCTCATTACCCACGCACAAGTCTCGGACTCATGTGAGCATCATCAGTACTAAAAAATAAATCCAATAAATAACCATTTTAGAATCTGCCATATCAACAATGCAACATGAAAAAATAATTATTCAATCATTGAATTAAATTTCAATGAGTGCAAACATTTTCAATACCGTACACGATTCTTCATAGAGTACGGTATACTTTTTATTTATTTTTAATACTATTTTGTATTATTTCTCATTACAATTCAAGTGGGTTATTACTATTTTGTGTCCACTACCACCAGCAGCAGTATGAGCAGCATCTAGATCTAGATGATGACTGAATTCCTCAAAAACTTCACACAATCCATCTGATTACATCAAGATATATGCTGGTTTTGTAATATTTGAATCTCTCGTGATGTTATGTGAAGCTAGGACATATAGCTCTTTACATAGAAGAGAAGAACTGTTTTTCGGTAAACTGAGGAACATTGTTTAGGCTATAGTTAACATCTAACATCTGGATGAAACTAATTAATCCGGGTTCTTGTATTGATAATGTAGTCACAAATATTCATCACAGTAGATAAAATGTGAATGTTATTCATACAGCACTCTCTGACCATAATGCCTTACTTTTCGAAGCTGATTTAACAGTTAAGCCTGTTCCTGTTTCCTTAAACAAGAGAACTAATAAAATTAGACTAATGAATTATGATAATATTACTTATTTTTTGGATCTTATTGGATCTATTGTGTGGTTTGATGTCTATATAGCTGACAGAGATAAGAAGTTTAAGACGTTTCTGGATATTTATCTGAAAGCTGTTAATACAGCTTTTCCTTTAGTATTTTCCAAACAAAGAAATGCAAGGCCGGATACCAAATGGTATACAAATGAACTTAAAGTTCTTAAAGAAGAATGTGATAATTTGTACTCTCTTTATCAAGTATATAGGTCACAGTGTTTAAAAAATCTGTACAATTCAACTAAAGAGATATAAGAAAGCAGTTAGGAATGCGAGAAAAAACTACTTTGGTGACATGATTATTAATTCTCGGAACAAATGTAAAACTACTTGGAATATAGTAAGATCGCTGTCCAATGTTAACACCAGATCTAGTAATGTAAATTGCTCAATAAATGCAGAAAACTTTAATCAATTCTTCATAGGAAACATAGCTGATCTTACCAGTAAAATTCCAAAAAGCAACTTGCTTTCTTCTGAGTACATAGGAAATATTATGAAGCCAAATAGTAATTTCTCTTTTAAGTCTGTCACGGTAGAGAAGGTCTATGCAGTAATTTTTAAGCTTAGTAATAGTAAATGTCTAGATATATATGCTTTGAATTCTCTTCTATTGAAAATCTCTTCTAAATATATATGTGAAGTATTAGCTTATCTTTTTGATGAGTATGTTGTAAATGGTTCTGATTTTCCACCTGAGTTAAAGAAAGTTAAAGTCATTCCTATTCATAAAAGAGGCTCTAAGGAGGATCCATCAAACTACAGACCAATTTCCATAGTGCCTATATTATCGAAAATATTTGAAATGTTAATGCAGGAGCAGCTTTCTGAGTATTTTGAAAAAAATATACTACTGTCTGATAAACAATTTGGCTTCCGAAAACAGTACAGCACAAGCAAGGCTCTACAGAAACTAACGAATCATGTTGTTATGGATCTTGAAAGCAAGTTTCTGGTCACTTTCAGATCATTTGATATAAGTACAGCTTTTGACACAGTCCATCATGATTTGTTGATAAGAAAATTGGAATATTATGGTTTAAATATGAAATCTGTTAAAGTGATTCAATCGTACTTGAGTGGTAGGACTCAGTTTGTCTACCATTCTGGAGTTTTGTCCAGTGGTAATGATGTATTATCCATACTTGGCCCACTACTTTTCATAGTCTATATAAATGACTTACCTTCAAATATTGACTGTGCCACGAGAGAGGGCTTCCTTTTTGCAGATGACCTTGCATTGAAGATTAAAGCTAAAACTAAATTAGATCTGGACCATCTACTAGTTAGTAGTACAAATATTGTGACTGATTGGTGTTCTGCTAATAACCTCACCCTTAATGTAGAAAAAATCTGTGATATTTGTTTTAGTTATAATAATAGGTTACCTGTTACTACTGAATCACTAAAGTTTCAAGGAATATATATTGACACTGGACTCAATTGGAATTCACATGTAGAGTATTTAAATAAAAAATTATCTAAAGGCCTTTATTTATTAAGAAGATTACGTGGAGCAGTGAATGTAGATGTTTTATTAAATGTGTACTATGCACATATATTTTCATTGTTGTCCTATGGTATTACTGTATGGGGCAGTTGCTCAAGGTCTATTGAAACTTTTAGACTTCAAAAAAGGGCTGTGAGAATTATCATGAATGCACCCCAAAGAGCTCATTGTACGCCTTTATTTAGAAACCTGAAACTGTTGACATTGCCTTCCATATATATACTGAGCTTGCTGCTTCATGTCCATCAAAATAAAGGAGAGTTATTGACAAACAATGAAGTTCATAATTACAATACTAGACACAGGAATGACCTGAGAACTGAATATCTACAATTTGCAAGATCTCAAAAAAGTTGGCTTTACACAGGAATAAAATTGTACAATTCTTTACCAATAGTTGTAAGAGGGCTTCATGGTATAGCTTTTAAGAACATTGTAAAAAATATTTTACAGGAAGAATGTCTATACAGAGTTGCCGATTATTATGAAATCAACTTATATTTTGTGACTATTAAATTGTTTTTGACGTTGACCATGCATTGTAAAAATGTTTTATGTCAATAAATGAATTTCTATTTCTATTTCTACTTCCCGATGAAATATTTTAAATTTTTTTCAGAAGTAGCCCTACGGTCGCACGTGGGCAATAAGGTTAATTGTAAAATCCCAGGATAAGCTTGGCACTTTAACTAAACATTTAGAGTCCAGAGTAATTAAAAATACGTAAACCTTAACTTCAAGGTTCTGAGAGTATTTCTTCAATTTATCTCAATTATGTGATGAGCTTTTTATGAATAAATATAGCAATTCATTGAAAGAATAATAAAATTTAGATAGTGAAACGTTATGAGCTACTTAATTGGAGTAGAATGTAACCTGTAATGGGCTCTAACCTGTTAACGATATTTGGATGTGGTTCATAGAAGTCTTTGCGAAATGCTTGAAGTTCCTCCATATTCCAACGAGGTCGTTTCAAAGGACTGGATTTTCTATCAAACATACCGCCCCCCTCACCACCACCTCTACCCCCTCTACCACCGCCTCTGCCCATCGCCCCTCTTCCTCCCATTCCTCCTCTGCCGCCTCCCATTGGACCTCTTCTTGATCTTGAACGATCTCTATTCCTGGAAGAAAATAAATCGACATAATTTAGATATCGACATAATTCAAGTTACTTATTTCTATATTCAATACTTCAAAAAAATAATATCAGCATTTCGAAGTTATTAGCACGCTTTATAAGATTAAACCACAAGAGATGGTACTCTTGATACCTTTGTTGTTTTAATTTAATCGAGAAATATAAACATTATTGGAATTCACATGTATTATTTAACATTCAAATAAATTCAATCACATTCAAATAAATTCAATCACATTCAAATAAATTCAATCACATCTAGATTTTTGATCATCCATCTTTTCAGTCCAACATCTCAACACCGACTAAAAAACTATTTCACCAAAAACATCTCTACAAATTACCAGCTGTGCTATTTTGATAATTTATGTCTCACACATAACAACAACCTTCTCAATATATTTGTAAAATTAGTTCAAACGAATAGATAGATAGTTTTATTGTCATTACAGGAATCACAATAAACATAACTTAGTCACGTTCATACATAATAGAGAAAAAACATACGACAGAATAGTCATACAAAGCAATACAAAAGTAGCCCAAAGCATTTTAAATAAATATACAAACAAAAAGACAAGTCATACAAAAACAACACCCTCCATGCTCGTATCCTGCCATTCTTGAAGTGAATATAATAATTATAGTGGTTTGGATTTCAACAACTCCTGTATGTAATTTTGAACTTTCTAAAAGTTATATTTCTAGCATTCAAAGGTAACCTATTAAATAATTTTACACTCATATAATTAAAGTTCATCTGAGTCTTTGTCAATCTAGCATGTGTGACCTGCAATTGGTACCTATTTCTTTTCATATGATTATGAATGTTACTTAGTGTTAATTTGTTAAGGTTAAATTTGAAAAATAACAAGCAATGGAGGATAATACATGGTACAGTGAGTATATATAATTTTACAAAATGGCCCCTCCAGTGGATGAAATGCCAACTAATCTTTTTACAGCTTTCTTCTGACATAACAGCACATCTTTAGCATCAGGAGAATTTCCCAAAAGTAAAATTCCATACAGTAGGTGAACATTGAAAAATGCATAGTAGGCATTGATGAGTAATTCTAAGCTGGTGTTTGAAGCACCCATTAACTTATCCCACTAGGTTTTAGAATTGATTCAAAATTAAGTTTGAAGCACCTTGTTAGTCAGGCATGTAAGAAGCCAGCAAGAGTGCTATAATTGCTTAGAAACCTAAGAATGTTCCTGAGTATTGAACTTTTGCTGATGATGTATCATGCTTTGTTTGGCAGTTATATTCATTATGGTATCCTTATCTGGCGTCAGCCTAAATGTGAGAGATGTAACCTATCTAGAAAAACGCTAAATTATGAACCTATTGGAACAAAAATTGGTGAAGAATACCGACAGATTTCTTCAATTTTCTTCTTTAGAACTATCTGTCATGTAATTCTGAAAATATAAAAGCAAAATGTACCTACTCTGACCGGTATTCCTCACTTTAGCTAGAAAAATCATGAAAGTAAAATCAAAATCCCCAAGAATAAGTCAATTTAGTAGGGGCTTTCATGAAGTCCTATGGCAATAACATACTAGGTTAGTATCCGTAACTTTGCTAATCGAAATTAACAGGAGATAAAGATAATTTTATCACATTATAATTATCAGTTCAAGCACAAAAATCAGGCATTACATGTGAACAGAGTTTAAAGAAGTTAAAAAGAGTACTATTTCATAAAAATAGAAAATACATACATTTTGTTTGTTACCACTGACGAGCTGGCCTACAATCAAGAAGCCGGATATGTTTTCAGTCACTGAAGTTCCTGGAAAAAGTTCAGGTTGCAATTGAATTGGATTATACCTTTCAACTTATACAATTATAAATGGAAAAATGAGTTTAATAAATAAATTTAAAGACTTACACCTTGAACTGTAAATAACTGATAAATTCAAAATGGCGAACAGGACCGCAAGACAGACGAAGATGGAAAACGGCGGATGATGATTGGGATTGGTGAAGCTTTGGGATTTGCTGAGTCGTTCAACAAAAGAATTGTGTTTAATGATAATTGGATATTATATCCATTGGTTAAAAATGCACTGAAACGTCACCAAAATACTTCCTCAATTTCTATGATTTTTTCTTTCAACAAAAATATAAACTTGATGAGAAAATCACATACGTTTTGACTGTTGGCAGTTATGTAACTTATGTAATCAATGAAAAGTGAATTGATAACATGGAGGTATGATTGATAATAATTTATATTGTCATCAAAAATCAACACCAGAACAAAATTCAACATTTTTGGATATATATTTTTTGTTTTATTTATTTTTTGAGACTTACTTTTTCAATTTGGAATTTATTCACCATTAGTTTGATAAAAAAACAGATTGAAATACTGTAGGCTCATCTATGTATCTGCTTCTGCTATCTGAAGTCAGCCAACGTCTTCGTTGTCTTGTCTTTTGTTTTTATTTTGTAGTTAGTTTTCTAGAAATTTTGATGTGCTAATGTAACAATGTAATGTAGAAAATAGTGACAAATGTGTTGATAAGAGTTTGGATTTTTTATGATTTTTGATCTCATATGTTCGTTTTGGTTATCTGGAGATATATCTTTAGTTAACTAATTGATCTCAGTAATTGCAGTCGGTATTTCATTTGGAAGTTGTTGACCCTTCATCCGTGGCCTTGGTATGTGATTGAATGAGCCTGTGCTTGAAGAAATCTTTTAAATTAGGTGGTTAATTTCGAAGTGCGAGGAAATACATTTGAGGTCTGTATTAAGATAATATTGTAATCAAATTTTCATATCTTATAAAGCTCGATTATAACTTTTGAGGTTAAGGTATGCTTCACACTAATTCTTTTCAACTAATGTTTTTAATAGAACCTTTGAGAGATTGTGTAGAAATCAGAATATTTGGAGGGATCATTATTTCACAATGTTGATTACATTTTGACGCAACCTATGTGTCCCTGCTGGTATTGGTGTAGAAGGTAATTCAGGACAAAATGTAAATATCACACTCAAACCTGGAGAATCGTATGACCATACCTTCTTCATACCAAAATACAAGGCCTTACGCCCTGATCACACATGCAATTGATTAGTTACAAATAATATAGTAAATAATACAAGTATAATATACTTGTTACTGTATATGCAAGTACAGAATTTGCACCCGCGATAAGTAACTAAACGATTGCATGGGTTTAAAGAAATCAAAGCTTTCTAGGTTTTGAGAAATGAATAGAATTACTTAAATTAATTATAATAGTCGTTACCCCAGAGTCTTAATATATTATTTCTGGCTGGAACATAGTATTATCTGCCTTAAGCAAATTAATATTTGCATTTTTTTTTACCTTCTTACCCAGAGTTGGATGAATCCCGATGAACAAATGGAGCAGTCAAATAGTAGTTACCATGCCTTGGATGAACAACCGAAAGATCTCACTTTGAAGACTGCCAGGAAGATGAAGCCGATACCACCTCCACTTAATCTCCACTCCAATGGAAGCTTATCTCGTCTTCCATCATCATTGCTCAAAGAATTCGCCAATTTCGCTACCAGTCCAAAGAGTCCTCTTATGCAGAAACATTTGCCATTCAGAAAAAGGTCAGTGGTGTGATTTTTCTTTTGAAATAACCAAGACTAGCACATACTGGTTTTTTTTTTTTTTTTTTTTTTAATTTAAAACTTCTAGAGCATTATACTGTTGAAAAAATTGTACCGATTAACAATTTATAAAGTTACAGCCACAAAGTTAATTTCTATTTTTAAAATGCTTAAATCCTGAAACTACGATGATGAAAAATATTAAAACTATTAGAGAGTAGAAATTTGTCGATAAAATACGTTTAATACTTCACTCCTGAAAACTGTGACGGGGAAAAATATTTAAACTAGTGAAGAGTACAAAATTTGTTGGCAAGACATTATTTTCACATAATATTGGGTGAGATAAGTTGAGTGATTCAGCCAGGAATTGAATTGCTTACAAATTCTTGCAAGTATACACGTATTTTGATACAGCTAACAACCCTATCTGTAAACAGTATTCTTCATCAGTATTTATTTCGACATTAAATCTCTTTTTCAGAACTCATTTGCTTTCAAATTGTTTGAAACCAAACTATGAAGACAGCTGTCCGTCAACTAATACATCTGAAAACGATGTTTCAACCTCAAGCATAAATGAAATTACCGATGTAACGACATTTGATGCCGAACAAGCATTGCCAAATCAGGAAAATCTCAACGAAAGTGCTAGCGTTAGTACGACTGAAAAGAACGGATATCTCGGAGATAGCTTTGAAATGCCTGTTACGAACAGTTTGTCCGGTGATGAGCGATTAGTTGCAAATGACAATGCTGCCAACTGTGTTTTGGATTTGTCAACTAACAGCTCATCTGTACTCCTGAGTCCAGCTCCGTCATCCATTAGTAGCAGCAGAGAGGAACTAGCCGACTCCACTAGAGCATCGCCATTTTTTCATACCAGACTATGGGGCCTGCCATGGCCACCACCTATATGGCATTGTTTTCAAGCGGGTACGGAATTAAGTATATAAATTTTATTTTTCGATCAAAATTATTTAAACTTCAGATCCAATCAAATGCTTTAAGAACTATTTAACTATAAAATTAAGAATTATTTACTATGGAATAGAATCCAACTATATAAAATTAGCAAAAAGGAATGCTTGTTTTGTATTGGTTTATAAAATACTGATTAACAATAAGCATCTGTTAATTGATCAGGGTGGCTTTCAAGTCAAATTGATGGATACTTTTATAGCTGCTATTCTTGCATGTGGGTCTTCATATCCAGAAACATTAATTACGGTATCATTGATTGGTCTGCACTCTAATACGGTGATACATTCTTACAACTGTTTTTTTTTCGAATTGGATGTCTTCTCTTATTCTTACACTTCTTCTTCCTTACACACCTTTTACCTGTCCTGAACCTCTACGGCTCTACAATCAGCCCATATTTTTATGAGTCGTCCCTTCTCCCAACTGGCATATAAGTGAGCGCACAAGTCATCCTCTCTACATTTATCAACCATCCATTCCTGTTCATTTTAATTCTGTCTTCAATCGAGAAAATTTTGAGCTGTGTTCTCTATCTGCCATCATATATGATAATAATTGCATTTAAAAAACTAACTTAAATTGTCCCAGTAGATAATATTCCCCACATCTTATGAAAAAAATTTGAACTTTACGCAAAAGTCAAAACCTTATCTAACTACATATATGTTCACACCATTTCCATAAGAATTTCACCAGTATTGAAAATTATGGCTCTTTTATAATAACTAACCACTTTGCCCAGGTAACCCCAATACAGTTCATACCACAAGGGTGCCTGATGTTTCTGTAATCGCAGTAATGTGTTTAGTTTTTTCCGAAAATATTTATTTCAAATTAAATTGCTGTATAGAAATTGTAACGTTCAGAATGTATACTTGAATGCTGCGTTGTAGGAATAAATTTTCATTCTATTCTATTACAGTGTATGGTAGCATTTGTTCTTATTGAAAAATTAGACATAATTTTATTTATGCATTTTTCCGTCTGTAGGGACGAAATTGAAGCTCGGTTCGTTGTGGTGCAACGTGGAGGAGATGGGTCCGTGTCCAGCTGATTGGCCCCAGGAGTTAAAAGTGGAGCAGATTAAGATCGGCGATAACTCGGTGATGTTGAGTCTGTTTGTGCCCGAGCTGAGCACACTGATGGCTGAGGTTAGCAGTGTGCACGCGTTCCTTGTCAAGGACAGAGGCTGGACGGCTGTGTGCGGCGAGTCGCTTTTCTCCAAGTACAATGTGCGCTGTCCCTCTCTGCAGTTGAACGACACCATCATGGTGCCAACCATTCATAAACTTGCTCTTCCATTGCCACTTCCTTCGCCTGACATATGCGAACGTATTAAACGGTAAGTTGCTATTATTTACTACTTCGACCTTTTAAAAAAACTCATTTATTCTATAAAGCCTCGGTTTCCTACAAGACGGAATAGGACAAAAAACAGGAGTCAAACCGTAGCAGGTATCTGTTCAATCAGAGATAAGCTACGAAACTCCTTGGGCGCTCTTTGTAAGGGTGACCGATTGGATTGGCCAGCATAAAAGACTCTGTTCTCAGCTGTAAAATCACTTCCCGGTGGTTCGGAACCCACCTAAAACTGTAGGTCCAACTAATCAATCACCATCATCTAATTTATTACCCAAGCACAGGTCTCAAACCATCATCCTCCGAAAAAAAAACTTCACTTTATGCTTTGGATATAGTTCAAGTTTTTATTAAGCTAGTCGTACAAACATACAACTCAGAACAATACAATAAGGTAGATCACTTGAATTAATTTTAACTTGAAGCACAAACTTTGAAAAAGACAAAAAGGAACTGAATTTATTAGGTAATGTGTTTTTTCATTTTTAGTGTAATTTAGAAAATAAATAATATAGTGATAGGTTAGGCTTAGAAATGTTGTAAAATTATTTTATGGAGTTTTATCGTTTAAAACTAAATTATTTTGCTTTGTGCAGTTTATAAAGCATTTTAAGATGTTTAATTAGTTAGCCCCTACTTTAACTTATACGGGTATGTAAATTATGTATTTATACTTTTACATCTGACATAGCCTACACATATACTTATACTAACGTTTAACTTGTAACTCTAACTCCTAAAAACGCCGGGATATCAACATCATATTATTAAGATGGGGCAGGATGTATACTTGATTCACCTTTTGGAGTGGGTTAATACAAGTCAGTTGCACTATATTTTCAAATTTAAAACAAAACCCATCTCCATAATGAGTTTCAAATTTCACTACACATTTTTTCTGTATTGTAGTTTCAGTTTTCCGCCACCTGATGATGCGCAGTCGACAGTAGCGCCACTTGTGCTCTCGCCTCCAGCCACACCGACGAGGAAGAGCCATGACAACGAAAAGCCCAAGCGGCCAATGAACGCGTTCATGCTTTTCGCCAAACGATTCAGACTGGAACTCATACAGTCTCATCCTGGAAAAGACAACAGGTAATCTGTTTTTTTTTTCTTTTTTCGGAGGATGAAGCCCACATAGGTCTGAGATCTGTGCGTGGGTAATGAATTGGATGATGGTGATTGATGAGTTGGACCTACAGTTTTAGGTGGGTCCCGAACCACAATGAAGTGATTTTACAGCAGAGAGCAGTCTTTTTTACGGGCCAATCCAATCGTTCACCCTTACAAAGAGCGCCCAGGAGTTTCGCAGCTTATTTCTGATTGAACAGATACCTGCTACAGCAGTCGGCTATCAATTTCCCATCATTCAATCCTCTACATCATCATCATCATCATTGTATGCCTAAACAATAAACGTTTTTATTATCTGTCATCCAGGTCGTTTCATAATGTTATTCACGGTTATAAAATTCAGCACATAAATATTTCACTCATGAGTCAAGCATTGTACGAAAAATCACTTCAACAGTTTGTTTATCATAATATACTTGGTTGACCACTTGCCCGCTAGGTGTAGATAGTAGAGAAAATGTAATGTGAAAGATTTTTGTAATGCAGTTTATGGTCCTTTCTTCTTGGCGGAAAGTAACCACCATAATCTAAATAGGTATTTTACAATGACTTATGCCTCAGCTATTTAACGACTTCATTTTCCAGCAATATTGTTGTCTTGCCCATTTTCATAACTAGGATCGACTTGATATGGTCTTACATTTGGCAGCTGGAGCAGAATTTTCACACTATTGACGATTTTTTACAAGGAAATGCTTTTTGTGTTTACACGATGTGCATATTTCATCGTTCCACTTCTTGACTTTTCTGTTCTTTAGATGTTTGGGATGTTTGAAATGATGATGATAGTAGTCATAATAATAATAATAACAACATATAATTGCCTTGATTGCGTCGGTTGCCTTGGCGTTGGATAGGACGCACGTCTGCTGAAGACTAACACATTATGCTATGGCCACTAAGATCTCCAGACCTCACGCCATGTGATTCCTCTCTGTGTTTACCGCCCCCCCCCACAATTCCAAACGAAACTGAGCTGAAATACCGCATTACGAATGCAATCAAAACTATCAAAAGGGACATGTTAGAATGTGTTTGGCAAGAGCTAAACTACCGTACTGATGTGTGTCCTGTTCACCGAAGGAGCACTTACCAAACATTTATAAATGTTGAAAAAATGTTGATCTTCCAACTCTCATTAAGGCAAGTGAAATATTTGTATTGAATTTTCGTAGCCCCAAAGAAATGAAAGAGTATTAGTGGCTAGAACCTTGAAATAATAATTGTTTACACGTTAATATTTGTAAAAACCTCGTGATTTTCATCGACTAGGCTACATGTTTTGCCAACTTTTTCATTTATTTTTGAAGTGGAATGATCATCGAGATTCTTCAAAGACCTGAAGAACCGTTCGAGAATCATCTCTGATGGCTTCTCATCGTTGATTGAAAATGTCATGACACTTCAAAGTTTGTGACTGAGCAGCCTTGTCATCCAACTGGGTGATGTAGAAGGAGAAAATGTCAGGCAACATAGCAATATAGATAGATCGATATTTATTGAACAATTTCCACATGGCGTTTGGTGACAAAACATAATTTTCACACAAAAAATAAAACAAAATAATATTTTTTAAAGTAAAACATGTCATTGTAACATATCTATGTAAATTACATACAACCAATTGATTAAAAAGTATGAAAGAACAGATTAAATAAAACATGAATAAATATTCTCAACTAAATAAATAAATCAAACTTAACTGAATATAACTCTTAAACTCTAAAGAAGTGTTTAACTTTAGATGTTTTGAAAATTTAATGCAATAGCCTGTCATCAAGAACGTATATGTTCTTGAATATAATAATATAGAAGATTAAGTTATTTATACTAATTGATTTGACTATTATTTTATTTTTACCTGGTTCCGTTTCATTTTTCTTAATCTTTCATGGAAGTTGATTATGAGTTCAAATAATTTAGCACATTAATATTCAAAATTCACGATGAATTTTCGTCATTCAAATGCTGACACGAACGAAAAGTTTTTGTGTGCTATCACACATTTTGGAATTCGTTCAATCAACTAAATGCTTTGATTTCAATTTTCACTCGGATCAATAAATTAATGATGTAGTTTGGTATTTGTTTGAATAGGGCGATCAGTGTGATACTGGGTGAAGCATGGAGGACGCTGCCGCAAGAAGAGCGGGAAATCTATATTCGCGGCGCACGCGATCTGTCCGAGGAACAGAAACTGCTGCATCCTGACTGCTGGAAACGGAAACGATCTCACTCTGCCAGCTGACTGTGATCTCATGCAAGTCTATCTCATTCGATTGAGCTTAATGTGATTCTTATGATCTCCTTTTACTACAAATCTATCATAAGTTTTTTAACAATATGCTTTTAAAGATTTTTGAGCTTTTAAGCCAAGTAACACTTTCATCTTCCACTCAAAACTGGAATGTACCATACATTGCATTTGCCTGTTCTTCCATTGTTTGAAAAACATTAGTCTAATGTAGCTTATTTTTATATCAGCAACTGAACACATTGAGGTCTTTGTTCAACGCATTGAAGAATAATATTTTATTGAAAAAATGCAGTATCTCTATGGGCCTTAATGTGTTGGATCTCATTCTAATAAAGTATGTTTTTAAAAACTAACACAAATAAGATTCTCATCGTGCCAAATTATAATGATTTTATACAATTCTAATTAGATTTTAAGTAACCTTGACAGAAGTATAAATGCCTTAATTAAATTTCTTCTAGAAAAATTTCAGAATTTTATAGAACCGTATATTTTTATTAGTCTAGCCATGGTAACTATTTAAGGTATCATTAAAAAAAATAGAACAATCAACTCAGAATTCCCTCCAAATTGATTTGAGAATGGATAATTCATAATTCATTTATTTGCAGCCAATATACAATTCGGAACCCACCTAAAACTGTAGGTCCAACTCATCAATCACCATCATCCAACTCATTACCCACGCACAGCTCTAAGACCTATGTGGGCTTCATCCTCAAAAAAAAATAAATAGTAATGCAAGCTAAGTCATGATCAAAGTCATATTTCAATATCCACTAATAGCAACAATTATTTTAAATATTTCTTGATAACATCAATAGAAAACATTAATAAAAACAAAGTCAACGCATAGACTGTGTAAACCAACAAGTAAAACTGAGTCATATACCTTACAACATATGGATTTTTCTAAACAGGTTTTTATATATACCTATTTATATAAATATAATGTCTCAAAGTTGCGAAGAAATTACTAAGTAGGTAGTTTAAATACTGCCATCTGAAGTCATGAAAAGGACGAAAATTGTAATGGCTTTTAATGAAAGATGAAGAGTCAAAACAGAGTGTGGTGATCATAGCGTTGCCATAGCAACCACTTATTCACTTCAACTGTTTATTTATCATACTCTGTTTATTCATGCTGAGTTCTTCATTCAATAAATCTTATTAGAATGAAAGACCTTTTGAAAAGTAAGGCTTTATTGAACGAAGATTCAGCATGAATGAACAGAGTATGATAAATAAACAGTTGAAGTAAATAAGTGGTTACTATAGCAACGCTATGATCACCTCACAGAGTATCTTGGAAAATGAATTTTATGATAGGGATTGGGATATTATTAGAAGGAAACGAAGTAACGCTCAGCTTCAACTCCAGAATTTTCTTCCGTGTAATCTGAAAATGGATCAAACCGCGAATATATTGTGAGCTATTTGAATAGTTACAGACAAAGCTAGGACATGTCAGGTAAAAGAAAATGGAATAAATTAAAGGTGATGTAAGACGAAGATGTGAGAGAAGCGACAGGAATTGAAGAGGAGGAAGAGAGAAAAAAGATAGTTCTAGATCGTCAGCAAAATTATAGCAATAGCTTCGGCACTACTGATCGATCGGCTCCAATGGAAAATTTCCCGTTTTCTTTCTCTGTTTATAACATCCCAATCCCGATCATCTTCATTTTCTACCTTCTGTTTTTATTCTTCTTCTTGATTATGAGTTTATGGAAGTTGTTTATGAGTTAGAATGATTTAGCTCATTATTATCCCAAATCACGATGAATGCTCATCAGCGAAAAGATTTGTGATATCACACACATTAGAATTCTTCCAATAAAGTGAATGCAAGACCAAGCTAGAGGAGTCATCATAGTGTATTTAGGGGATAAATGTGGAAACTGTAAATGTGATCAATTTCACATTTCAACTTTCTTAAAGAAGTAGAATTTATTAATTTCGAATTTCATAAGAAGTAGACTTGTTGAAAAAGTTTTCAAAATCATCAACTAGAGCTTGCTTACTCTTGTATTTTTAACGCCTTTTCTACTACATCTCCATAACTTTCTCCATATTGGTGATAGTGGTGTTAGAAAACTCCATTTCTATTTAATGATCCTGAAAATTTTCACCGGCCAGCCCCATAAATACTACTGTACAATAATTTTTAATGATGGATGTAATGTTATTATTTTATAGTGTTTTGTAATCAGTAAAATTTCAAATTTCAAATTATGTGGTAGACATCCATAATGAATAAGACTTAAATGTTGTCACCACCACATTTATTATGAATAAACGAGATATTATAGTTTCGTCAGTCACGCCATTCCCAAACTCAATCAAACTAAAAGTTTAACAGAAAACAACTTCTCATTGTATGCCTTACACTGACTGATATTATTGGATAATAGAATGAAAGCCCCCAATAGACTGAACTTTGGAGCTCTGTGATTGGCTTATGGCTGAGACTAGACACACCCACTAGTAGCATGTTATAACCGTTAGCACTAGTTAGCAAGCAAATAACCGTTATTAATAACAATACAAAACAAAGTTAATAAACAGGTAGAAAACTGGTCATTAAGTACAAATCTCTATTTTTATTACGAGTATTATTAATTTCTCTACAATAATAATCAAGGTCAAAGAACAGGGGGAAGAGTTCGTGATAAGTCATGAGAATGTAAACAAATGACAAAAATGAACTCAAATATCCTGAAAAATAAATCTATTGACTCCACCGAGTAAATATCCTATTTACTTCGTGTGATAACTAGATAAAGGCGTATTGCACATCTCCAAAATGTTTACTATCTCTAGCTGGTAGCTATTTGTAGGTATATCTATCCAAGCTGTTATTGGTATCTTTATTTTTGTAGAACAAATTAGTTGTTTGATACGACTGTTGTAGAATCGAATAAATTGCAAGACCCATCATTACTTTATCCTCCCATGTAAACGTCACTGGCTCTAAGATTTTCATATTTAACTTTCATTCTATTACCGACAAAATCTATATAAATTCTCATAAACAATCACTCTTGTATTTTCAATTTGAATTTCATGATTTCTTGTCAAATCATCCAGTGATGCTAATATTTTGTTCAATGTGTTATTATATGAAAATTGTTATTCTACATGAACAAAATTACATCTAATCCAATGGAACTGGACAACATCCACTTCGAAAATAGTCTTTCATCACATTTTTATTCATATTCTAATACCAAAATGAACTCTTCAATACTCCTTTAAATTCCGACAAGGACAATTAAGATCTCAGGTATCCACCTCCGCCATTTTCAGAAAGATCTCAAATTCAATAACTTGAATTAATTAATTTAAAAATGAACGTAAGGTTTCTTGGCCTCGAACAAGACCGGTAATTTGACTGGTTGATTCTTATTTCGTTTGTATTTCATATTTTTTTATTCCATTTTACATTCAAACAGTAGAGCATTCAAGATTCTCAAGAAAATTTAGATGATTAGATCATCTAGTTTGACTAGGCTTATGATGATAATAATAATTATTATTGTGAATCGTCCTGTTGGCTACATTTTTTATTGCTGCTATTCCCATATGTATTTCTTAATTTATGTAATGAAATAATTATACATATTTTATGTTTACTATTTGTTCATCTAAGCATGTAACATGGTAGTAAATGATGTAGACAAAGAACTTCCATTATGTTGTTGTTTAAGTTTCTATATATTTTTAGCTCGTATTCTGAATTTCTGATTTTTTTTCTCACTGCTGACGAAGCCCACATGAGTCTGAGACTTGTGCTTAGGTAATGAAGTAAATGATGATGCAATGATGACCTTGTTATTAATTAAAATTTTTATCTTTATTCGAATTTCAAATTTATTCAAAATATTTTTTTAATTAAATCAATCAATTACAAAATCAACTTATCTTAAAATGTGTGTTTCCCTACAGGAAAACCTGTGTGGGATTATTAAATAATTATTTTTAAATTTTCATGTATTTATTCATTGGTATAAGTAGCCTATTGAATTTTTCAATCAAATCAAATAGATGATATATTGATGACAGATCAACAAATTCTCTCTAACTTTGTGAAATCTGTGGATGTTCCGTTATTTTCAAGCAATTGACGTTCACTGAATGAGAAACTCAAAATCATTTGGTGCTACCAAGTGTTTTATGGAACATTAAACCCCAGAATAAATGAAGAAATGTGTAAATTAATGCAGGTGCTGCTTGAATTTCTTAAGAATATTTTGTAATATTCTTTTTTTATCTGTCAGTAAGACATTAAAATTGTTGCATTTATTTCTGTCGCTCAACCATTGTGCTTTGTGGAAATAGTCTAATTTCTTTGTATGTATGACACTATAATATCAAATTAATTAATTAAGATCTAGTTCATTTTCCCTCAAGTTTCAATTTATAATTAATTGTGTGTCCAGAACAGTAGTTGAAAATAATTCAATCAGCAGTTTAATAAAAAATTGTTTTTATTGAACAATTTGTAGCTGATAAATGATAATTTTGTTATCATTTTTTGTTACGTTTATAACTTTTCCAATTCTAAATATTTCGTAAGGTATATAAACTTACCGAATTGAATGCATAATTCAATTGGTTAATATCATGAAATTACACTGCTGTTTCATACTTATACTACTTTATTGTATATAATTGTTATCATACTTTATTTGTTTACTTGTTCTCATTGTTTGTTTCTATCATAGCTGAAATTTTTCTTCCATTTTTCCACCCGTAATAGAAATAATACTGAATTCAATTGAATTTCTGCAGACATTAAATTTTTTTGTAATTAATATTTTAGATTGTGTTATTTGAATGCAACAAATTGTTAATCTTTTACAATTATTTTTGCATAATGACTAGTTTAGATTTTTCAAGTTTGAAAGGGAGCTGTGAATAGTCTTCTCTTTTTTTTGAAAGACATGTTTGCTGAATGTTTCATTGAAAAATCCTTTAATAGTTGAACCTCTTATAAAGTCTAGTTGAAAAATTATCTCAATTCCTCCCAATTTTAATATGTACCTTTATCATGTGTTCTGAATGGCTCAGGTATTCTTTCAACAGTTCTAAAAATCTATTTCCAGTATGATGGAGAGGAAACGGCTTTTTGAAAGTAGGATTGCTTCTGAATTTTGAAAATTTCGAAATTTTTAACTTTATTGTTTTCGACTGATTCTCCAATAAAATATTTTGATTCTCGTTATTCTTTTAAGAGCCAAAGGAATTTCGCTTATTTGAGTTTCATAACGAATTTTTTGTATATCAAGATAAGAACCAGTGCGATGGAGAACCTGAATGACTAACATCGCCATTCTAACGACAGTTTATCTGCCTGTTCATCTTTCTATTCCCAACTTTTTTACTAAGTGACGTTCATTAGTTATTCCCAACTTTTTACTAAGTGTTGTTCTTGTTCATTAATTTTTCAATCATTTTTGTAATGAAGTCATGAAAATGCACATTAATGTTCGAAGAGAGCTTTATCAAAACCAATTTCGAATTGCTTTACAATATAAAAATATTTTTCGTTGAGAACAGAGCAATGCCAAAATTTAAATTTTTCTGTTTTAAATTTCTATTACATTGATAAAATCAAAGTTATATGTTATATTGAATATTATTTTTAATTACCTTCCATTTTTATTCTTCCTATTATTGTTGTTGTTTTAAATAATATATTTCCAAACTGTTGGAAAATATGACAAATAGTGCCTTATATGTTGAAATGAAACTAGTTATACGAAACTTAATGAAAATAATATGTGTATAATTTTGCTGAAGGGTAATCCTTCCTTCATTTTATTATATATATACTTTATATTTTTGTTATTTTATTCATTGTTTATAATGATCTCATGTTAATGCATGACAACCATTGTCTTTCATAGTGCATTAATTCTATACAAAATTGTTCAAAGATTGCATTTTTCGGATTATTTTAGAACTTACAGTAGATTTGGATAGTGCTATACTGTATGTCGTATTAGTGACTCATAATATCGTTTGAGTAGCCAATGTAATTGCTATCAAAGTATAATGTGTGTATTTTTAACCGTAAATCATTTTTGTACTGCAATAAAGTAGGTTATACCTTTTTATAATTATTATAACTTCTCCTATAAAGACGGAAAATGTCAGTTGATACTCAATTATATGCTATTTGTATGGAATTTTAATAAAGTAGCCTTCAAAAATTCTGAATATTATTTAGTAATTTACTTAATCGTCATAAGGCTTGGGCTTGTATTCATAAACCTTCCTTGAGTCTTCCTCAACTCAAAGATAACTTGAAGTCTCCTTGAGTTAAAGAAGCCTCAGGGTAGTTCATGAGTATGGGCCTTATTAAACATTTTAGACCTTTCCAGGAAAAAAAAGTACATGTAATCCGCGGCTCCTGCAACTCCAACATAGTCAGCTGGAATACCTGGAATCAACCTAGATTAAACTTGATGTATGTAACAATAAATTTAGTTGAATTGATTGAACTTTAAACACAAGTGTACCTTTCCTTATACGGATTATAAATAACAGACTCCGCAGAAGTGCTTCATCCCCTCCACAAGCAGAGGAGTAGCCTTCTCCCCAAAGGATAATTTCTTTGTACTGTAATATGAAGTTTTTGACAATTTGAACATGAAGATATGTGGAATCCCTCATATGGAATAGATATTGTTCCCAAAGTGCTTCAAGGCATTTGGACCTCCCATGGTATTATGGTACCGTAAATTATTGAATCTGACAACGTATTCTTGGAGATTTCATTCGATTATACTCAAAGAAAAGTGTTTCATGTCATCAATTCTCGAATTCGATAATGTATTAATATTAATGTACAGGGTGATTCACATAGTGTTACTGGCGCTTTCTGACCTCATTGTACTAGCAAAAATAATGAAAAAAGTTTCACATGGTTAAAGATTTCGCCGAAAATGAGTGAAATGAAGACTTGCTGGAATCCTGGGAAGGTAAATTAAGAGACTAATTCAGTTAATTCTTATTGTTTTCAACCTGAAAAATTGAATACAACAGGTCTCAGAACCGTATCTCTCTTAGTTTTTGTGATATTTCAGTTGGAACATGAAAAATAGGGGTCGAGAAACTATTTTGCGTTTGACGTAAAATTCATTTCTCGAAAATATCAAGTAAATTATGCCAATGAGAAACAATTAATAGTTGATGAAAGTGAATTTTATTAGGCTACAAACACAGACGAAAATGATGGAATTTCAAAATTGAATTTTGTACAATTTTTGCTTTAGAAGTTTGTGTGTTATTTCTTATTTAACAAAGTTAACGTAAAAAAAGATGTGGTTTCTCGACCCCTATTTTTCATAAAATATTTCAGTGAAATATCACAAAAACTAAGAGAGATATGGTTCTGAAACCTGTTGTATTCAATTTTTCAGGTTGAAAAAAATAAGAATTAACTGAATTAGTCTCTTAATTACCTTCCCAGGATTCCAGCAAGTCTTCATTTCACACATTTTGGGCGGAATCTTTCATCCTGTATAACTCGGTAACGAAGCATTTCCGCAACTATGAACATATAAACTTTTTCATTATTTTTGCTAGTACAATGAGCTCAGAAAACGCCGGTAACACTATGTGAATCACTCTGTATACGGAGAATTCAATTGACTTGAAGCGTTTTGGTTACGATATCTCTTTCATAAGAGAGGTTCCTAACATTCTTGTTCAAATTGTCTAAAACTCCATGGTGCAGTAACATACAAAAGTCTCCGTTGAGCTAATGGGTGGTGTGAACAAAGTTGAGTATGCACTCCGTACTCAAGAAATTAAGTCGGCACTCAGGATTCTTGTTATGAAAAAAAAATGGAGTCAATCACCGCTGTTCTCACGCCTTCCGATCAGAGTCCACTCACTCAACTCATGAGTGTATACTCAATTTTATTTACACCACCATTGGCTATACTCCGAATTCATTCTGCGCTTGTGTGTTCCTAAATACCAGGTATTTCACCTAGAGTTACCAATAGTTCTTAGAATTTTACTCACTTAAATAACGAAAAAAGTTCTTCTAAAAATAGGTCCAGAAATGCTTTGTTACAGAATTGAAGAAAGCAGAAGTTGGCAACTAGCCCCATTTAGAAATGTGTAGTGTCTTCATTTCATTTGTATGTTGGTCACGTTCTATGTGAAATGAGGTGAAAAATATTTAAAACATTTCTGTAGTTACCGACTAATTATTTAATTTTGTTTTCCCCCATTCTTCACCCTTTTTTACATAGACCTTGACCAAATTACAAGTGAATAGAAGGCACTACAAATTCCTGAAGTAAATGAAGATAGTGGCCATCTTTAAATCTGTCATGAAGCATTTCCGGACCAATGTTTGAATGAAAGTTTTTTTATTAATTTAGTGGGTACAACAAGGCCATGTATTTTTAACTCTCTGGGAAACATTATGTATGAGATAGATCAAATTTCGTCACCTAAATGATATAACTGTGTGCAAATACTCTAAAATGTAACCGTTAGAAATCTTGAGCTTTCATTCAAGGTCTAGACTCTAGAGTCTCTTAAAGGCCTCTCCTCCTCTGAGAAAAGAAATGTACGGTATCTTAACTGGAGAAAAATTTACAAATATTTTTGTGAGTAGTGGGAGGTCGTCTCTACAAAAAAAATCGTCGAATAAATATACAATAATTTATTGGAAAAAATATACATTGATAATTTGGAAATAATTTTGATAACCTAAGCCGCCAAGTTGATCATGAAACATTGCACGGGATAATAATGTTTGTAAGAAATATCTAGAAAACATGTACTTGAGGTACATCGAAGCCAAGAAGATGAACATTTAATGGGATAAGAGAAAGAAGAATAAAAAAAAGTACTTGAGTATACTTTATATTAAGCATGACTCCAATAATATTATAAAGATAAGCTACTATAGTGTTTACATCATATTAACAGTGTTAGAAACGAAATAATTTATAAAATCACAATACGTCCAATGCAACAACGTAAAAAAGAAAAACTCCTCAACAATTTAATATAGGTACTCAATTATATTCATTTATATATAATATATAACAACAGTTTTGTGTATGTTACAATAATACATTAATTTATTTCAATCTTTAAGATATGATTCACTATTTAGGTGTACGCCTTGATTAAATTGCCTCCAATCAGTTCATTATCAACACTAGGTCACAAAAGCAGAGGTTGAATGCCTTTCAGTTAGTCTTGCTGGATAAAGGAGTGATTTGATTAAACACCAAGAATAATGATAGTTTACTATGAAACTTTGAACAAAACAGCAAATATGTCCTCTTAGTGAGTAGGCCTACTGTTCTTGAAATAAAATATATTATTGTGTCATTATTAGTTTTATAGAGTACAATAATAATTAGGCCTTGACAGTTAGGATGACGGTGGATTCACTATAACCATTATTTAGTTAAGATATAGCATATTAACTCCTTTTGAGAAAAAAAATTGAAGTAAGGAAATCACTCTGATAATATTAATTTCCTAGCCTCTAATCAATTATAACTTTATTATATTCCAATCAATCATCACCCTTCACTATCAACTTGTATACTGATGTTAACCTGCATAATGATATGCATTCTCTGCTGAATACTGGCCATTCTACTCCAATATCCGTTTTGTAACCTTTCATTTTAACATGAAATCTGATAGAAGAAATATTTCCAGGCTTCAAAATAATATTAATCGTATTACACATTATTTCTAAGTTAAGCAGTCAAAAATATTACTATATTATCAATATTAATTATTTGAAAATGTACACTGTTCGGTTCATTTACACAGGTGATACTACAATAAACCTGATGCTACCATTATCATTCATGTAAATTGCACACAAACTATATATTATTTATATTTCTCGATAATTCAAATTATATTTTTTAATCACAAGATCACTCAAAAATATAACTAGAAACCTTCAAATGTATCAACAATTCAAATTATAACTATTGAATAGATATTATTTATGATTCTGCCTAAATTATAACATGCTCAGAAATTTCGTTAGTTTCTATACTAAACTCAGTGAATAGAATATTGGTGCCAATAATATATGGATATCATTTTATTCTCACTTACAATTTTACTATTTTAGGTGATAATCTAATCAAATTTTCACAAATTTCCTAGCAAACTGTAGGTACGTTATATTTTACAGCAGCCAAGCTTTCTAGACCAATATTCATGCTTGGGTAAACGAGTGACAATTTCATAATGCTGTTGTCTCTAAAAACTCCAACACTGAAATATTGTTAATATAGCTTTATGAATATTTTATTCACATAATGAATACAGAATACCAAAGTGAGAAAAGTAGCTTTTTGCGTATTTCTTTCACTCATCAGTCTTCCAATATTATTCATTCACATTGAGCTGTGCATGCAATTTTAATGAAAGAGGCTATCTTACTTTAAATCTGTTAAACATTTTCTCTGATTGGCTAATAAAGTCCATCTACAGTACAGTAGGATGAATTAGATTGAACTAATATCAACTTGAGTGGGTTTAAAGGAATTGAATTTATCAATTCGATATTTATTTTCAGTAAAAGATGCACAAATTTCTTAGTAAACTACTCTTTCAGTATGGAGCAAGCCCGGTTTCTAAGGAGGAGTCAATACAATCCGTTTCAACCTTTGAAGTACCGCTTATTAAAGGTCATGTCCTCTGGTTTTCTGATATCACAATTTCTACATAGTCGATATAGATGGATCAGTATTGTAATATCCAACTTCGTCTTAATTTTTCATCTAGATAACAATTTATTATAAGACCCATAAATTTGCTTACATCAACTCTAATATTTATATTCATATTTTCCTTTTTCCTACTGCTCCTGTTCCTCCTAATCGTCATGATTCCTCTTCTTTCCTTCCTTCTTCTCCTTCTCCTCCTAATTATCATTGTACTCCTCCTCTTCATTCTTCTACTCCTCCTCCTGATCCTCATCCTCTTCCATAAACACTAAATAAATCAGACTTTCATCAAACGAATAAGAAAAATTAAATTTCGAATGCGATTTATGTGATATCGTATATGATTTTTAATTTGCTCATTGATTTTATGTCAAATTACATTCACTAAAGATCCTTTATTTAATGTATTTGGTGAGCTAGATTTTTAAAATAATATTAAATTCATATGCAAACTTATTTAGCCCAGTTGCTTTTATAATGTTGGAACAGAAACAAATTTCATCTTACAAATGCCATGCAATATGGAATTAAACTATTCAAGATGGACAATAATTTTTTTGTTTAAAAAATTCGATAGACATTTTTTTCCCTTCCGTAAAAACAATCGCACATCATATCAATTGTCTAACTACCCTAATTTATAAGTTACTGTACTTCTCTAAAAATGACAATAAAATTAATTATCTTTACGCAACTGTTCGCAAAGCTGATAATCGTGTATTTATGTTTAAATCGTATGTTTATTAGTTGGTGAATTTAATTTTACTGCTTTCAAATTATCAGATAAGATCTTTCATAATACACAGTAGTTCATTCCAATAGTTTTTATAACATTCAAAGAAATATTAAATGCAAGAGACTTTCACTTTGTTGGAAAAATAGCCGCTATCAAATAGTGTGTGCATCAGTAAGACTACAATTTGTGTTATAAAATAAATCTAAAACAATTTCCTATTACATTTCATATCTCTACAATTTTTTACAATTTATTTAATGCATGATACCTAGGAAGTTGAATCCCCCCATTGATTAAGTCATTAATGTTACCTATGAATAAGTTCAAGCGGAAATGAACTTTGAACTTATGTTATTGTCATTATCTACCATTCATTCTCTCAAGACCTATATTCACCGAGTGAATTAAACCTATTCAGTTGTTAATTGGGTTACTACTAGCATAGTTTGAAATTGTACATTAATTTAATGGTACATGAAACGAGGCTGATTTTTCGTAACTGGATGTAAGCCTGGAAGCTCTGTTGATATTTCAACCTCAAATTATAAGTGGATACATTTTCAAACGATCTTGAACATAAGTTTGATATTTTTAAGCTTTTTCATTCAAATAGGAATAAACTATATTAAATTACCAATATCAACATTGAATTTTACAGGTTTCACGCATATTACATTGATTAGATTACAATAACATGGCTACAGACGGGATTACCATATTTCCACTTTTATAAACTCTAAATTCATCAGATAACAATGTTGGGGAAATAATAATTAGAATACTCTAATTTTAAGAATATTACTGGTATAATTATAACAACTACAGTCTGAATGGTAAGGGAACCTGAGATAAATATATAAACAATAAAAATATATTCGCTGCTAGATATCTAACTTAAAATAACAATAAAAATCACAAATTAAAAATGAATGAATAAGGGACACAATTTGAAGTATGCACAGAATTTATAGTTCATTCATAATCAACAAACATATTTACTAATAATATCAACAAATTAACTTATCGTAACTTTAGCAATCAATAATACTTTATTTACAGACGATTACATGTGCTGATTATGTATGGAATATATTTTATCAATATTTCCTTGAAATACAGACGAATAAGATTTTCTGTTTCCAGTATATTCTCGATGAGAAAAATGTTAGCAGATCTTCAATCTTCAAGTACCTTGACTTCTCTTCTCCTCTCACGTTTCTTCATTCTGAAAATTGTGAAATAAAAATATTATAAACATTATTAATAACCTGAAAATATTTTTTTAGCAAATTTGAAATTTTATAAAATTCACTAGAAATGTATTCATGTTTAAAATATCCAGTGAAAAAAATAATATGAAACTGCAACATTAAATGTTATTTCATCAGCTCGCAGGCCTACTAATGAACGATGTGAAGTAAATTTCAGCTAGAAAAAATGTATCTTTTATAATATAGTTATAGAAATCATAGCTCACAGAATAGCTTGAAGGGATTTACCTTTAAAATTGAAAGGTTTCTAGATTTTTGGCATACCAAACGGTTGTATAGTTTTCATAACTAATAGCTAGAATTAAATGCAAGTAGTGTGGTGGACATTGACTATAAAAATCTTCAGATCCTCTTTCACATACAAGAACTCATAACAATGGGATAGAGTTTCATTTCTAATTATGGCAATCTAGCACTAGACTGATAATTAGCAATATTTCTGTGATCTGAATTGATTCAATCATTACAATAAGGAGAGCGTCCTTTTTTAATTTGTTCCATTGAAAAAATATTTCTTATAATAATAGTTCTAAAACGACACCGGTACTACTCTAACTCAAATTGGTTTCTTTTCTTCAATCTTCTCTTGATGTCTAAATTTTCTTGATGTTGGGTTGTCTTTGGGTGATCGTGATGTACACGATAAAGTGAGATTTTGTGTACCGTAAGTCAGTCACTCAGATTTTTGGCGGCGGAACGGCCTCACTCAAAAATCTACGAAAAGTTTTTTCCACGTATAAAATAAAATGAAATACCGCAATGAAATAAAATGAGATCAAACAATTCAGTTCAATCATTTTTCATACTGACCATAGAGTTCAGATTTTTTTAAATAAAATTATTGGGTAAAATATTTTTAACAATGATCGTTATCAATTAATTCTATGAGTAGTAGTAACTTCCTATTTTTACAATAAGAACTCATAAATATTAAGAGATTTGCAAAATCAATTATAAACAAAGATACTTAATTGTAGTGATACACAATTTGGGAAGTGATAGCCGAGTGCCGTAGCAGGTATCTGTTCAGAGATAAGCTACGAAATTCCTAGGCGCTCTTTGTAACGGTGACCGATTGGATTGGCCAGCAAAAGACTCTGTTCTCTGCTGTAAAATCACTTCCCGGTGGTTCGGAACCCACCTAAAACTGTAGGTCCAACTCATCATTAACCATCATCCAATTCATTACCCACGCACAGGTCTCAGACCTATGTGGGCTTCATCCTCCCAAAAAAAGTTGGAAAGTATGATCCAATTAATCTACATTCCCTTTTAAAAATTACGACTGCAAGTTTTTAGTATTACAGGAGATGCTCATTGGAGCATCCATAACTCGATAATAATCACTATCTCAAACTCGCATGCTGTAGAATATTGTATGACAGATTGGAGCGCTTGAGTGCCATCGTTACACAATGGGTTTGATTGTGCATACGGTGATTATCATTGAGGATTGGATGCCCCACTAAGTGAGGACCCTCATTAGTGTACTTATTATTTATCAATCGTATAATCACAAATGTATTGCATCTACAATCTTCAAATGTTTTGTGTGGTCAGGAGAGACATTTTGAGTTGTCTGACCGCAGTATTTGCCATCTCATTGTGCGTTTAATTTAACAAATTGGAGCAAACTAGCTTCACACTTTAATTTTTTTGGTTGTGTTTACACTAGAAAATTGGCACTTATCAAGTGCAAAAAGTTACTGTTAACATCGCTGTTTTTGATGAACCGAGAAATTCAAGATACATTATCTGACAAAAACAGGAGAAATAGAATCAAAATGAACAAACCATTTAGTCTTTCTTGTCGTCCTCGGGATCCTTGAGTGTGTGCCACTGGGCGATGGGTCGCCGGGGCGATGCCAGCATGTCAGACCAGTGGCGCAGCTCAGTGCCGCTTGCGTTGTAGCCCAATACCACTTTTCCAATCGGCTCTGATGTTCCAATTCTGTCATAATCCACCACAGTCACTACTAGCTGCACTTTCTGCAAGTTTACAATAAAAGAAATTGTGGTTTCAGATAAAAGTTCAGAAGTCATTTAAAATTGAAGAAATTAAATTATTTAGCTATAGATTCTAAATCTCTTCACATTCATACGATTAAATAATTTATTAATTGAAGGAGTTGCCAGCTTGTCTGATGGGAGACCGCCATTTCTATTTTTAATAATTATTTTTTTATTCATCACAGCACAGTACAGAGAAAAAGCACAGGCAAATGAATATCATCAAGGAAATTTACCTAATATTAAAAATGACTTAATACTACACTACTTAATAGTACTTAATGGTACCTTCTCACAATACAATGAAAATCACACATTAAAAATTTATAAAATACGGTCTCACACAAAAACATAATTATTATTATTTCAATCACATTCCATCCGAAAAGAATTCGTCTACTGAATAATAAGCCTTCCTACTCAAGTATGTATATAATTCAAATTTAAACATTTTCTCACAAACAATACTTTTCAATTCTGATGGAAGCCTAGAGAAAAATTTTGGACCTTCATAACTAGGCTTCCTCTCAAAAATACTTAGTCTGTGGCGCTGAACTGCAATATTGTTTCGCCGCCGTGTATTGTAATCATTGATAGATCGATAATACATGTAATTTTTTGAGGTTCACTTGAAAAAATTGTATTATTCTTTAAAAAAGACAGCAAAATTGATTAAAAAAAAACTTGCAGAAACTCATGAATGGTTTGGTGTCTGGAGCAAACCGGCCAGTCAAATGAAATTCAGGCTCCAAACAAATAACAGTCTTGGCCAGAAGTAATCTAAAATATTGCAGTGATAGCTTTCTTCATAATGCCTAGGCTGCTGAATGGTCTGGGTGGCTCGGTGGATATATTCTCAGACAGTCTGGGAGTCTTTAAAAGTAAGATTCACACATTGCTTTCTCGTCAATAAACCTGTACCCTCAAATATATTTTATATCAATTTGTTTTGGATTTTCTTTAATTTCTTCTTTTTCTTCTTCTTCTTCTTCTTCTACTACTACTACTACTACTACTACTACTACTACTACTCTCCCTGTTTTCCTTTCATTCATATTTTCCTATCCCACTTGGCCCTTCCATCATCATGTTCATTATTTTCATTTTTCTCACAATAGTTCAGTAATTTTTTGAATAAGACCTTCTTAATCACGTTTTTTTTCTCTTTATATTTGTACTTAGTACGTTTTTTCTCAAATTCTTTAAGTTTGCTTGTGGTTTACTCTATTTAGAATGCTGTATTTATGTTAAGGAGGCAGTTTTGGGTATATTACCTGTTGCCTCCAAAGAATATTTGTATCAAATAATAAATTTTTAATGTGTATTTTCTGCTTGATCTAGAATGCTTTGAATAGGGTTTGAGAAAAATGTTTTGGGCAATTGTTAGGCCATTTTAGGTTCAGGAAATCATGTGAACTCGTTCGTTACTTCTGTCAGAGAATATTAAATCTTTAAGTATTGCTTGGTTGCATGCTCTTGCTTTTGCTTAAGCCACAATAATATTTGTCTAAGCCTATATCAAGTCTCACTCATAGCGAAATTACTGATAATATAAGGAGATTTAAAAAAGCAAAATTATTAATAAAATATTTTTGATTATAGTTGCAGGCTTGTTCGAAAGTATGATCGTCAAATGAGTAAATTGATATCTATTAAATCCATCTATCAACTATACTAATCCATAAGAAAATCCTTCATAAAAAATTCTGTAATACCTTTTTTATTTTAGGCTAGACCCTAAAACTTTTAGAAAAAACACTTTTCTAAAATTTATATTTTGATTAAATTATTATTTTGATTAAATTATTATTTTGAATGGAAAGAAAAAAGGATAAGCTCCAATACTCTTTTATAACTGAAATATTATTTTTCTATTAAAGCTATGCAGTAAATTTATTAAAAAAAAATCTATTCAATACATTCAATAGTATTATCTATTTTTTTAATTCAGTGCTTATATGATGAAAGCAAAGAATATTGTTGATTTCATACCTGTATTTGTTCGAATGGTACTTCAAAAGAGAATGATTCATTGTAGTAAGGGTTGAGAGTACATTTCTTGATGCTAGTCTTCTTCTTCTTCAGTCTCTTTCCATTCTGCATCAGAGCTATTTTAACGTAAGGATCTGTAATGCAATAAAATGAGTTTTATAGAAAAAATGTTTCATCCTTTTCTTCTACGATATAAATTGTTTATTATATGTTTACCTCATTTTCTACAATATGTATATCAATATTGTAAAAAAAACATTAAACCCAAAGTAGCATCTTTCAATTTTTGTGGGATCTTCGTCACGTATACGCTCATAATATAATTATGATTCCTAAATAATCATTCAAAACTTTTGAATGCGAGGGCAAATAATCAGGTAGGAACATTTGAAAGCTTATGAAAATAGCTTTTTAAGAGGCATAGTTCGGATTGATAGTAATAATAGCAGTGGGGTATATCAGTTATACTTTTTATTTAATTATGAAAACCATATGAATATTGTAATTAACCATAAAAACTATATTTTACCAATTTATTTTTGAATCCTACTATTGTAATCAATGATTTCATACATTGAGAACCGTATCAAAATTGACAAAGTTGATAGCATAAACAAATAATTTTTATAGGCTGCTTATAAGAAATTCACATGTATTAGATGAAGAGAGAATATTATAAGAATCAAAAAGAGATAGGGTATGCTCAAAAATGTATCAGGACGTGAAAGAGAAGAAGTAATAGTATTAGAAAAGTTGTTGTAGCATTTTTTTTTGAAAATTTGAAAAAATATTAAAATTTGATACCTTAAATTAGGTACACTACTATACTAGGTAATTTGATCACTAACGATCACATCAAACGATCAAAGAGCATGAATAAATAAAATAATGATAAATATCTCAATTCATCAATACAGTATAGAGCTGTAGGCCTAATAGACAAATATTCTTATACCATAAGAAAATTATATATTTCTGTTTACCATGTTTTTCTGGCTTCCTAATAAATATACAGCCTTCTCTATCCAAATAAATTGACTCTTGAAATTATACCTCTACTACAAAGAGTGATAATTATGTTTTATAAGCAATCTAGTGAATATTTTAATTAATAGTTCTCACACATGTTGATCAAATTTTACAAAATAATTAATCTGTGGTTTCCCATTGAATAAATCGAATCTTTTCGTTCATTTGTGGATATCATGCAAGAATATTCAGTTCTTGGTCGCTTTACTTAATAGTTCTTGATTGCTATGTTTTTGTTAGTTCTAGATTGATCACATTTTCCAAGAAGAAATAACTAAGAGGTTGATAGTTTCTTTAAAATTGAAGGCTTGTTTTAAGTTTTTTTTAGGTAAGAAAAGCTTTTAGGAAAGGGGTCAGTAGCGATCCCAGCTTTCGAGTTTGGGGGGGGGGGGGTCCAAAATGGGATTTTGTTGACCTATTTTTGCAAGAGTGCCTCTCTTTCCTACCCCCTTCGCCAGTAAATTTCCGATATTGGGGGCTCGTGACCCCCACGACCCCACCCTTGGTATTCAACAATTTCTTCTCCTTCCAAGTGGACATACAGCAGGTATTTTACCTGAAAGTCCTCCAACGTCCATTTTCTTCAGGTTCTTAGCTTCCAGGATAACAACGGTCAACTTTCCAGCAGTTGGCACGTAACGCAGCGAAAAGCATATATCTCCCAACTTATTTTCCTATGAATAGAAATATTGAATAGATATCCATTATTGCATGTCAAAGTGAATTGTCAATTGAAAATTTTATCAAACAAGTTAAATCAAGTGAAGCCAACAAATGTACAGCTCGGTCCTCCTAAAATATAGAAGTAGAATGAAATTTATACAGTTTACACAATAAATGTTTCAAAAATGACGTATTTTTAGTAAGCATCAAAATGAGTAGCTCTAAGAAAACAGCATTACTTTGCTTCTACAAACGAAGTTTTTTTTGGTAGAAAATTTAATGCACGGTAGAACAAAGAAATAAAAGGAATCAACTGATTCATAATACGTTTTTGGCACAAGTAGTTTCATTAGAAAATTAATTATTTGAAAATAAGTTATCTTAATGATACAAATTATAAACTGATAAATACATATTTCGGTTTTCTTGACGTGCAGGTACTTCCATTTTAACAAATTAATACAACAATGATGAAAATTTTTAAATATCTTACGCCAGAAACGGTGCTGAAAACGCATGACTGACTACGTATAGGTTCAATGGTTTGCATCGAGTAGCCTCCGGTATTCAAATATGATATATTTCACCTTTAAATTCAGTCCAATATAGTAAAATGTAAGTGTTATTCTGTATAAGCCTATATATAACAATGGTTGAGTTGATGGGAGCCTTATCGTTTATTGGTAAATGTAATTTACCGAAAACCAAGGGGTCTGATTGATCTATCAAATTCATAGACATTGAAAAATTGAATAAAGCAATCAACCTCCTTAGTTTCCGGTGAAATTCCATTTACCGGTAGACGGTAAGGCTCAAATAAAATCAATCATTGTAAGGCTCACGTATGAATCATTTTTTTTTAGAATCAGTAGGGTTATTTAAAATGTTCTTCTTTATAGGCAAACATAAATCGCCGACGAGATTGTCAGCTCTTTTTAAAATTCAAGTACTTGATTCCAGTACAATACTAAGATAATAATAATAATATCGTGTGACCTGGCTGGCTCAGGTCTGGTGTCAGTTATCAGGTCGCACCTGAATAAGTTCAGGGCCTCTGACATGACTTAACGACTGTTTTTAGGCAGCCGGGACCGACAGCGTAATGTGTCCTATTATTATTATTATTATTTTTACTAAGATTATAGAAGAATTACAAAAAAAATTATATACAAATATATAATTGTAAGACCCATCAGAAGCACAGCGTTTTATCTGAAAAACATAATATCACAATTTTTTAATGCAAATAAAAAATCTACTGTAGGTACTTTAATATGGGGAGAATATAAATCCAAAGTATCAATGAGAGCAAAAAATAATTAAACTACAGTACTGTACTGTATTAATTAAAGAAAGAAACTGTACAGTACTACATGGATATTTTGAAAGTTTTCAAGTTTTTTTTGTGTAACAGTTTGTGAATTTAGAGCTGAATTATTTTCCCACTTTGCATCTAGTTTTCCAAGTTGTCAACAATTTATCACCAAATTCTACGGATCTATAATCAGGTATGTATTCTCCACTGATGTATTCTAATCGAAATAAATCAACAGAAAAAATCATATTACTCTCTATTGTACATCAATCTGGGTAGTTTTGAAATTCGAATTTCTTAAGGAAATTCTATGACGACAAAAATTAAAAAACATCAAAGACTAGAAAGAATGTTTTATAAGAGTAAATGTAAATATTTTATAGTAGTACTCTCTCCAGAGTACATAGCATCATTTTTTCAAAACAATAACATTTGTTTGAATATTTCTTTAAGAAAACTTTCTTCAAGGACGATTAATGTCTGTATTTTGTAACTTTGTGGTCAGTTCATTCATATTTTTCTGGAATTTTAGTCTGCTTACAAATAAATTTATTACTCTCTGTCTTGTGACAGAGAAATTTAGAAAAATCGCTATGTGTTTCATTTTGTGATGGTGGTTTTCATCGAGGGATGAATGCTTCACTGACCAAGCACCCTTTTAAAAAATTTGATTATAAAGAATAATTTTCTGTCTTATCGTATATACAATATGATAATTAATTTATATATTACAAATCATCAATGAATATAATAGTTCAGCCTTCATAGAAGCTGAAAATAAACTACAAACTATAATACAATGTAATCTTCTGAAATACAGTACAAATATGAAAATATAGTTTATTTAAAATAAGACCCTGTTGGGACCTTAATAATCTACACCCATTTTTAATGCGAAAAATTAGAAAGCGAATATGATATGAAAAAATATTACAGAAATACTACTCTGGTTTTACTTTCTCACCAATTTCAGTTTTATGTATTTGATAGTGTTTTTGTGTTTGTGATATGGAATACCGTCCAGTGTGTGTAACATGAAACATGGTAGAAAAACATGTCAGAACAGAAAAGAATGAACAAAATCTGAAAAAACTGGTACCTTCTACTAGCACTTTGTATGATACCAATAGCATTGACCTGATTTTGTGTAATGAAGATTTTTTCCAGTTCTTCAATGATAAAAATATAGGGAATATTTTCTATCATGCCGAGTTGTAACGAGCATTTTTTAGAAACTCTTTACAAAATAGATCGTACAAATTACAAATTAATTGTTCAATTACTATTCATTGCTAAATTTACCATATTTTGTCATTTTTCTGATTATAAGTTACCATTTTTCCAATAAAGTATTGGATTTGTCGGTTTGATTGATATTGCAACTAAAGATACAATAATAAATTCAAGATGATAAAATTAGTAGAACTGGTGTGGATATTATGAAATCTTTTCATAATTGAAACAAAACAGAAGTTGTCAAATTTCACTCAACTTTAATAATTTGTGTCACAGGATGTGTTAGTAAAAGACGAAACCATGGTCCTGTGACTCAAATTATTAAAGTTTAGTGAAATTTTACAACTTCAGTTTTGTTTCAATTAATTCAAGATGAACGGATAACATTCATATGAATAATATTTCATATTATTAGATAAATGACAAATCTGTGGAATTGAAGCTGTCAAATTATTATAATATTTTCATAAACTTCACAAAATGTTCTGGGCGGAATTATGTTTGAAAGTAGTGTCATCAATGCCTATTATTGTTCACCATACAGGCTCCTGAGTAAACCTATATAAATAAACCTATTTATCATACATATATTATGATACTCAACAAGAGAATCGAACAAATAATAATAATACATAAATAAATATTATTTGAAAATTCAACATCTTATAACACATATAGTACGGTAATCTCCGAATTATATACAGTAGCTGTAAAAAAAATTTAATTAGACAATCACACATACATTACTCACAAGAATGAGACAAAAGAATGCACTACCTGAACTTTAAACAATGTAAAATATCAGGAGTATAATTGTTACCACTTTTTGTGGTAAAATAATACATAAAGTGTCCTAATATGTAAAACAGCTGGAATATTTTTATCCAGTTCTAATCACATCCCATAATCCATCCAGGTAGCAGTTTTGGATTGGAATATGTACGATATTAAAACTCACAGCAATCATGAAAAATGTCCCACAAGTTACACTAAATTTAAATTTAAAAAATTATTCTATTCCTGATAAGCTTCTTTTGGCTTGTAATTACAAGTATCTCCCGATAATAATGATTATTTTTTATTCAATATTATTCAACTAACAAGTGCAGAAACCTTCCAGTGTTGCTCTGTAACATTTCATCTTTAAATCGTTTTTTTTTCGTAGATTACGTCTTGGAGACTCTAGTTAAGGAGTATAAGACAAGTCAGATCAACAATTAATTACTATATCAATTAGTTGGGGTAAGGCTTAATTTTGATGTGAAAGGAACTCTTGTACCGTACACTATAAAAAGCTTTATCAACAAAATATTTTTTCAATTGTTTTTCAAATATTTCTATCTTTTCAAGACTCTTTAAAAACTGCGGTAGCTTGTAAACTGAATGAGAGCAACACATTACGAATCTGTATGAACCCTCACTTAAGTACCCTTAGATAGATAGATAGATGAAGTACTTTAGATGCTGTAAAGTAAAACATTTGAAAAACGTTTTCAATCAAATCAAAACACTTAACCTAATTAATGTCCACTGATACTTTCAAAGGACTTCTAAATAGCCAGCTTACTTCTATTGAAGCAAAACAATTCTAGAACGGAGACAGTCACATCGACATAAAACTGCTACCTAAATTAATCACAGTTAGTTTACAACACCAAACACCAGTTACACATCAAAATAAAATTGAACGTCTACAAACATTTTTCAAAACATCCTGATCTATACCTAAGTACTTGAATAAAAAAAAACTTTTTATTCATTACAGTATTGTCTGAATTATTATTGGAATTTCAGGATATTTTGATTTATTGTCAAAAAATCAAAATAAACCACACATTTTTGCCTAAATAACAATAGCATTATTACGAACATGGAAGCGTTACAGTATCCATGTTATGCTGCATAAAGCGGACACATTTCTATGTCCAGGGTGGTTCCGGTTTATTTACAATAGAGGTTTTGGGTGTGACAAAGGAATCGTGGATCCATCTAGGCATATTTGAATAGTTTGCACACCTTGCTTCTTCATTACTAACAAGGCTCTTCAACATGCTGGGTGTAGTTGTTAGATTTGAGGTCTACTAGTCATTCAAATAGATAGCGGTGAGTTTCAGAATTAAATTGATTATAGATTAAAATATTGAAATACCTAAAGGTAATTTAATGCACAGTTAATGTAAACCGTTTGTTAGGAAAATGTTTCTTAAAGATTTTGTTTGAGAATGTAAGGGTTTGTGTGTGTGTGCTTTTTTAATTTTTGAATGATGTTCTATTTTATTATTTTTTATGAATATAAGTATCACATAATTATTTTTTTTTATATTCTCATGTGAAAAATGATAAGTTGATGTTTAAGTATGTATAAGTGGATTCCAATTAAAACTGATGATTTGAAAATAAATTCTTTTATTTCTTAGAACTGTAGGAATCTTCAAATTGAATTACATTATTTATTTCTCACACAACACTATTCTCTCCAGCTATTTATGTTTGGTTGCAGTTCATTTCCCATGTACAAATATAATAGCGGTTGCTAATTAAACAACCAAAGGATTTGATAGGAAGAGTACGTGTATAAAGAAGAAAATTGATTGCTGCATATCCAATATTAAGTGAAAAACTCGAAATACAATAAATGAATCAATTGCTGTGATAAACTTACTCAACAAACCTATTTCTTGAAAGAATCATCAATCAGAGGCCTACTCTCACTACAGTACTAGAGCGTTACATTAACATGGAATGGAAGAAATTTTAAATTTAAAAATATTAAATGCTATTATTATTATTATTATTATTTTAGTTATGTAACTACGATAACACATTTTTTACAAATTGATGTTTAATTATGTTTTAAGAAACTTCTAGATACAGTTCAACTTCCGAAGCAGGAGTTTCTAAAATAACAACAAATCTAAATTGCTGAGCAGGAAATTTTGTGCAGAATATTATTTTGAGAAATACATAAAATTGAATAATTGAGTAAATCAATATTTTTAATAGTCTAGGTACTCAAATTTGTTTATTCAAAATCGTTACTGATGGAAGATTTTCTCTAAAGAAATCACCTGCACTTCTTGGACAAGTTGATATTAAACTGTAGGCTTGAATAGTGGCCCATGAATAGTTTCCCATCAGGATCCTGAATGTATTGACTGATAGAAAATTGCGGTTACAAATTATTGCATAATATACTTCAAGCAGAAAAATCGAAAATAATTATTATTGAAAAAACTTACCGTTTATAGAAGAAACGTACCTGGTTATATGAACGCCTATGATGGAAGAGAATTTAAAAAAAGCAAAAGTCTCAATGCAAACTTTATGTATATACAAAATACTAAAATGATTATAAAAATTTAGAAGGATTATTAATGAGAAATGAAATAGCATTATTGTGGAAAAATGAAGAGAAATTCCTTATATTTTATTTTATAATTTGGCTTATAAATACCAATCTACTCATTTAAATAATTTTTATTGTCCATGGGTTTGATTTATAAAACTTGAATTTCAGTCAAAGTAAAATATTTTTCCAATTCAATCTCAAGTTAATTGATATTCGAGTTGTCTCTATTCCGTATTCCGGAGGAAACGAACTACGACTTGAATTGAAACTGGCAGAAGCAGTATAACTATTAATATGTAGAATCTTGCTGTGCAGAACTGACCTTTTTGAGTCTCCGCGGACGCGTTTCGAACTATGTGTTTCTTCTTCGGCAATTGGTTGCAGACTGATTGGTTATCTAGTCTGCAACCAAGCGCCGAAGAAGAACTATATAGTTCGAAACGCGCCCGTCGCGACTCAAAAATGTCAGTTCTGCACAGCAAGATTCTACATATTAATAGTTCTACTGCAGTTCTCAAAAAAAGGATATACACAACAATTATAGCAAGATATTTCTGAGAGTTTTGAATTCTAAAAGCAGTGTAGGCCTATGTTTTATTTTCAGTAGCAATTTCGAGTGAATTTTAGTTTCAATACATTATGAGAGGTAGTATTCTAATAATTTTCTCTTTCTCATACTAACTTCGTCTTTTCGTAAAAATCATCACTGACCCTGGTTTTTATTTTTTATTATCTGTTCTCATCAAATTTCTATAAAATCAATCGTAAAATGAACCATACAATTATTAAATATTGTATTAAATTGGCATCTCCTAGTCTGTCCTCACAAAAATTAAGACTGATAGGCCTGCTGAACTTTTCCAATTATTAGAACATTAATCTTGGATCTGCTTATTATGAATCATTATTAGTCATCTGTATCTGCAAAATAATTTTAAAAAATCCATTCTTAAGGCATTTATTACTTGTCTTTGTTAATTTGATGTAAAAAGTGATGACCTAGCATTGGATTTAGAATTCAGATTGCTATCTTTAATAAGGGTAGATGCTTCCATAAAGCTTCAATTTATGGTAATGTATTTCATCAAATTGACACTTTTTAAATTAAAATTTCTATTTTTGCTTTTAGTTTTTTGCTCTGACTAAATATTTTCTAAGTTGTCAGAAATGTGTAGCCTATGTGTGCTGAAATTGATCATTATAAAGTAAATTTTTAACAGGCCTAGTACGGTATTATTAATCAACACATTCTAAGCGGCATTACCGTACTCTAAAATCAATTTCTCCGATTCAACTTTTTTCATCACTTATTTTTTTGAAAATGCTTCCAACTTTGAAATTATATTATCTTTAACGTATAAATTTCTACTGACTTGTTTCTTTAAAAGAAATAACCAGCAGGTAGTGCCCATAGCACTGCAACCGTTTGCCATTTAAAAAAGTATTTATTCTTCAAAAACCACTACCAAATTCAGATGCAAATTTATTCCTGGTGTGACTTGTAAATTGTCTAATTGTCTGTATTAGGAAAGTAAACCGAAAAGTGTTTTCTCGGCTAGTGGTTTTGTGAAAAAAGTATGTCTATTTATATCATTATGTCCGAGTGTTTCCAAATTACTGACTTCCATTTTATTTGTCACTAGTTGAAGTTTTTAAATGATATTTTAGGTGGTGTGGATTGGTTAATGGGGATTTTTAGCGCAAGGGTACAAGGTCATTCGAATACGTGCAGATACTTTAAAGCAGAGGAAAACTGTATAATCTACAGTAATAATTCATGCAAGTCATGCAATTTATTCCTACTACACATTAATGTTAGTGATGTTATAATTTAATCAGTTTTACTCCTTTCTACAGCTATTTTATGTACTACTATTATTTTTTATCAACTGCAGTATAGTTAAAAGTCTGCAGCTCTCAAAAAATGTATTCCTATTAGATATTGCAGGTTGCTGGCCGGTGAAAGTTTACTTTTTAGTTATTGGATGATGGGAAAAATGTAAATGAAATTTAAAAATAATAATATATGATTCTCACTCTACTCTCCAGTAACCAGTAGATCAAGTTCCCTTAATATAATCTGTATCATGACATCGCATTACTTTTAGAATAATTCTTGTTGTATTTTTAATATTGAAATAATGCAGATAGCCTCCTGTTGAAAGAATGTTCAACTTTAATTCAAAGAAGTATTGCTGTCAAAGCTTATAATGCTTTTGACGTGTAGATCACTGCCATAAGAAAACTATCATTCATATAAAATCGTAGCGTGTAAGAATATATATTGATTTGGTTATATTGAGAATTTTTAAAGAGAAAACGATATTCAATTTTAATACCGAAATTAGTCTCAACAAAGAAATATGCAGAAATAGACAATCACTTTCAGTTCATTGGTACGTTATTTGTGCCTTAATCACTTGAAAATAGTGATCATAATTCAGAGAATAGTTAATGCCAATGGTTATCACAGCTGTAGAATTTTGGATAACTTAGAACACATTAGACAAAGTAGGAGTAGGCTGCAGTCAGTTGTAAGAGTAGGCTGCAGTCAGTTGTTTGAGAGATCTGAGATTATGTTGACACTTGTCTGTTAAGAGACACAATACAGAACGGCAGAAAGTTATGAGTGCAATATTTCAGCGTGTAAACAACCAAAAATCGATGATAAATTTGAGAAAAAAAATTAAAAATAAAATACTGAAGGATAACTTAGATATGGATGAACGATAGTAGACAAGCAGAAAATTGCGGTGTAGCATGTCCAATTATCCATTATCTGTATTGTAGGATAAATATAAGTGAAAACCCATCCAGTTGGGTTGACTAGCAATTTTAATTGATTTCGTCAATTTAAATAATTGAAAACAATACTTTAATAGAAAATTTCTTTATAATGAATGAAAATTCTATATTTCATACTTAAGTGTGAAGTACGGTACGTTTATATGAAGACTTACACAGCAAGACAATAATAATATTGTGATGAAGAAAAAGTTAGAAAGGTGAAATAATTTGCTAATTTCATGAATTTTTAACTTGAGTTGAGTTTAAAAGAGTTTGTTGATTTTTCAACAGAGATATTATAGAATATCAGGGATTTTGGTCGAAAAACGAAGATATTTAGAATGCTTCATCAAGATATTGCAATCTTGATATTGAAAGTATGATGAATAATATTATGATTTTGGAAATAAAAAATAAATGAGCGTATGGCTTTTATTAGTGGGGGAGATCTTCTTAATGAGTTTATTGAACCATGCTATGACAAACGTGGTGGAGCAAGAATTCAATGTGGATTCCGAACCACTTAGATAAGTGATGATGAAAGTGGATGTTGCATATCAGATATATAACATGTTTATCACTTCTCAACAACCGATTTCCAGTAATCTTTCGTTCTATTAATAACTTCAATCAGTTTGTTTGCTTTGAAGCTAAAGCTTGTGCGTTGCGATTGTGAGAAGGAATTCAAATATTGATTCTGAAAAGTCGGTACACAAGAGAGGTTTCCAATGAGCAAATCTCGTTTAATTGGTATTATTAGTTAATTGACAGATTTCAAGATGAATATTTTATTTTTGTTCTTCTTGAATAGGCCTATGTAAAGTTAATATTGAACTTAGTAGGAAATGTATTGCTATAGTTTAAGCCTTCACAATAGATTTGGTGCCTAGAGTAAACAGAACGAATGCATATAGCCTAATTTATTTTCCACACAAGTCCATGATATAGCAATGGTTTTAAAAGCGAAAGTTGATGCTTTTTTATTCTGCAGCTTGTATTAGTGGAGAGATCCCTCCCTATTCATCACATAATGATAATGAACCTACAAGGAGTAGGTTTGATCTGGAGTTAGCTTGGAATTTTTTTTAATAACTTTTATACTTCCTACTTATGAAAAATAATCCCTATATAATCAGGCACTAGTTTACATCAATGTTGATCATAACAAAGACCTCATTAAAAAATAATAATATACGTTGAATGAAATTTGGGTCATACAGTATTTGTTAAATTATATGGTCACTTTCGTGATAGGAGTAAATGAGCTCTGTATCTTCATTATCTCACTCGAGTTTAAAAAGTTTTGACTTTTTATGGTAAATTCAGACTTGCAGTCATTAATTAATTGACTGCAAGTCTTTGAATTTACCATAAAAATCTAATAATTATTAACAACTCAGATCGTTATGTATCCAAGAATTTCAATAATTGAAAAATCCTGTGATAATGCTCTCTCGTTATTCCAAGAGTTGAAATAGCATGAATAAGTTGTATGCCTTTTTTTTTTGAGGATGAAGCCCACATAGGTCTGAGACCTGTGCGTGGGTAATGAGTTGGATGATGGTGATTTATGAGTTGGAACTACAGTTTTAGGTGGGTTCCGAACCACCAGGAAATGATTTTCAGCAGAAATATAATGGACTTGGAATTTTTGAGCTGCTGGAAGTTGTTCAGGAAAGATGAGAAATATTTTTTCAACTTTATTCAATAGGTAGTTTTAAAAATAAAAATAAATTGAATATCGTGCAGGCGGTTTATTAGATAGGGATTCTAAAATATTTTTTAATAGCCCCGTTTGTAACAGCACCGGTTGTTTAATTAAAAGCTTAGAGATTTTAGTCGAATGTGATGGTGGAAAGATTATTTTTTGGGGACGTCGTTTCCATAGATTAAGTGCCAGTTGCACGAAAGAAATTAAATTTGACCAGCATAAGACGACGTCAATTGACGGAGCCAGTGCAACGACTTCCCTATTGAACTCCATAAGATGACGAAATCTTACGGTGGTTAAATTTAATTTTCTTTTGTGCAACTGGCCGTAAATCCAATAGAATTTGAAGCTCCTGTTCTGAGAATGATTGGGAATGAAGTAGGCAAAAACGAAAAGATTCAGAAGTCAACCGAATCCTTTGAACACACGGTTGTAGACAGTATTTCCTTGCAATTTTTGTGCGTTTTTGAAGCGAAACGTGCGCAAATAGTCGGAGACAGGTGAGAAGCACTTTCAGTTGTAGAAGAACTGAAACGAAACTGTAACTGTACAAATGCATTGAACATTGTAAAGCAATCCTGCACCAATCGCAACATGCAGACTACTAGCTGACCCACATAGCAAACAAACAAACATAGAGGCTATCAGCCACACCAAGACTCCAAGCACACCGAGCACATTTAGTTAGAAATTTGTATGTCGATACTCCCGAAGTACTTACGTGTGTGTGTTTTTCGTATTGAAGCGGCATGCACATAGACCGAGTCGAGGGCACAACCAACCATTTACACAGGCGCAAAGCAGAGCGGATAACGAAGAAGTACAAAAAGAGAACAGAAAACAACATGAATAATAAACGGCATATTGTCTTGTGAAACTAAAAGGAAGAAGAAAAGTGACGCCATATTGAATATCAACCATAATAAAGTAGGTAGTAGAATAGTTATCAAAAGTGAAATGGTGAATTAAAGTGTGCAAGTTAGTTATCTGGTCCGATGTTTCTTCCACTCACTTCCTCACACGAAATTTGTTAGTGTCTCATGTGATTGTCAGTTCTCTTGTGAAAACTCTCAACATACCAGAAAAGAGTACTACACGGTATACGCTTGCCGGATGTCAATCGCTTTCATTTCACATGCTAGAAATACTCATTTCTCAAAGAATACTTGTAGGTATGATTACAGTTGAAAAAGTAGTTCAATTAATAAAATGCTTTCTAGGATCGAAAATGTAAATTAGAGAGTCAAACCTTGAATTTTGAATGAATAATATTGATCATTGAATATTGTGAAAATTAATATTGAGTCAAGCCATGAATTTATTGATTGCCTTCATTGAGAGCGGAGGAAGGACTTGTGGTCCTCTTTACCACACAACAATTATTGAATGGTTGATATATTGTGAATATTGCTGCTCCGCTTCTGATTCAACCATTATTCTATTGCAAGCGTGGTTCAATTCCTTTAAAACGTAGACTAAGTAATAGAATTTGGATGGCAGTTCCAATACACATCAAGCAGGTAGAGGCACTGACTCCAAAATAAAATGCAGTCCTATTCCACATAGAAGCAAACGATTGATTCTTGAGTTCTTTATTGGTGGAATTCATCATTAATCATTTTTCATCAAGCTTGGTTCGTTCAGACTTCATTTACAGCTTTGACAATAGCTCCATGCATGAAAACTTGTTCGGTATTTAATTTTGAAGAGTCAAAATCCTTCATCCTTCAAATTGAACATGGTAACCGTGTTTTCCGGAAGATTGAAGTTACAATTAATCTAAAAGTAAGCATAACCTATGCTTACAAATTTTTGGACTCTTGTAAAAATTTTTAATAGAGACAATTTTGAGCTAAAAGCCTGTTTTTCTTTACAATAAATTGTATTTTGACTGTATCAATAAATAATTAATGAGAGAAATCAGGATTTCAAATTTAAATCATTAGCTCTAAAATTCATCCGGGTACTAATTTGGTTGTATAAGTTTAAATAGCATAACTACCGGTATTCATTGAACATGTTTAATGCTAACCTACTTCTCAATTTATAATTTTTTTGCGGATGAAGCCCACATAGGTCTAAGACCTGTGCGTGGGTAATGAACTGGATGATGGTGATTGATGAGTTGGACCTACAGTTTTAGGTGGGTTCCGAACCACGATGGAGGAATTATGGAGGAACAATCAAGTTCTTCAAATTTCTTCTGTTTGAATGATCATCGCAATCTGGAGTTCAATAAAGAAACATTGTAGCTGCTACTTTCTAATCAATTTAAATTTTCCTAGGCCTTACTCTCTCCATTTTTTGATTTCCAATGAATTTCTTAGCAAATTTCTGTTCCCATGGTGAATCTCGCTCGCAAATCATATTTGAACCCTCCTAAACAGCTTAAAATTACACTTTTCTATATAAACCTGTCTAGTTTGACTCTCTGAATGAATTAACTACTATTAATGATGATTCTTAATGATAATTGTCTTTAACTGTAAAACTATGATAATAACCTTTAAACTATTACCGTACTCAATACTACATGTACATTTTATATCCTCTATAACTTGTGAATGGAAAACTATCAATAATATACTTTGGAGCTAAGCAATTTTAAAAAAGTGAAAAATATAAATTCCAAATGCTCTCAAAATACTTCAAACTACAAGTGAGGATTAATCATAAACTTCAGCAAGCGTTAATAATATTATAGTAATAAATCTTTACATAAAGGTCCTCTTATATACCAAAGCTATCAAAATAATAGACAAAATAGAACAGTGATACAATTTGTAATGGAATTATCTTGAATCAACAATATCATGATGTGTGTTAGTATGTTGCAAAAAACGTGATGGGTTGCCATAGTTATTAAGCCAGATTTTTTAATCATATAGTACGATGGGAATTGAACTCTTATGAAATTCCTACGATAAGTAACTAATAGTTTCATGTTGAGAGAATATGTTTTGGGTGAACTCAATTACTATTCATAGAAGACTATTCATAATATTTGCATTCGTCAAAAAAAGCTTTAAAAGTGTCTATACAGTACTTATTTATAATGCGTGTTACTTTTCAATGAATGCATCAATTGATGCTTAATCGTTACTATCAATTATTATCTATGAGTTGTTTGATTATCCGAGTACTCCTGAATTTGTATTTTATCTACTGACCTTCACTTTTTTCTGTGAATCAATTTTATCAATCCCGATTTTTATCAACAAACAATGTTTTGTTGACGAGAATATGGACGATGCATTAAGTTTTGATGTAACACTAAAAAAATATAACAAATGCTGTTACACAAAAATTGTTGAAAATTTAGTGCATTTTTATACTTTGTGGACATCATTGTTGATGCAAGATACACATTTTTCTAGTGATTTTTTTTCTAAATAATATCCTGAATGTAGAATAGTATAAGAGGATTTGTTCGATTTTGTTTTGTATTTTTCATGTTCCAGACATTGACTTCTTCAGAACAATATGTTTGTGATTGTTCGAATGCCATGTTCCCAGATTATTTATTAATACTGTATATCATGCCAAAAGTATAAAACAAATAAAAGAATCAATTTTCAACATTAGAACAAATATCTCTCTGAAATAATTATATTAAATGCAACATCATAAAATATATAGAACAAATTACAAGCTAGTGATGAGAAAAATGCAAAATGTATATAATATCCTAACAAATTGTTCAAGACAATAAGTTTGCAAACAGCTTTCAATCTCTGTGGAAGATCATATATGAAGTGTAAGTTGTAATACAACACACTACATGTCATCGAATATGAAATGGATACTGATTTTCAAAATTTAAACTCTTTTCTATAGTAGAGAATTTAAAATCAAGAATAGCAATGAACTACTAAAATGAAAGCTCATGCGATGACAGAAATGGTTTGATGATTTCAAGCACTGCAGATGGAAGCAATGCAGAAGAAAAATAAGGATATGCAAGAAAAATATGTGACAAACCTTGTGAATAGCAGAAAAAGTTCAATTTCTTTGGTTTTATTGCAAGTTAGTCTTGAGTGGCTTGTAAAATTGAATTCAAATATTACTCACTCTCTTGTCAGAAAATTTTCAGCTAAATAAGTTTTAAATTATGGTAGGCCAACTGAAATTGTCAAGTATTTCTGTTTAGTTAAGACTTTCTTGTTGAATTTTATGAAAAAAGTTAATAGAGAATTTCAAGCAGTTGTATTGAAATTTATAATCATATTTGAATTTCTTCAACATGACTGAGACTTCACTCATAAATCTGTGCTGTACTAGTTGTTCAAATATAGATTACTTTTGCTTTCAATGATTTCATGTAATTATTGCTTCTTTACATTCCATGGAAGGTAGCCTACCATACAACATAATCGTTAGGATTGTCAAAGCTTACAAATTAATAAAGATTTCAAAAAAATTAGTTATCTGTGATCAATATAGCAAAAAATATATATTGTCATGGATTGATGAACACTTCCCAAACTCATCCATCCAATTTAATAGAATTCAAAAATTGATGGGACATTGATAAAATAAAGTACACTACTTTTATGCTGCACTAGAAAACAATTCCAGATAACTAAGTAGACCTACTGCTGGTGAAAGTTCAATTTAACCAATGGACAAAACATGTCAAATTGTCATGAGATCGCATCTTCTAAACGTTCTTGTTATATGGTATAAATGAAGCTCAATAATTTAAAAGACTTGATTCTTGATTAGATAGATTTCGGAATCAAAAAGGAGGAAAAGGTCACAAAGTTTATTATTGGGAAATATTTTTCACTTCCTATGAGTTATATTTTCCAAGTTGTGATAATTGTTTCAGAAATCAATCAAGTGTTCATGTGTGTGCATTCAGTGAATTTATGAAATACAAAATGCAAATATGCAAAAGACAATCTGGTAAAGACAACAAAAACATATTTATTTACAAATCATCAATTATGACATACTTACAATAACTTTTGATATTCCTAGAAGGAATTTTTTAAAAATGTAGTCAAATTGAAAAAGTTCCGGGATGATTGCACAGCATTTTGAATGAAGCGCCAAAAAATAAGACATGGTTGGGATTGGTTGAATCTATTCTACTGGTGGTTCAATTATTGCGCATAGGATGATTTGTGATGTGATGTGACATCAACTGTGCGACTGTTGAATTGGAAACATTCTCATATCTATTTTTTGTTACATTCTTCACAGCTAATTTTATAAAAACCGTTTTAAATCAGTTTCAACCCTTATTAGGAATATAGAGTGAATATTCTTACTGTATTCCTCTTACAGCTTACTTCTAATCTCCTTGCGTATTATATTGCAATATTAGGAAATATATATTGTTTTTAAACTCAGTGGTCAATGTTGTTGTACAATTTATATGGAGTTTGCCTACTTTTGCAGCTCTCCATTTGTTATAATTTAGTAGCTTGAAAAAATTATTGGACATTTTACTGGGAAATATTATTGTTATGTTTTTAATAATATATGAGATGTTTTTATTACAAAATACTTGTAAGAAATATTATTCATTTATATGATCTATAATCGGTACGTATTTATTTATAATATTTTTAAAAATATATTTCATCTCAAAAGTGAAATAGAGATACCTATTTGAGTTAAGGAAGGAAGGTTAAGATTCAGATGAGTCTTGGTGACATCGAAATAATAAATGACATCATATTCTAAAATATCACTTTCTTTATATTTTCAGTAAGGTAGCTTTTTTAATGGATACTGTAACGCTTGCAATTCGATGGAAAAATAATTATTGTTTTTAATTTGCAAAAGAAAAATGCATTGTTTCATTTTTTATAAGAAATGCCGTTACACCGGTATTGTGGAATGTATTTAAAAAAGATTCACACAGCACAAAGTCAACCGCACACTCTCAAATCTTAAAGCTCAAGGATATTTTGTGAACTGTATTGTGAATCAACTTTATAAGTTAGTAATAAGGTAGTATAAGATCATGACTTTTTGAGTTAGCAGTTGAGAAACTGAAAGTAGAATTCATTAATTTAATATGAAGAACCAATGGTAGTTTTCGTAAGTGAGCTTTTTAATTTTGGTCTTGTGGAGAAATATAATTCTTATTTAAATATCATTCTTATGCTCAGTTTGCTTCAAATAGTTTTGGTTAGTTTCCACAAAGGCTAAGTATCTTAAGCTTTCCTCTCAACAAATTTTGAAGGGGTCTTGTAAGTTATATTAACCTATAAATACAAGCCTACACAGCCTATATACGATGTAATCTTTAACACCCCCTGAATTTATCACAATCTCAACACTTGTGCGTATTCTACATTGAATCGTCATTCCCCAATTGAAAATTCTAGGAAAAATTGAAGAAAAAAAAACAATATTGCAAACGATTTAAACATTTGCGAAAGTGAGTGAGAGAACCTATCAAGACATGACCTGGTGTACTTAGGGTACGCATTCCGTCCGTGTTAACTAATATGAATCAGTGTTCATGAATCTAAAAGTGCTCTACAAAATTGTTCTATACACCATTTAATTATTCAGTGATTTGCCAATAACTTTCCACATGATTTGCAGAATGAGCTGATATTATTCAGAATTAAAGCAAAAGAGAAATAATAAACTAATTTAAAACTCGACTCGAGGTTTTAAGAAATCAATAACGATGCGATAACTACGGTATATTTTAGATCCACTCTCCTTTAAAATTCAATATTCAGTACCTTACATAATAGGGTCCCATACAAAATGATTAGAATCTCAGGTGGATCTTTCCCAAAAAAGGCAATGGCTTCCAAAGCATAATAATTAGAATGTTCAACCTACCAACTTAGAGAAAGAAAATATATAAAATCGACAACGCTAGAAGGGGATAATCATGTAGAGGATTGAAAAAATAGCTTTCAAAATAAATTTACTGAAGTATGTCGCGTGATGGAACTATTTTACTCGAGAAAAATCTTCATGTTTATTACATGAATGAAACTTTTTGTATGAATTCCAGTTTACTTTTGAAAACCTAAATTGTCTGCAATACAAAAAATTTGTAGTAAGTGGGAAATTGAGCATGAACTTAAATGCTCAAATTAATCTGTTAATCAAGTTCAAGTTCAAACACTTCATAATTTATTATATTATAGGAAAATAAATAATATTAGAAAAGCCTTATTCAAGGTAGCCTGTATATAAGTGAAATATTGGTAGTAACTGATTATTATTGAAATATTGTAATAATTCTCATCCAATTATAATAGTGAGATATTGCGAATGAGAATTTCTATCATATCGTTTCATATATTATTAGAAAAAATACGGTAGTTCGTACGGTAAAAAAGGAGATGTTAGCTCAAATTAATGAACGATCCTAGAACAGCAACCTGTAAACCTGTTTAAGTGATCAATTTTATTTGAGAAGATAAATAAATTCAAACAGATAATAGAGTTCATACACGTCATACGCCAAATACAGTTGAACATTACCTGGCCCCCTTCGCCTTCAACGCCCTGCAGCTCCTTCCATTCCTCGATAGTCTGCGCCAAATCAACCTGACAGAGCGGCACCTTCACCTCTCCGATCTGATCGTGCTTGGAGAATCGGTCAAAGTCAAAGATTGCAAACACCAGTGTCTTGTTCATTGCATCCGCATACGGCACACTCTGCAAAGACAGACAATAGATTGTAAATATAGCGTGAAAACTATTAAATATATAAACAATATTAACAATTGAAAAATTATTTAGTTGATAAAGCTTTTTAAAATGTACAAGAGTTCCATTCACATCAAAATTAAGCCTCGCCTCAACTAATTGATATAGCATTTATGGTAACTAGTGTATAAGATTGTATAATTGTTAATCTCACTTGTCTTATACTCCTAAACTAGTCTCCAAGACGCAGTCCACAAAAAAATGTTCTAAGCTATCAAAATCTATGCAGTTATTTATTTATTTTGATTTGGACCACTGGTTGAGTCAATCATTTCCTGGCCCTCCAAGCATAATATATGCTTAATATATGCTATAATAATTAGAATGTTCAGCCTACCAATTTCCTATCATCTTAGTAATTCTAAAGAATGAAAATAAATAATAGCGACAATACTAGAAGGGGATAATCATGTTGAGGATTGAAAATAATAGCGCAAGTTATTAGAAAGACCTCTTTCCGCACTGTCCATTACTTTTCCATTCGTTCTGATCTTCTTCTTCGTCCTTCATCTGTAAATACCCTTTGTACAGTATGTCGGTTGTCTATTTTTGGTTTAATCTTGTTTCTATTTTTTCAAGTTTCTTTAGATTTTGGGCTTTGTTTTTCAAATCGTCCAGGGTTATTTCCAGTTCGTTCAAATCGTCTTTTACTTTCCTAATCCATCCTACTTACTGCTTCATATCCCACAGTTTCTCTATTATTCTCCTTGATGATCTGTTTTCTGGTGTCCTTAGAATGTGACGAACAAAATACATCCTTTTCAACCGCATATAATGTCTGAAATGGGTTCAAGTTTTCTGTAAACTACTCCATTTGGCCATCTATTCACATCGTCCATCTTTAAAACATGTTTTATCTAGACATATTCTGTCTATTCTCCTCTTTATTTTTAAGATTTTGTTAGCTTTGCATGTATTATTAATTTGTAAATAACTTTATATAAAATTACTTCTTGGAATAAACTTTTTTTGACCGGTTGCATAAACGCCAATCAAAAAGGCAACTGATCTTCAATTACCCGACCCGAGATCAATTTGATTCGAGATTTGCATTGCAGAAAGACCGGTCTGTTTTCAATTGACAATTTTTATTTTAACAGAAATTTTGAAGGAAGTTTCATTTTTATTTTATAAAAAATTGTTTTTCATAATTATAATTATTATCAAAGTAAGTTTCATAATCAAGTTATTATTAGTTGGCATTATTACAAAAAATCATAAAATATTTGTATATTTCAAACTTAAACAAGCATTTCAATCTAATGTTTCAAGAGCCATCCATATATGTAACGTCGCAATCATTTGATCGGAAAACAGTGGTTTGATTCTCGGAAATTGACCGTTGAAAAATCTTCCGGAGATCAGTTTTTACCTCTTCATTGTCCTTTGTGCAATGAAATTCTCCTGACCAAAGATCAGTTTGGCCAGTGATCGGTGATTAAATGTTGATTAAGGCGTTTTAAGCGAACGGCCAATTGACTTTCACAATGCTTTATCTCTTATAGTGCAAACTCTTATATATACATTGATAGATTTTAAAATGCTTGGTATTTTCGTTCCTTTGTCTCCTCATTATCTAAAATCCAAGATTAGAGATGTGAAACGACATTTTTAAAATTATTCTTCTACTTTAAAACTTCTATCTGACTATGTTCATAATTAGAACATGTTTTTCCCCTGATTTGATTCAGTGAGTTAGTTACATTGAGTTAGTTACATTCTCAATTAGGGCATGCATCGCTTGCAGATGCGTATCCAATTATCTGATGTTCCTAGTTTTAAACTAGACGGCCCGGCAAAGTTCAACTTTATGTTCTTGGCAGAGATTCAATTAAGAGTTTCGTGAGCATGACGAACTTCTCCAACTTGAACTTGAGTACTCGTGTACTCTAATCAGCGTTTATGAAAATTTTCTAGTAGAAGTAAAGTTCATTTTGCTATAATCATGTTGCAATTCCACTCAACTTTTGCAGTTCTGTTATTGGAAACTATTCAACCACAATACTATAACTAATCAACTAGTGTACTACTCCTACTACTCTATTTAAATATTATTCAAGATATAATTATACGTAGAATTTTAGTTGATGTTGTGGAACTCCATAATAGAAGAATAAAACACTGTTAAATGATGTCAATTCCACTTCTTTATTATTACAGCACTGGACCGCGGTTTCGTGGCTTCACCAGTCACATTTTCAACAGTACTAATACATTGTTTATAAAATAATGTTAACTAATCTTCAAAAGTTGATAGTCACTCAAATCGATATTTATGGTATCGATTATGCCATCAATATCAAATGTAAAGGTATAATTAAAGTTACTGATCTTAAATTAAGCCTACATATAATGGGAATTGTTCTTGAATGAAAACATGAATTAAGAAATATATATATCTGAACTGATAACAGATCCATTATCTCATTATATTATCCTTTACTACTCAAATTAAGATTAATATCAAATATTTCATTTCAATATCTTCTATGTGTTTACTCTCATTAGTTTAAAATATCATTACCCAGGAAAGAGTGAATTTTATTTTAAGTGTAATTGGGACAATGTAGAGGTTAACCCATTACTAGATATATATTTCTTAATTCATGTTTTCATTCAAGTTAAGAACAATTCCCATTATATGTAGGCTTAATTTAAGATCAGTAACTTTAATTATACCTTTACATTTGATATTGATGCCATAATCGATACCATAAATATCGATTTGAGTGACTATCAGCTTTTGAAGATTAGTTAACATTATTTTATAAACAATGTATTGGTACCGTTGAAAATGTGACTGGTGAAGCCACGAAACCGCGGTCCAGTGCTGTAATAATAAAGAAGTGGAATTGACAACATTTAACAGGGTTCTATTCTTTTATATAATTATAACTCTAGAAATCAATATTTACTCTAAATGACAGAATCTACTATCCAAAATAGGTAGCAAAACATTCTAGCTGGCAAATAAGGTTCTTGGAACTTCGTAGTTTCACTTGAAATGTCCAAGCTATTTTTTGAACTGAATTTACTAAGAGTCGGCATTATCTGGAAGTAGAGTCTGTATCATGAATACTGAATCAAGACCACTCAGCAATGCAATTTTCATTTTATTATTCGAGCAGAGGAAATGAACATTAGTCGAATTCAGTTAGATAAGTCTTTCATAAGCACATCTTATTCAAAACAAAGCGGAGAATCGAAGTGCTTCAATTAGTTTTACAACATAAATAACTATGATGTTGAAAACCCATCTTGTTTCCACTAATATGTAATAAATTCTTGAAAAACACTTTTAAGTGGAAATAAACTCACGTTATGGCGTGACGGCTGTTTCACTCTGTTGTCAAGAGCATCGTCAGACAACCCACAGTACTACTTGTACACTCAGTAGTGTACTTTTTTTTGTACACTCAGTGTACTGTGTACTGTGGGTCGTCTGACGATGCTCTTGACAATAGAGTGAAACGGCCGTCATGCTATAACGTAAGTTAATTTCCACTTTAAAGTATTTTTTAAGTTTTTATAAAATAATTATGTCCACCACAGTGTATGAAAAGAATATGAATATTGTTTAGAATTTCTTTTGTATGGCAAAAAATGGTGCTCAATTGAATTCCTTTTAACAGGTGAGATGATTCTAGACCTCTTCTTTCATCTAGTGTAAATTTTTACATCTTTTTCCATGCTCTGTGACTAAATCTGCTTCGGCGCACTTCATGAAAAAAAAATATTTTTGCCGAGAAAATTTGAATTCAGATTTTTAATCTATAATTTAGATTTTTTAATGAAATTTATGTTGAAAGCATGGATGAAGCTCAGATTTTCCCTTGCTTACCTTGAAAGTAAACGTTTCATTGAAGACCGGATTCAGAGTTTTACGATGGACTTTTGTCTCGAACTTCTTCTTTTTGTCAGGAAGTAAGTAGACTTTGACGTAGGGATCAGAAGTACCGCCCATATCAAGTGCAGGAAGTTCCTCAGCCTGTATCACTGTCACTGCCAAACTGTTAGAGTTGAAATCGTATTCCAGCTGCAACATGACAGCATAAATACATTGGAAAATTTGAATATTTCAAAAAATTTCTACAGCTAAGTGTAAGGTAAGGAAGGATCTCTCTCTTTTAATTTCTTGGCTCAGTGTATACAGTTACACTTGATTGGAAAAAATGTCATTTTGATCAGTTTTTTTGTACAGTAAAGCCTGCAACATCTGGGCCTTACCATATCAGAACTTACCGCCCAACAAATATTTAACTTTTCAATAAGTAAAAGTCCCAAGTATTTTGCTTTACCTTTCTTATCAATAATTGCTTAATTTCTAATTGATGCAGAATACAGTAAGTGTTCTGATTTTATATGTCTAAAACAATAAAAATAACATGTAGACCTACCGGTATAAAAAACTCGACAAACGTTAGCTATTTCAGGCCATTTACATCTATTTTTAAATGGTCAAGTGACATATACGGATTTTTTAATGTTCGGATCGGTCGTTTATCGCATTGATCCGGTTGTGACAGGTTTTACTGTATTTCTTCCTATTTTCATAAAAAAAATAAGAACAAACGACTATCATTTAAAAAATACTTAAAAAAAACAGCTCAAGCTTCGTAAAGAAAATTGAATTAATTACTTTATCTCAATATAAAAAATATTGCCATTGGAATTCCATAAGGTATCGAAGTTAATATCACAACAATCAAACATTTTATCATTAAATAATATTGTAATAACTGGAAATGTGAATAGGCCTGAGATGCACTGCTACGATTTTGTTTGTAATACCAAATATTGAAATGAGAGATGAATGGGCATTGATATAATTATCTTATATTTCTGGCTGCAATCTAAGAATAATTCTGGGTTTCTTGAGTATTATTTCATGAGTATAAGAAAAATAAGTGAAAATAATAATAATATGATAAAATAGAAATGAGGATGAGGATATGAATAATATCAGAAACAGAAAATTGTGTTAACTTTTCAAGTGAATTCAACGACTTGGAGGCCAATTTTCGACAAATGCAGTTCGTCATGGAACAAGAAATCCAGGAAAATTGTGTTCATAACATGCGTTTGTACTGTTCAGTGGAAATTGGCAGATAAAGTATAGAAAGAGTAAATAGATTAGATTCATGTAGGCCGTTGTTCAAGAGACTTGGTCTCCTAACTGTACCCTGCTTATATGTGTATGAAGCTACTTTATATGTAAAAACGAATGATATTAACCAGAATCTTGATGTACATGATTATAATACAAGAAGCCGAGGAGATTATCACTTGGTGAGTCACAATAGTAGCTTATTCAAACAAAAACCTAGTTATATTGGTAGGAAATTCTACAACAAGCTACCGCAGTTTTTGAAGAGTCTTGAAAATATAGAAATATTTAAAAAACAATTGAAGAAATATTTAGTTGATAAAGCTTTTTATAGTGTACAAGAGTTCCTTTCACATCAAAATTAAGCCTCACCTCAACTAATTGGAAGTAATTATGGTATCTAGTGTATAATATTGTTGATCTGACTTGTCTTATACTCCTTAACTGAAGTCTCCAAGACGTAATCTACAAAAATAAAAAATAATAATAATGGGGGGAGGGGGGTTAAAGAGGACCGAATTGATTGATTTGAGCACGAAAAAGCTTATAATAGGACAAGAAGGAATATTATTCAAATAAATTGAAGCAATACAGTTATAAAAGCATGGGGCATTTAAGAAAATAATAGGATTTCCGACGTTTTGCATAAGAAAGCTAGCTATTGAAACTTTTCTATTGAATGCGCTAAGAAGGAGATACAGAGATGCCTACCCCATACAAGATTGGGAAGTGATTAGCTGCGAGCCGTGCCTGATATCTCAGATAAGATAAGACACTAGCGTTCAGGATAAAATCAGAATGGTTACCAATTGGGATAGCCAGCAGAAATGACTCTGTTCTCTGCTGTAAAATAATTTCCCGGGGACACGGAACCCACTTAAGACTTTAGGTCCTACTCATCAACCATCAACATCCTACTCATTAACCAAGCACAGGTCTCAGACCTATGGGGGGGGGGCTTCATACTCCTCAAAAAAAGTAGACTGGCAGAATGAGGAGGAAATAAAAATTATAAAAGGGGAGTAGAGATTTTTCTAGGTTAATGTAGAGTGCCCCAATACATTGTACTTTAAACATTTATTTTATTTAACATTTGAATCATTAACATTTTTTACCGCTTTGTTTTTCAATTCTATCACGGTTATCACAAGTAACCATCTCAAAATGTAAATGAGTAGATTCTACAATAAAGCGAATTATTCAATTTAAAATTTAGTATTAACTTTCCGATTCTGTTTCATAGACTCATCTATTATTCCATGTAAATAATGTAAACGAGTAGATGCTGCTGCCTAGAAGCCTTCTGGACTCAATTTATTCATTTGTTTATTCATTTAACTAACATACAATAAATGTGAATACAACAGGCTATTGCCCAAAACTGCTTTTTAAAAATCCAATGAATGATTTGAAAATAAGAGACGCCCACTATAATTGTTTTAGTCAACCAATGTTGCCTACCTTATATTGCAGTTTTCCAAGTTTGACTTCGCTCTGCTTGCTTTCACCTTCTTCAGCTATTTCCTCTGCATTTTCAGTAAGCTCTTCCATATCAGGCTGAACCTGCAACCATGAATCAAATCATTCTCGAACTGTTTTCGAGCATGCATTTTAACAAAAAGTAGACTAACTACAATTCAATATTTGTAAATTGTACTCAAATCTAGAAAATGTTTTACAGAATCATATAAAAAATATCATTGATTTCAATGATTGTAACTAAGTATTAATATAATTATCAATTAAGGTACTATCACTCTTCCACAGAAGAGAGGCACCTCATCATGAATAGTACACATCTATAATGGTCAGCTCCTATTTCACATTACATATACTGTAAAAAAATACTGTAATAGTGAAAGTCTGTTAGAAAATGCACAATTATTATGATAAAATATGCAGGCTCCTACTAGCATTGTAAAAATTTAAAGTTTTAATTGAAATGCTGGATAGTATCATGGATGGTTTAACAGCACCAACTCTACACAGATATTAATACAGGATTCTATAGATATACTAATTACATTTAAAATTGTGCCTGTCGTTGACCTGATAAATAGTTAAAGATTCGGTTTTTGTAATTAACAATGGCAAATATATCTGTGATGTTTTCGAAGGCTGTTTTCGAGGCTGACGAAGCTTCTTTTCAGAAGTGAAATGCATTCCTCAAACATCTCCAATATATGTGAGTAAAACATTACATAAAAGTGAAATACAGTGTCAGTTTTAATATTAGATTGGCAAATATATATCTATACAGCAGGGCAACTATGGGCGCCATTTTAAATGTAATCAGTACATCTATAAAATCATGTATCAAGGTATGTGTAGAATCGGTGCTGGTATAACCATGGAAGACCTATCATATAATTTACTGTAACCTTGATTTGCATTGTACAGTGCCTTTATTTTCATTTTATTTTTATGCTACAAATTTACAGTCATTTAGTTGCAAACTCTGATTATTAAAAATCTACAGTACTTGAATAGAGCACCAAACTTTTTCAATATTTTGCATTGTAAAACTTATAAAATGAAAAAGTAGCAGTTTTATACTTTTGTAAGTGTTTTTGCAAACTAAAAATGTTGAAGTCTTGATAACAATCTAAGAAATGTAAGCTATTTCAAGTGATCTATGAGCTATTATTATTATGATTTTATTTAGCAAAAGAGGTGTATAAAATACTGTACGAAAATAAACTCTTTAACATAAAGTGTAGCCTACAATATTGACAACAATGTTGATAATTATTAATAAATCGTTGTGTGAGTTCCACTTTTACTGCAATAAAAAAATTAATATGTAACTGCTTTCAAATATAAATTACTACTCAATTTCAAAGAAACTAGTAGAGTTTATTACAATCTACTACAAATTCATTAGTAGCTGGAATATAGCTCTGTTTAATAATATGAATTTTAAAAAGATTTACAAGTAAGCTACAGTTGCATTGTATACAAGTAATGAATTCTTTACTAACAATTATTGTGATAAAACTAAAGTAATAGTAATGTATCAAAAATTCTCTGGTGGTTGTCCTCGAGTATAGAATATAGAAACAGGAATCAAACTGTACAGATTAATATTGCACATGAAAAAAGCATTGATATTATATGTTTCACCGTCAACTGTGCTTGCTATGTTTTAAAATTATTTACAATAAATTGAATGTTATTTGTAATTATCAAATCTGATTGTGGGAGCTCGTACTCTTAAGTGGATAGCAAACCTCTATCTACTATTTTTGTGATATGATTATACGTAATATCAAGGTGTGATAAATAATTGGTTAAAATCTAAAATGTGTGAGTTAATATATTCCACTGGATCAATTTTGAATATTTTTTTTTGCAATTCACTGTTCATGAATTAGCGCATTTTTAGTTATCTCGATACAAAGTGGATATCATTTATTTGATGAAAGAGGTATTCTTGACAAAAAAAAGAGTATGTATTAATTATATAAATGATGATCAAAATCATCAAATGATTTAATGTATGCTTTATCACTGTAAATATCTATTGTAACAAAACATGAAACAATAACATAAAAAAATGTTTTTGGCTATTTTCTTCACCACTGTTCTCAACTATGATTTCAAATTAGTTTTCAAATTGGATTGTTTTATTATATTGGAATAATTTTTCCCTGGGATTTGAATACACATTGCAAGTTTGTATAACATTTTCTTTCTCCCTTTACACCAACTCTACATCAACCTTGCTTTCTAACTAACAATTTAGGCCCTTATTATACCGCCACTTCAGTCGCGGTAATAAATTATGGATAAATTACACCAGCCGGGTAAATTTGATTAAAAAATCAGCTGATAGCTCTAAACATGTTAATGCCTTCATGCACTTTGACATTGTTGCGCTCGGTCAGCCGCTCAGCTGATGTATTTTAGCCTAAACTTTGTGGCTCGCGAGTGCTACTGAAGTGGCTCAGTATACTGAGGGCCTTATTGTTTTGTTTTTCAGTTATATCAGCACTATTTCTAGCAAGGCCAGATATTTATAATACAGTACTTGATAATTTCATCAATAAGGTGTATATTTAAATTCAATCAAATTCTTATTTCCCTTCAAACAAAATTATATTGTTTTCCAACTCATTACTTATTCATTACCTTGTTTGTTTCGGTTTTTGAATAAAGCAGTTTTTCTAGCACGACCAAATACTTTTTAATGCTGTAGTTATACTGATTTTTACATCATACTTATATTGAATAAAATGTACTGTACAAAATAAACTACTGCAAAGTTTGTGAAATTGTTCTGATTTTAAGAACTTACCTCACCATCTTCATCTCCCTCCTTGTTAAAAATAGAAACATCTCTTCAGTTTTCTACTAATGTGTGAGTTTATTTGTATCTTTGCAAAATGTAATATTTGTTTCTGTCAGTATTGTTACGAATTCTCATAGATACTGTATGTTACTATGAAATGCATAAATGTAGAAAATCATCTAAATACTGCAGTAGGAGAGTGTTGTATATTTAATGAGTGACAGTGAGCGAACAAGTGTATGAGTAACGTGTGAGTTATCATCCAATCAATTTTAATATACTTTCTATCATGCTGATCAATAATTTAATCTGTCCTTTTTTACTTTATATATTATTTATTATTTTCCAATCACATTTCTTAACTAAACTTCTTCCATTATTACAATTATTCCATTATTATTGTACTTCTGATAATAAGTGGAGTTATGATGTTAATTTCAGTTATAGCTATTAAATTATTTATTGTTCTTCACAAGTGAATATTTCTTCTTACATCATTTTTTAAATACAATCATCTCTTGAATATTAGAATACAGTAACTACACTGTGAATTATGAATGGCATAGCAAAAATATATCTTTCCAATTAATATAGGCTTGGTATCTTAATGAAAATTGTACAGGATTTCAGAGAAATTACTTTTTGATTTACTATGGTTGAGATGATTTAGAAGAAGTTCTCTCTTCCCTGAATATGTTTAGTATAATATATTTCCAATAACCCAACATGTCTTTCAATAGTGTGACATTAAATAATAGATATTCTGATTGTTTCTACACTAACCTTCTAAGTGAATAGAGTGAAAAATAATAGGAAATGAATCAGTGTAGTATTGCCTCACCTTTTCTTTGTATGTAGATCCAAGCAATTGGACATTTTTCAAGTCAACCAGGCCTTTTCCTTTTTTTCCATCTTTGCCTCTTCGTTTTCGACAACATCTTCTGATGCAGCAAAAGCAAACTCCAAGAACAATCAACAGTATTACTGTAATAGAGAAATATAGTAGACATGATAAATTATCACTAAAATAACCATCGGAAATCATTTTTTCAGATTATTTGGCAAGAAAGGTGCCTCCCAACAATCTCTAGCACTCTAAGTAGAAGTAGCCAAATTCTCTCAAAATTTCAAAATTCAAAAGCATAGGTGGGAGAGGAGAGATTAGAGTGGAATTTCAATTCCTCTCTAAATTGACTCTCAAATTAGGAATATTCAATTCTGTTAATAAATCCAAGCTTTCAACTATTTTCTTAAAACTTTCAAGCGTAATACACAGCGCTTTAATGTGAAATAAATAAAAAGCTATTCAATTATAACATACATGATTAACAAATACAAGCAATACATAAGATATCCTCCATATTCATCAAAAAATGAAATTAGCACTGGGGAAAAGGTGTTAACTTGAAAAATAGTTCATTCTGGAATAACAGTTCAATCATGACTGAATCTATCCTAACAGCCAGTATAAATGTTTTACCAATCAAATGTTTGTAATAGACATTTATAATAGGTGCATATGGAATATAACATGATACATTTGTCCTTATGTTTTCATTGTCATGTTGAATATTTATGGTATATGTCTATAAATGCCAAACAATACTTTATAATGTATCATATCATTAATGTATAATTGTTATCATATATCATCGAAATGGCTCACTACAAAAAGAACATTGTCACTAACGCTTGTAAAATATATAAGCAGCGCATTGCCAATTAATTGAAGCTGTAAGAGTATGTGTTTGTTGATATGACGCATGACCGAGATAAACGGTCCATCAAATTAATTTAGGGGATTATTCGCTGTGTTTGTCCATTGGGGAATGGGATGGGTTCGGGGGATGTCAGTTTATGCCCTTCACTGAGCTCATCATCGAGTGTAGAGAGCGCTCGCTCTGCTAATAAAGTTTAATCTTCGCCACAAGAGTTACTCTCCTGGTGCTCAATTTAGCGACCTCCACTAACAATGGATAATGTACCATAAGATACTACATGTAGCACTACTTATTCAAAACTACAATCTAATATGAAGTATTTTAAAATCTTGGATTTCTTGTTTCATAACGATCTGCGTTGTTGATATTTATTTTTTATTGTAAACTCAACGACTTGCAATCAATTTTAATTGTGAATAAATAATATTTCTACTCACTTTTGGCCAAACGTTTTCGAGTCATGGACTCATTTTCCTTTGAGTCTCCTTGACGCGAAAACGTTTGGCCAAAAATGAGTAGAAATATTATTTATTCATAATTAAAATTGATTGCAAGTCGTAAGATTTACAATAAAAAGTTAATATTTTAAAATAATAATACTGTTAGGTATAATATGTTCAAGATCGCTCACTACATAAAAAACATTGTCACTAAGATGGTTGTGAAATTAATATAGAATCAGTTGCACATAATTTTTTTAGGATGAACCCCACATAGGCTTGAGACCTGTGCGTGGGTAATGAGTTGGATGATGATGATTGATGAGATGAAACTACAGTTTTAGGTTTTTTCAGAACCATCGGGAAGTGATTTTACAGCAGATAACACAGTCTTTTTGCTGCCCAATCTAATCGGTTACCCTTCAAAGAGCGTTGTAGAGAGTTGTTTATCTTCATCCTGTCAGCGAATTAGAATTCTCTTGACTATGTGAAATACTATCAAATTCATTTTATTTACAAGAACATTTCATTATCATTGAATTTTGATCGTTTGGTTGTTAGTTCCAATAGAGGATGACTTTCAGGAGGATTGGACCAGCTATAAGGTCAAAATATATGGGAGATAAGGCAACAACAGTAGGCCACTGGTTAATAGATACCATGCATCCTAGTAGGCATTTACCTACATTGTACCTTGTACATTTTTAAAGATGTATATTACACTGTTTAAATACGACATTAACAAAAATGTTATGTCTACAAATGTTACTGTAAAGTGTTTTTTTTTCAATACATAATATTACGTTATTATTGGATACCAAAACGCAGGTATTTAAACCTTTATTTATAATATTATGATTATTGTTGTGAATATCCATTTTTCGTGAACTGCAGTATAACTATATATGTATAATAATATTATGCTGTTTCAATAGGCTTGAGCTTGAACAATATTGTCAAATAGATAAATGAAAATAATTCAATCAATCAATATGAGATTTCTTGACAGAAATTGCATGATATGATCATGCTATAAATTGGGATGATGGGATTTGCGATGAACTGAATAGCTGTTGTTTCTTGGAGAACGAAGTTGAGGTGCAGCCTTTTGCACTAATTATTAACCCTCCCTTAAAATACTAAACAAAAGAATGAGAAAAGTAAATAATCAACACAATATTATGGAAAAGAGAGAGAAATTAAATAAATTTAACAATGGGGGGAAAAAGTAAATTTTGAAGAGAATTATATGAATTTTGAAGAGATTTCAGGTGGATAAGGCCAAGAAATATCATATCAATATAATATCATATGAGTGTACTGTGGGTCGTCTGACGATGCTCTTGACAACAGAGTGAAACGGCCGTCACATCAAACGTGAGTTAATTTCCACTTAGAAGTGTTTTTAAAGTTTTTATTATATCATATCGATCCTGTGGGTGTAGCTCTATCCACTTTGTTAATAGTTTGAATAAAAACTTCAAACTTATTGTTGAATTCTGGTCTCGTCGTCACCATAAATGCTCCAATTTGAAACAATACTTCAACTGATTGCCTAAAAACCAGGAATGATGATGCAACGCTAAGAAGTTTGTTGTTACTGTTACCGTAGAGTTCAATACGTGTTAATAAGATTTATTCAATGCCATCATTCGTGGCTCGAACAAGTGTTGTGAATGCTTTGTCTTGAGAAATTCAGTTGCATGGCCAACAATGGTGAGACTGTTGTTGCTTAATCTTCTTGTTGGTTGGAGAGAAATGTTTTAATTAACTACTTGAAGCGTTGCTAAGTAGAACAAAGACAACTGGAAAAGTGCAGGGATGGGAGCTGAATTTGTCCAATAATCTCAAGACAAAGTTATGGATTGTGCTGCTTGTAATTTTCTTAATATTTACATAATTCCTAGTAAGTTTCCAATGCATTGTAATAAAAAATGATATAACATTCCAGTTTTCAAACCAACCTATTACCAAACAACTCTTTTGAAATCCGTTTTTAAAAGGAAAGAAAGCAGATCAAAATGAAAGTTTCAGAATCACACTTCCTTTCAGTTATTTGACTGGCAAATTTATTGGTGATTGGTTACTCTTAACATCACTTTCGTACTTTTTAGGCTTTCTAATATTGAACGCTATGATTTTTTCACATCTTAAATTAATTATTTAACAATATTACAAAAATTACTATCGTCAACACTGGAGAGAGCATCTTGAGAGAATGGAGATTGATAGAATTCCCAGAGCAGTCATCTCTTACAAGCCAGAAGGTAAAAGAAGTATCGGCAGGCCAAGAAAAAGATGGGAAAATATTTGAAGTCGGAACAGGTATTATTGCCTAATCCGTCAATGAAGACGACGACGAAAAATTACTCTCTGTTTGAGAAGTATGAATGAGGTTAAAGGGAAAAATAATTTTTCATTCAAATTCATTCATTTATCCATTCATGACTACATTTGGCATCGGTCGCTCAGTCAGTTGGAGCGCTTGTCTCTGATTGGATAGGACTGGCCGACTGCTGCTCCTGAGGTCTCGAGTTCAGGCTTGAAACCTAGCTTGCAATGTGAGGAAACTTGTTAAGGCTTGGATGTTTTCAACTCGTAATCATTCTCCTAACCATAATAAATTCTTTTAACCAAAAAACCAACATCACCGATCTAGGACGCCTTGAAGATGAGTCTCCATGACTCGAAAACGTTTGGCCAAAAAGTGAGTAAAAATATTATTGGTAATTGTGCCGCAGATGTTAGCAAATAAAAAATCACTTGAAACTTCACCAAATTGTAGTATTATGTGTCCTGATCACAATTATCAAGTTTTTAAGTGTCGGTCTCAATTAAATAATTAATTATTCAATATTGAAAACCTACCTTTCGAACAGAGCCCCAAAATGACTACCTTCAGCAATTAACTTTAATTGAGTGTTTAGAATGCATGAATCTTTGCAACACAATAATTTGCATTTTAATTTATTAATTATTTACTCATGCAATTTATCTACTTAATAATAAAGGCATTTTCAATTTGTTCCAAAATCTCATCACTAGATGCATCGCACATAATTATACATAACCTGTAGCCAGCTAGCCACAGCCTGGGTTTTAGCTTTTAGGCTTTTGGATGTGCGAACATTTCGCGCATGCGCAGAAGCGTAGTCTGCGTGAATGGAACGAAGTGGAATGGAAACTGGAATGGACCTGCTTAACCAAACCTTTCCTAACCTGGCTAGATGTGACTGAACCACCTTTAAAATACCTTTAAATATTTACCTTTAAACCTTTTAAATATTTACAGAGGTGGTTCAGTCACATCTAGCCAGGTTAGGAAAGGTTTGGTTATGCAGTTCCATTCCAGTTTCCATTGATGTTCTGATGTAGATGGCACTGATATAATCCATTGGTACTAATCCTTGATGGCACTCCATTGCTCTAACTATCTGTTCGTCTATGATGTTATGCTTAAGGTACTATAAAGGCTTTTCAGAGCCGTATTTATGTTCAAAAGGTGAGTTTTTAATATTGAATAATTAATTATTTAATTGAGACCGACACTTAAAAACTTGATAATTGTGATCAGGAGACATAATACTACAATTTGGTGAAGGTTTCAAGTGATTTTTTATTTGCTAACATCTGCGGCACAATTACCATATTATTTATTCACAATTAAAATTGACTGCAAGTTGTTGAATTTACAATAAAAAACTTACTTTGTAGTCTAAAATTTAAACAGTCGTTATTTTGTAATTTGTAATTAGTTTTTAAATGAATAACTGGGGGAAAAGTAGAAGCAATCGAATTGAATAATGACAGGAAATCAAATTAAGGTATCTTAAACAAGAATCCAAATTAAAAATTATTTTCAATAACAGCATTTTAATATTGTTTAGGCGACTGTTTTAATACCGTACCATTACAGGTATCAGCTTATTGTAGAGTTCTACATTCAAAACTTTATTTGAAACTCTTCTGTTATCGAATTTGAAGTGAGAACAGCCTGATTTTCATCACAAATAAAACTTTGAGATTCATAGAAATCTTGATACTGCTAAATTAAAATTACCCAGTCATGTCCAATTTTGAATTTTGACAGTTGTGCTTTTAGGTTAGTTCCAGTGTTTTTCTAGTGATATTAGTGTTTTTTTGGTGTTCAATAATTGAATATAAAAATATAGTATTGCACAATAGTTAAATTAATATGGAAATAACGTTGGCAATAGGATATTAAGTAGCATATTCTTTTAAAAATGGATTAGAATACGGTAACTTACGTATAGCAATAGAGACAACGACCCATTCCGGTATTCCAAATTCTTCAGCGGCTTTCTCTGCCAACTTTTCGCCAGTCTCTTTTGCTTTTGACATCACAGTTTGTTGGGTGGTGCTCGGCTCTGCGCTTGTCGCCTCCTCCAGCTCTGTAACCTCCCTTGCTAAAAAAATTCATCAATCCCAAATTATTATAATTGATATCAGCATTCATTCAAATGCAATAAAATTTAGGAGAAAGTGCACTATATGGGCTTCTAACCAAACCTAACCTAACCTGGCTAGATGTGACTGAACCACCTCATACCTTTATTATTTTGATGCATAAGTGCCATTTGATGAAAATCATAATCATCCAAATGATGAAAATCATAATCGTCCAAGTTATTAAATTTAAACACTATTGACAGAAGCCCATATACCGTACACTGCACTCCCATGGAGTGCAGTATATTTATGGGTTTCTCTTAAAAATGACGTGATTAAGTGAATTACCAGTATGTCTTTATCCGACTAGATATCCATCTGAAAATTAGTATAATCATAGTATGTAACTTATCCCGTGTTCAAATAATCGTAAACGTCCAAGTTATTCAATTGGCAACAAGTTATTGACAGAAGCCCATATAGTGCACCACAGCCAAAATTTAATTAAAATGTAGAAACACTTTATGATTCAAAATTACAGTATAAATTTCTGGAAAAATAAAGATTAGTTCAAATATTTTCGTGATTCTTGTTTTGTGTAGAAGACGTCTAATCATACCTATTCTCTTCGATACGGGGTTTGAAGTGTTGAGGTGAAAAATTTATGTTATAAACTTTAATTGTGGCTCTAGATAGCATTCATCATGATTCATGATGTATCAAAAGTATTGCCACCCTCTAAACCAAACAAATAGTAGCGGTACGGTAGTCAGCATTGCAATATTGAAAACGTCTTTCCAGGGAAAATGTAGAGCAGAAAGTGCGAGTTTCCTTATTTTCTTCCCTTTCTGGTATGATTAAAATGTTTCCGCAGGACAATTTTTCAGGGAAACCCCAGTGGAGATTATTTACTTTTAATGGAAAAATAATGAAAGTTCTTACTTGCAACACTACACTTGATGAGAATATCTAACGGCTAGTACTGTCTGGTGGACTAATAATTTGGAGGGATGAAAACTAACAAAATACATTTGGGAGTCTAGCAGTCTAGTTATTCAATCAAAATAAATTATGAGAATTGAAAAAGTTCCCTGAACTGAATATTATTAACAAAATAAATCATATTCTCCGTTGGAAAAATAATAAACAGCCAACACAAATCCAGCTAACAATAAACGTTTTCTAGATGATTTCGATTCCCTAAAACATTCATTTCTAAATTTGTTAGAAATTTGTATTTATATGTTCAAGCTTATTGGTGAATGAAAATTATTGAAAAGTATTCCCCAAGCATTTCAATTATGGTACTCCAAAAATAACTAGAGTTCAAAACTCTAAAGTCTAAAACAGCCCATCACAAATTTGACAAACATTATACTGTTATTCTCCTCAGTAACTAAGTTCTCAAAGAAGCCCACTGTAGAAAGGTCTATGGAAATATCAATTTAACCATTTTGCAAGCCGGCCTATAGGAGGAATAAAATTACAACAGCATACGGGTTTAGAAATAATTTTGAATGATATATTTCAATCACACAGGTGAAATTACAACAGCATATGGTTTTGGGAACAATTTTGAATATATTTCAATTATTAGGAAGTGCTACAGTAGACATTTTAATCAGTGAAATTATACTTCAGTCTTGAAATATCAAAGTTTCCAAGTTATAGATGTAGAGAATAAAGAAGAAATATTGGAAATGTGTGTGAGATAATATGGAGGCCAGTCCTATAGCTATGATAAAGTCTGAATAATGTTCGAGTTTCTGGGAGCTTTACCGGTAACTGATAAATTAATGTGACTGGTGACGTCTGATTGGTCTACTCAAATTCATAGACGTTAAAATTTTTGAATAAACCAATCAGACGCCATCGGTAACATTTACCAGTTACCGGTAAAGTTCCCAGGAGCTCAACCATTGTTCTTCCGATAAATACAAATTTTATCAAAGTATTTTAATGGAATAATACAAGGAAAATTCATACATGAAAGACCACTAAGAAGGTGTCGGTTAAAAGTGTGTGAGGGACTAGCTCTTTCAATCAAATTGGAAGTCCAGATTTTAATACTTATAACTGTCAGAATTTTCAAATGGCTATGGTTTTATAACAAAATACGAGCTACTAGCACTGCAAAATCTTGAAGGAATTTCTACTAGTAAATTTTTACTTTGTTATAATACAGACAGAAATGTTTCATCAATTTTTTCACAATTTCAAAGGGAGCTAAATTTTGATACTGGTCTGCTGTTTACGGGGAACAGCTCTCTCAGAGCCAAATCACGCACCTGACGAAGAAGTCCTGACCGCGAAAGGTGAAGCTTGAAAGCGCAAGAAAGTAGGTTGATGTTTTTCTCCTAGAAACATTTTCGATCATCAATCAATGGGTACAAGACAGAAGTAGACGCACTGTTAATGGAACTACGCTACTCGGTCAACTCAATCTCTGAGATGGTAAGTGCTACTGTAGACTTACCTGTAAGCTCTACTGAAAAAAAGGATTAGACGGCGTGGAATTTTGTAACATGGACTTGCATACTTTTAGTATTATAGCAAAAATATCTCAAATGCTTGTATGATAGCCAAGATCCTTTATTGTATCCAATAAATCTCATATAATAGACTACAAAAAACTTCTCTTAACTAGAAAAATACTGTAAAATTATTCTTTTTTTTTATCTAGGAAACGTAATATAAAAAAAATATTTTGTGACCTACCTATTTATACAAGAAAGCCATAATATTTTTAATCTTTGAGAAAACCATAATATTATATTATGAAAAAATATTCCTGCAAAAATACAGTACCGTAATTATACATTTGTTTTTTCTCATTATACACAACTCTATTATTTGCTTCTTTTTGGGATCCAGAATACCTTACAGGTTCTGATTGAGTACGGTACATTACTTGAACACAAGTAGAAGTTTTTTGGAGTGTATTGTATGGAATGTGTATTAAATACACTTCATACTGTATAAAATAAAATCTATTTTGCTCCTATAATTCAAGTTTGTAGGCATAAAGGGAATCCAGAACTTAGTTTTCCAACATCTTAAATCAATAGAAAATGGACGCCGTCGTAATAGAAAATGGACTGTAGCATAAATGCGTACATAATCTAGGCTCGTGGAGTCAAACATGTAGATTTATAGACAATCTACAGTCTTTATGGATTTAGAGCAATCCAACTATCTATTATCAATTAGATCCTACGCCGATCATTTCAAGTTAAATGATTTTTTTCGACTTGGAATAGATGAGGTAGAGCTGTAAAAAATAATAAAATGACAGGCCTGTTGAATTGGGCAGAGACTTCAAATAAAGTTTGAAATGTATTGAAATATTATCTATTGCCATGAGAGATTATTTTTTCATCAATTATTTCATGGAATAAGAGGGTTCAAAATTGATTTTTTTTTTTTGTTTTTGGAGCAATTGATCTCCCCTACAAGTTATTTAAATTTTTTTATAAAATTTTTATTACTGAAAGACACATTGAGGAATAAAATGACATTTTTCATTTCGATCAAACAATTAGTTTTCACAAAAGAAATTTTTGAAGATCTGGAAAATATTTCAGTATTAAAAAAGTTGAAGATATATAAAAAATTAATTGGTGAATTTAAATAAAAAATGTGTCTTTCTTTTCACCAAGGTGTCTTTCAGTTATAAAAAAATATCAAATGTTTAAAATAACTTGTAGGTGAGTTCAATTGCCCCCCAAAACCGAAAAATTTCAAGTTTGAGCCCCATATTTCACAAAATAATTGATGAAAAAGAATTAATATCATGGCAATAGTTAAAATTTCAATACCCTAATTAATATCAAATACAAGAAATTTTAAACAAAAATTATGACCAAAAACCCTGCGTACAGCCTTTAACTTGTAGATAAGTGTGGCCATATCTGACATGATTCTACATGAAGGCTGATATGGACAGTCCTCTATTATACTTTATAATAATACTCACCCTTTAAAGGAGAAAACTGAAAAATACAAAGTAGGTCCATGTTCCCCATAACATGGCTCAAACGGCGAGGTGGAAGGGTCTCCCCACCAATAAAAGCCATGTGCTCATTATTATTATTAGAAAAAATTAGAATAAAAATTTTATTTAAAAAAAATGCGCTCATTATTAGAAAAATTCATGCCCAAGGCCTTATTGGGCAGTATTAGAGGTAAACACCCATAATTCTATCAAATTGGAACTTAATAGATAAATGATTTATTAATGAAGATAACAGCTGAAAATCCTAAAAAGCCACCTTCTTAATACAGATTCAAGTTGCAATAAGTACCTATAATGCAAAAAAGGGGAAGAAAATTGGGGAGATAGATAATAATAATTACCTGGACTGGTGAATTGGGCAGAAGCTTCGGTGGGCTCCACTTTGTTGTGGGCCTGCAGGTGGGCGTGTCCATGCTTGGCATGAGACCACGTGGGCGCCAAAGTGGGCAGCTCTGGCTCTGGGACTTTATCTATCTCTTCTCCGCCAGCGGGCGCTTCCCGTAACACTCTATACACAGTTCTGGGCGCCATTCTGCAACAAACACAAAATAAATTATAAGTTTTATTTGGATTGTGTCTATTAATTTTTGATTGTATCAGGCTCAACGTTTCTATTGAGTGTTTAAAAGACATTGAGACCCAGCCACAGAATATGATTAGCTCATAATAAATCTGCTATTCTACTCTACTAAATAATGAATATTTATTTAAAATAATTCTGTTCGGGTGATTCTGCTATTTGTTTATATCTATTATATTATGTTAATTTCTGTTCATCAAAAATCTGTTCTTAAATCATCATCAGTCAATTCCAAGCTACATGGAAAGTGGCTCCTAGATGTTGTGTACTGTGTGTATTCTACTTGTCTAGGTTACTTGCTCATTCTTGTCTAGTGTAATCCTTGACTGCAACATATGCTCTCCCTCTGAGTGAGAAGTTCAATATAGCAATTTGTATACAAAAAGCTACTGCAGCTTTTAAAGAGTCTTGAAAATATAGAAATATTTCGTTGATAAAGCTTTTTATAGTGTAAAAGAGTTCCTTCCACATCAAAATTAAGCCTCGCCTCAACAAATTGATGTAGTATCTAATGTATAATTGTTGATCTGACTTGTCTTATACTCCTTAACTGGAGTCTCCAAGAAGTAATCTACAAAAAAATATAAAAGCAGAGCAAGTTTGTGGACTTAGTACTTTTCTCTTGTTCAACTATGATCATATCATAGTTTATGTTTACTATTTACAACTAAAATTTTAAATGTGCAACAACTATGCACAATATTTTTTTTGTAAATTAAAAGAATTTGTAGTAGCTCTTGTCCATTTTTTCTTGCTACGATATCTGCATTACATGAACATAAATTTTATAATCCACTTGTATAAGCTGAAAGTACAATTATTATTGGCTTTCAGTCTCAGAGCGAATTTTGATCTGTACTCCATATTCAATATTTTCAAATGTGGAAAGTCAAAATAAAATAAAAAATTTTGTTACACTTGGTAACAATCGATAATCCTTGACCGCAACACATGCTCCCCCGCTGAGTGAGAAGAGCAATATAGAAGCAGAGCACGTTCACAACTTTGGCCAAGTACTTTACTTCTGTTCAACTATGATTAGATCTTTTTTCAGAGATCATATCAAGCTATTTGGACTCTTCACTCGATTGAGTAGAGAAGATGATATCCGACCCTGCTCCTTCTGTTTTTTCCCTTTATTTTTAAACTTCCACTCTTATTTTTCCATAATAATTGAGGAGACGTACTGCATTAATAACTTCTAAAGAACTAAATGGCTTTCCAGGAAATATAATCAGTATTTCCATTTTTATTTAATATAATCAAGAATATTTCCCTCAAAAATATTTTGATCAGGTGAAACGTATCATTGTTCTGATAAGTAAATTATGATTTAATTATTCAATATTGATACGGATTTTTCGAGTTTCATTAAGTATCATTTAAGTTTCTGAACATCAAATAATTAGAAGTTCCAAAGTATGGGAGTAGGCTACTAATGTCAAACTGACACATGCAATAAAATGTATTTCTTGAATTTCTTGTTCATAACGATCTGCGTTGTTAATATTAATTTATTATTGTAAATTTAATGATTTGCATTCAATTTTAATTGTGAATAAATAATATACCTACTCACTCTTGGCCGAACGTTTTCGAGTCTTGGAAACTCATCTTCAAGGCATCCTAGATTGGCCGCAAATCTATGATGCCTTGAAGATGAGTTTCCAAGACTCGAAAACGTTCGGCCAAGAGCGAGTAGGAATACTATTTATTCACAATTGAAATTGACGGCAAGTAGTTAAATTTACGTCAAGGACCCGTAGCTAATGTTGCGGTTACTTATTCAAGAAATCGTGGCCAGAACAGAACGATAGGTCTTTCCAATGATTCAAGTCACTAATTAATTTAATGTAATAAGAGGAAGGAGCCAATCCTTACAAGCTTCATAACGTCTACAAATTCTGTTTATTATTTTTCAAACAAATAATTGTATTCATCAATCGAATAATTATATTCATCAATCTAATACAAGCAATAAATCTGAACTCTACTGAAGTGCTACAGTTAGTTAGGCTGCGATCGATAGGCAGTTTCGCTCGATAGTTAATGTAACTAAATAGGCTACTGGAGTTACTAATGAATAATTTTTAAATAAAAGCTGTATGATTTGATAACATACACAATATTGGACTCAATTGATAAAGTACCAGAATTGGAAGCTCGAGCAAAATCAATTATTGTGGGGGGATTATTCAGCCCGTAAAATCTCTCTCAAATCCGTCAGTGATCGGAGATTAGACCTCTCACGAAAAAGCGTTTTTAATAGCTTATAGCCTCGAAAGCTCTCTCTCAAATTTGTCAGTGATCGAAAATTAGACCTCTCACGAAAAAAGCGTTTTTAATAGCTTTTATAGACTCAATTATGTAAACGCTAATATTTTATGAAAGAAGCCGATAAGGTGTAAACTCCATCTGCATCTTCCTTCCTTGAATTTCTCAGAATTTGCCAGTCGTAGAGCCGACATCATTTATCACGCTGTGCAGGAATTAATTGGCAGCAAGGGAATGGAATTGGAAAGGCAGCAATGAGAGAATATTCAATGAAATGAGAGAAATCGTAGGAGGACCAGAGAAGGTCTGACGTCACAGTATTCACGTTGTCATGGAGATCTGGCTCAACGGCCACAAATAGCTCCAGGGGGCTGTGAACCCCCGTCCGCCGAGCCGGTCATTCTGCACTACCGTACGGTACTCTACGCCTACCTTGTTCCCTGCTTTGCCACCTTATTTATGTCTAATTGATGAACATTTACACACCTTAAGACACGTTAACTCTCTGCTTGCCACCTCATTAACGGAAAGAGGGTAAATATATATATTTTAATTCCATTGAGACGTCTTCACTCTTTTAATCGATTAGAATGGAAAGTAGAGGGATAGGTAGTAGAAAGGAAGTGGAAAACAGTATAGGGAAGGAGAGGAAAGGAGTGGAAAGGAGGGAAAAGGAGTGGTAAGGAGGGGAAAGAAGTGGAAACGAGTGGAAAGGTGAGGAAAGCAGAGAAATTGAGAGGGAAAGGCAGGAGAGAGAAATTTAAAGAAGAGGAAAAGCAAGGAGAGGAAAAGAAAGTGAAGAAAAATAAAGGAAGGGAAAAAAGAGAAGGGAAGGAAAGGAAATAAGTGAAGAAGAAGAAACGGTAGGTGAGTAAAGAAAGCAGAGAAGAGGAAAGAAATGGAAAGGTGAAGAAAGGAAAGGGAAAGATTGGACAAGAAAGGGGAGGAAAGAGAAGGGAATAAAAAGAAATGAAATGAAGGAGAAGAAGATGATTGATGGCGAAGGAGGGTTGTAGAAACGGGAAGGAAAGGAAAAGAAAAGAAAGGAGAGGGAAGGAAAGGGAATAAGTGAAGGAGAAGAAAAGGAAGGTGAGAAGAGTGAAGAAAGAAGAGAAGAGGAAAGGAATGGAATGGTAAGGAAAGGCGAGGAAAAGAAAGGAAAGAAAAGCTTATAAAAAGAAATGAAATGGAGGCGGTTGATGGTGGAGGGGGTAGAAAAGGGAAGGAAAGGAGAGAAATGGAATGGAAAGGGAAGGAAAGGAAAAAAGAAAGGAGAAGGAAGGAAAGGTAATAACAGAAGGAGAAGAAAATGGACGGTGAGAGGAGTAAATAAAGGAGTAAAGATGAAAGGAATGGATAGTTGAGGAAAGTTTCCTTCTCTTAAGGAAAGGAGAGGGAAAGAAAGGACAAAAAATGGAAGGAAAAAAGGAAATAAATTAAATGAAGGAGAAGGAAGGGGATTGCTGTTGAAGGGGAGGGGTGTAGAAAAGGGAAGGAAATGAAAGTAGAGAAAAAGCAATGAAATGAATGAGTTGAAAACGAATGATGAAGGGAAACGAAGGGGAAGAAAAGTTAATGAAAGAATCGAGAAGGAAATAAAAGAAAAAATGGGAAGGGAAAATTCAATAAGAATGGAAGGTAATAGGCATTGATTACTTAAGATCTATCTCAGTAGATTCATATTTTGTAGACAATTTTTTCTACTTGAATTCTATGAATAAATTTTTTGATAAATCATAATGATTTTTATAAAATATGAAACATTTAGTGTTGAATTTTAGATTGTAGATCCAGTGCCAGAAAGAATAGAGATATTTCAAGTCAATAGGCTTCATGTCGTTAAAAATGAACAAAAATATTTTTTGTAACATATTGCAGATTTGGCAAGTTAAACATATACAGAGTATTCTGCAAAAGATCTTTACTCCAGTACTTAAAAAAAATAGGTAAGTTTCCCTCAGTTCTTAGTAACTATCCATTTTGATTTGAGAAAAATCCACATATTTTCTAGTGAAAAAATTGTATTTTTCTGGACAAGAAGGCTGAACTATACAATTAAAGTTCTACAAAATAGAAATATTATAATTTATTCGCAGGGTCTCTCAAAGTGGCTGGTCTCTCAAAGGACCCTGGGATTCCGCGGGCGTGATTTTGGGTGTCCACGGAAGATATTTGAATAGTTATTTTAAAAATCATATATACCAATAACACCCATGAAACATAAACGTACAACATTTTTTAGAAAGCTTTTCTCCATCCTATATATATTCTCTTTATTTTAAATAAATATCTTTCAAGTGGTTATTACGACTAAATTAATAAAAATTGTAAAGAGTAATTTTTTAGGGGTCCGCAATGACAACATTAGTAATTCAGGGAGTCCTCGACAAAAGCAATTGAGAACCCCTGATTTATTGAAATACTATTCAAATTTTCCAAAATAGAATTTTCAATCTTGTTTCACTCAAAACCCGTTTATGAAGAACACTTTCTCGGTGAAAAATATTGAGCTTACTATTGTGAAAAAGTAATAAACCCTTTTTTAAATCAGATCATACAACAATGAGACAACATAATTTATTTTATTTATTTATTTATTCATTCATTCAACTTAAATACAGTCAATGTGAATACAACAGGCTTTCGCCCAAAACTGCATTTCACAAAATTTTAAAGTAGGATCAAAATCTTAGGTTAGGTAGTTATTTCACTCAAAATTTCACCTTGAAGCATAATAATTATTCACAATCACAAGTCTTTGCAGATAAAGAATATTAATTTTTCATCACAAACAAAGCACTATTACAATCCGAAAAAAAGTTGATATAATTTGGAATTTTGACATTTTCAAGCCAAAAATCTTCACCAGTTACACTCATTACCATTGGCAAGGAAACGGTGATATTTTTGACTGATTCAACTTTTTCATTTCATATTCTCATTGTGAGGGGGAAAGGCCAGACGAGCTTCACCACCCTGCTTCCGAATAGTCTGTATTAAAAGATTTCCAGCTCATATCTAGTAAAATAGGACTGGCGCCGACCTCCTTAGGTAAGTTGTTATGATCATGTAGACTACACATGTAATATAATAATAGTAACAATTCAGTTTGTTTTATAGCTTGAGATGGTTACTGATATAGGTTACACTTTTTATGATCACTGAACTTGTTACTCGCTTTATTGACGTTATTTCGATGTTTATCCTCACCCTTTCTTTTTAATAACAGTACGCTTCCACTGACATACGTCACTTTTACATTTTAGCTACCATGGAGTCATATTATTAATCATAAAATATTGGGTCATATGTCTGCTCAATCATTTGAATTTGTTTAAAGGTGCGTTAATAATAATAATAATAATAATAATTAAAAAGAAAATACCAGCCTCTATCTGTTGAATTAAAGGATATGTATATGCTAAAGAAAGTTGAAGTTATTCCGGTTGTTGTATCTGCAAATGGACTGATATCAAAAGAATGGATGTATGCAAAAGAAAGGCTAGCTCTGGAAAACTGGCACCTTAGAACTATGCAAAAAGCTGCAGTGCTTAGTACAGCAAATATTGTACGAAAATTTCTCTCACTATAATATAGCAGGGTAAGAGGGACCCTCATAGACCTGTCTCTACTTTGCGATGCAGCTTTGTAGCCTTGGGATCAATATCCCCGGCTGCAAAGTGAAAAATTCAAAAAACAAAAGTGGATAATAATAATAATAATCAATTATTATTATTTTATAAGGTGCGTTTAAACTATATAACAAAATACACTTATGAATAGTAGCCATGTTGAACAGCTGTTCAAAAATGGATGCGCCTTCCTATATCAAAGTGTAATAATGCTACCACCCTTTAATTTGTAATAAAGTTTCTATATATATATATATTTATATTAATAAATTTCATTTTCATTTCAATATAATTTTAAAACTTTGTTATAAAACTCGTTTATCAATTTTGTTATTCAAAATTGTTACACAGTCGAGGTAGAGCTACACTTAAAGTCTTTCCACCAACAAAATTTTAATTAAAAAAAATTACAATTATAATGATTATGATAAAAAAATATCTATAACAATAATAATAATACTAATAAAAATAGCAATAATAATAATAATTGTCTAAACGTACCCTTAATGTTATTATATTTTATATATAAAAGAAAATGATATAAGAGAAATTGTATGAGCCTAATATAGATTTCGTAAAAATATCTATAACAATAATAATAATAACAAAAATAATAATAATAATAATAACAAAAATAATAATAATTGTCTAAACGTACCCTTAATGTTATTATATTTTATATATACAAGAAAATGATATAAGAGAAATTGTATGAGCCTAATATAGATTTCGTTTTCAATTCCATTCAGCCAGCATTGAATTACTTAGCCTACAGTAAATCTACCACTCAAACAGGTATTTGTTGTGAGACCACATTGGTATTTTTATGTCTGTCCTACCAAGAATAAGTAAGTTCCCTTTAAGCTTATTCCTTTCTTGCTGTTCTTTTAAAGTGCTTGATGGAAGAGAAAGCTCAACTCCAGTCGTCAGCAGAAATCAGGGGAGAATTCAAATTAGGCTTCAAGGTCATTGAAAAGACTATTCGTGACGTGAGCCTCGTGCGCAAAGTACAGATCTTTTTCCTCCCTGCCATTCATGCTTAATCATTCCTTCTCCTTTTTCGCATTAGAATCGATCCAAATTAGAAAGAGAGAGGGGAGTTTAGGAGAGGGGGTGCGAACAGTCAACCCACCCTATTCTGTCCCTTGGCCAGATAAATCCTGCCTTCTCTAACAATTGCGTTCCTTAAAGCTTTTCCGTTGAGCTGGCTTATCGAGATCCTCATTCTTCCTCGACATCTCTATTTGTTCCAAAATAGTGTCACGACTTGAGAAGCGTGCTCTGATGCTCTTTCATGCCAAGTGATTCCACTTGTTTCATCATTCTCAATTTCATATTATATTCGGCTCTTCTCGTCTTCTCTGAGGAGTTCTGAGGAGGCTCTTCTCTGCGGAGTTCACTTTTCTAAACACTCACACAGATTGAAATCATTCGCACATAAAATTGACACTTCATTTTATCATTCAAAAGTGAGCTCATACAAATTAACAATACAGTGAGCAATATTACTACTATTTATTACAAATCATTGTGTAGATATGTGTTTAGATATTATCAATTGTTTATTGTGACAAATTTACAACGAATGTGAAGGTGCAACAGACTCAAGTCCAAAACTGCTCCCTTCACAAAATTTTAATATGTTAGATTGTCCAAAACATTGAGGTTAACACAGACTCAAAATTCAAGATTTGCTAAAAACTTTCACTCAAAAAATAACAAAATGAATCTTCTCACTTAACCACTATTAATTTAAAAGTTCAAAGTTTTTATTATCAAGCTTCTGTTAAAAATTATTTCTGAGGATATCACTTGCCCTGCATTCGGGAAATTACATAAAAATATCAGTAAGATACTTTAATAGTAGTTTATGCAACGATTTTATTTTGACCCTTATTAAAGCACGAGTTAGATGTAAGTTATAACACGAGCGAATGCGAGTGTTATAAATATCTCACGAGTGCTTTAATGGCCAAATAAAATCGTTGCATACACTATTTTATCTACGACCACTAGTATACATTTAATTAAAACAATTTCATTTTACCTGTGACTGTCAGAGATACCTAACCTCTCCATCTCAAATACAAGAAGTTATAGTAGATTGTTAGGTTAGCAGTTTGATCAAATCAGCTGATAGTTTCACAATATTGAATTACGATATTGATTCCATCAAAAATGCTTCTGATTGGTCCAGAACCCGTGTTATAATGTAGAACCTGTACTATAATGAGCTCTTTATACAACGGGTTTCAAAAAGCATTTCGAAAAGACAGCTGTTTTGGCATCAATTGTGAAACTGTAATGTATACATTATGACATGGTCGTAGATAAAGTTACTTTTTACACATACCATGGTCTTATTATATATTAGGTAAGATATCTTAGTATGGGGTCACCAAAACAAAACCTTGATAGGGTGTTTAAGATACAAAAGAAAGTTGTAAGGTTATATGGGAAGAGCAAATAGTTAGATTAATGTAGGCTGCTGTTTAGGAGATTTTGTTTCCTAATGTAACCTCTTGTATGTGTATGGAGTTATATTATATGTAAAAAAGAGTGTTAAAAACCAAACTATTAACGTAAATGATTATAATAAGAAGAAACTGAGGAGATTATCACTTGGTGAGTCACAGTAGTAGGTTATTCGAACAAAGACCTAGTTATATTGGTAGGAAATTCTAAAACAAACTTCCAGTCTCTAAAGAGTCTTGGAAATTATGAAATATTTAAGAACAATTGAGAAAATATTTAGTTGATAAACTTTTTTATAGTGTTCCTTTCATATCAAAATTGAGCCTCAACTCAACTTATGTATAATTTATTGTTAATCTGACTTTTGTCTTACACTCCACAACCAGAGTCTTCAAGACGTAATCTCAAAAAAAAAGAGTGGTGCTTATAATTTGTATTTGTTAAGAAATATAATAGACCACACTGATAGTGGTAGATTATTAATTTTTGTAGTTCGGTAACCTAAAGATTGGATTTTAGATATCTAACAAAGTAAAAGCACTTCATACTTGAAGTGGTACTTGTAGTCTGATTTTTGTTGTAAAGTGAAAGCAAGCACTGTTTACTAACATACTTTACTTAACATATATTTACTAACATATTAAAATATTTTTTCAGTTCACTGTTTAGCCTGTCAGAGTGAATGCTCTTCATATTTTTTTGTGTCTGTTATTATAGTTTTTAATTTGGATGACAATTACTTTCTCAAAGTGAGCAATGTCAAGTATTGATGAAAAAACAGTATTAAATCAGAGTTTTTTCATAAATATTAAGACTCATTTTCAAAGGCTTTCACATTATGGCCAAAACATTAACATTAACTTTTTATTGTAAATTCAACGACTTGCAGTCAATTTTAATTGTGAATAAATAATATTTCTACTATCTTTTGGCTAAACGTTTTCGAGTCATGAAGACTTTGGCTTTGAAGATGAGTCTCGATGACTCGAAAACGTTTGGCCAAAAGTGAGTAGAAATATGATTTATTCACAATTAAAATTGGCTGCAAGTCGTTGAGTTTACAATAGAAAGTTAATAAGTATTTGAGGTGAAGAGTAGATGTCTTAGCAATACTCAAAAGCTTGTTTAAATCTTCAGGCTACTAATAATATTATTTCTTATTAATAATCTGCATAATTGATAATCAATATCTTTGTGAAATTCAAGTTCTATGTTTAGGAAGTTTCAAGCCAGTCTTAAAAGCTTGGCGGCAGCCGCATTTGTGTAATCGGTTGGGGTGGTGTCTCTGATAAGATTGGAAGCTACTGCTGTGTTCTCGATTCATCTCGTTACCCACGCACAAGTCTCCGATTCATGTGGGTATCATCAGCAAATAAATAAATTTTTAGGAAGCTTATTTTTATACAGTTAGTAAACTTCTCAATTCATCTCTTATCAAATTATTCATCGTATAAATTAGAACTGTGATCCTGATGATTTCTCTGCGATTCATTATTACTTAGGGACTAACTACGTTCAGATGAATTTATTGTTTTGCAAGTAATAATAAGTGAGCATGACAGTCACTTTTGACCGTTCATAACTTAGTCTCAAAATTTCCCAATCCTGCACTTATCAGGCTTCAAGATCAACTGCCGTGTCAACTCCATTGTGTAAATCTTAAAACTTTGTTGAATATTGATTCAGTGAATACTCTCTAAGATGGTGACATTATTAACAAATATACAAAGTTGCTTGTATCGAGGTAATCAAAGTCCGAGGTTATCAATATCAAAGTTAGAACAAATTCATTCATAACATTTTGTTTGTTCTGCTGTACTCAACTTGCATGTCATAATTAAAATTTTCTCAGAACTCAACCCATGCAGTGAATGTTGTATGAGGAAAATCAATTATAATTAATTTTAAAACGGAGGTGAAGCAAGATTGCGTAGAGGTACGATCGCTTCCATTTTATGTTCCAGATGAGTAATTACATAGAGATTGCTCTCTCAGAACGGAGTGCTTTTATTTCATTTCAATAGAGAGCTGAAATTGTTATTGATCCCCTTTTTATTGTCTGCCAACTCAACTCAATAATGCATTGTCTCTTGTCAAGAAGGAAATTCGATGGAAATTTCATTTGACCAATTCACTGTATGCAGCCATACTCTTCGTATCATTTCCACAATACATTCGAAGCACGTACTTGTAAACACTTGCTGGCTTCTATCTCTTATTCCTTATTTCCTATGTTTCTTGGAGATTATATGAAAGAAGTTCAGGTTAGATGTGATAAGGAGAGATGAACTGTATGGAATTTTTCCTTTGTTCATGAAAGGTATACGTAAAAAGTGCTGGAAATAATTGATAGAAGTTATTGCTTATTAGATTTTTCCTCAATAGAACATCATACATCACAATAACATCAGCCTTATCAACAACTGATGTTATAAAGAACAATGCAAATATTATGAGAGCAATGCAGACGGTCAAAGCTTATAATAATTTATTGAAAAACATAATGTTTTCCCAGGCAAAGAGAGCAAGAAGCAAGAAATCGAACTTTGATGATTTTGTGATTACTATCTCCTATAGAGACTTTCTAGATACAAGGAGAATAGCGACGGAAGATACGCTTGGTACTCACTGCTCATACTAATCATCTCAATCAAGATGAAAAATAATATTGTACAAATCTTATTTCCTTATCAGTTCTCCAGATATTCTCCAACTTTTTCAATTGATTTCTTACTTTCAATGTGATCCACAACAATATTTTGTTTCTATGTTCTTATTATGTAGTACTCTGTTATTTATTATTATATACAGTATATACTATTGTGGGACTAGTGCCTGCACTAAGATGTGATGCTTTATCTATCACATTTTGTTTGTTCTGCTGTACTCCACTCACATGTCATAATTGAAATTTTCCCCAGATTTCAAAACTCAGTGAATTTTGAATGAGGAAAATCAATTAAAATCATTTAAAAAAGCAGGTGCTTTTTCTAAGGGTTTTCTAAAAGTTGCTAAGGGTTTAGTGGTATAGAGTTCTAGCTTCGCTATTAATTATTAATCTCTCAGATTTTTCAATACAATGGAAGACTCTGCACTATCAATACTTGTATTGCGATATTTGTATCACGAAATCGATATTGATAGTGTAAAGTCGATAATCGCATCTGACGTTAAAGTCGATGAATTGCGTCATGTTACGCAATCCCCCATCCATCAATACATCGTCTTTACACAATCATTCAATATGGATTTCTTGATACAATTACGATTCTGTATCGCGATACAATTATTAGTAGTGTAGGGTCTCTTATTGAACCAGTCCATCAAATATTATGTAATTGTATAGGGAGCGAAACTTTGATAATTAACGTGAAGATCCTAACTACCTTGTATGGAATGTCTACATGAACGGCTTTTGATCTATGTCAGTTCCAAAGAGGAGTCTAAGGAGTCCTGGTAAAGCGGCTCCTTTCACGCGCTACTTTGTTGGTAAGTGACGCTGTAGCATAACTATATAGGAAGTGTGTAACGAGCCTTTTCAGCGGCTTGACTTTCAAAGCGAGTATTCCCATTACGATTTCATAGAGCAGTTCAAGCGACCTTATTTATGTTGGAAACTGTTCGTCTTTACGAACTTGTACGAACTTAGCAGACTTAGTTGGCTTCCCATTCCAACTTCGATAGTTAACAGCATAAATTATCACAAAGATTAATAATTTGCAATAACTTGAAAGTGAGATTTTGACTTCTGAATGTTATTCTTCTTGAAAGTGAATACTCCATCAAGAATCACATCAAGATCACTGATGTTTTCTATTCAGTAGTAATGAATATTATACTTATAAGAGAATTCTTGGATTTCTTGTTCCATAGCGATCTTCATTGTCAATATTAACTTTTTATTGTACATTCAACGGCTTTTAATCAATTTTAATTGTGAATAAATAATAATATTTCTACTCACTTTTTTATTCTTTATTATTTTTTATACAGTACTTTAAAAAAGTGAGTAGAAATATTAATTATTCACAATTAAAATTGACTGCAATTCGATGGATTTACAATAAAAAGTTGATATAAGAGAATACATTGTTTCCTAAAACATTTTAACCAAAAAACAGGCTAAGTTGATGAATGTATTATAGATAATAATGAAAGGATATTATGACCTAATTTAATGAAGGGATTAGTATGATAGATTTCAATCCATCACAGTAGCATATATAAAAACTATTCAAGTGGATGGGGGTACAGATGAAATCGTTTCCTGCAAGTTTGAGTTCAGGTATATTACCCAGAAACAACACAAAAACTCAGGAAAAGCCTCGGATTCGAGATACTAATGATGTTTTTTTATACGATTTTTCTCAATTCATGTGAAACCTGGTTCCTTTGTACCTGAGCATTAAAATATTAAATCACAGAATACTCTCATTTATCTATTTGACAGGTTATCTATTTCAATTTTTCAAAGAACTAGACGATTTGTATTTTAATAGTTGATGCAGTAATGACCTATTATAATTTATTATATTGCTCACTATGATTTCTGAGAGCAGATACAATAATGAATTGGAGTCATACTGCAATGTTTGGCAGGAATAGAATAGAACAGAAACAGGAGGTGAATTTCTGTTCACTGTTCGATGTTCTATTGAATCAGGCTGGAATAAAGCTACAAAACAGCCAATTATTTGACTCGTATTTCAGCCGGGAGCTACTGATGTAGAAGACTCTGCTTCTCTTTCTGTCTGACATTATACTTGAATGTCAACGTTGAAATAATACCGACAGACATCCCATGCCATAACTAATAAAATCTTCTTTGGCTTGTTTGCATCTAACAAAGCATCGGTTTGATCTCTTTTTTGAAATACTTTTTTGTATTACAGCATCGACTATACTATATTTAAGTATGAGAGCTAGAAAGCTGAGGTGTATGGAATTGTCATTATTTATTCCTTAGTTTCGTTCTCAATCATTATTTAATGTGATTAGCAACCACCTAGTAAGGCCAGTAAGAGTTTTCAAGTACTCTTACGGCAATTCCTAACAACCCAAATTTTCCATAAAAATCGTTGCATTATAGATCGTTACATTCTCATTAGGTAATGTTGCATTCAGGTTATTTTGAATGAGTCTAGGGGAATTATGAGTGATAAAATTTAATAAAAAGAAGAATTAAAAATGATCAAATTGGATCTTATTTGCATGACAATAATAAAAACATTAAAATATATATATATATATTGCTCAATGTTAAATGTTATTCACAGCTGTTGTATTTGTAGGAGAAATAAAAAAGAATAAAGTAATAAACTAGTCATGCAATCCCTCCAAGAAAGGCTGAGACCTGTGTGTGAAAGTGAGTCTGGACTGCATAACTTCAGCAAATTACAATAAAATAATCGTGTTTTTATATATTTAAAAAAATAAAACTATGTAATATATTTCTCAGAGAATTAAAATAGAAAGGAGTACTAATGAATAATAAAGAAGCTAAAAAATAGAAAAGGAACAAACAACCACGAGCTCATTGACAACTTTGTCCGAAACTCTGACCCAATTGATTACATCACGCTGTATGTATTGATTAAATCATATTCTCAATATTCGCCCGACCACACTATTTCAGCCACTCATTTACACATCTTTTGTGCAAGTTAAATGAATGATAATTCACATTACGTAAATGAGCCGGTAAGTTCCTGTACAGAATATGTGAGGTATAATGAGTATCATCTGTGGTAGTATGCGTGCTCTCAAGCGTAGGTGACACTATAGCTATTGCTTCGGCCGAACGTGTACGATAGCTGTGGTTAACTCTTTCGAACATATCGTCACGATTTTTTTAAATACATAGAAACACTCTTATATATAACACCCTATATATACACCCTTGCTACTATACTTCTTTCACATATTCGCCGAATGTCAAGAACATTAATCGTATCATAAATATCATTAGTTGGTGTAAAAATGAGTTTTATGATTGATTTTTATTTTGTGTTATCACTAGAGACTGTAGCAACGTTTTATAAGCCTCTCCATATGCCGGAATACCAGCCTGTATTAAGGATTGAACGTAAGCGAAGTAGGCATTCCTTAATTCATTTTTGGACAGGAACAGTCGCAATTTAAGGAATAATTTATCAATTGTTTTATTTATTTTATTTCTCAAGTATTTTATATGTTCTGACCATTTGAATTCATCAACCATCACAATTCCTAAATATTTATGTGAGCTAACTCTCTCAATGGCTTCACAGTGGCATCGTGTGGGGATGGGAGATACTTTATCACATATGACATTTTCTGTAATTTATTATTGTTTATTGAATTAAATTGTTGAATCCTAAAGGAAAAAAGCTTCAAGCTTTGTCATTCAAGTGAAATTGTCAATCATATCATCATCATTCATATTGTTAAACATATTTTCAACGCCAATTCTTGAAACTATTATCAAGTTCCAATTAAATTAAATTCTTCAAGGGTTGTTTTTTTTCGTAGCCCATGACACTCTTGGCTATGGATATGATTAATTAATTAATGAGACTTTCACATGAGTAGGACATTGAGTTGATTAGGAGAGTAGCCTACACCTGTTCTTCTTATATACGCAGAATCTAGTGAGCTCAGGAAGTTGAAGTTTTATGGAAACAAGATCTGTGCTCCACTCTGGTCAGGCTGTGAAGGATGAAGAGGGCTGTGAATTTCCATTGGAGGGCGGCGAATCTAGTGGCTGAGAGAGCATATTGATTGGTTGCTCAAGTACGTAGAACTTGCCAAGTAGGGCATATGCTTCAATTAAGGCTCGCCTTTTATCACACACTAACTAATACTACAGTACGTATCTATTCCATTTCAAAGGAAGTATACTGAATGTTGTGATTCTATGCTCCATTCTAAACCCACTGTTGGAATTCATAAACTAACAAGCTATTCAATATCATCGTTATCACTATCATTACCTATTTTCTTGGGAGCTCGCTGAGCGCGGGGTTAAGGCTACCAGTTATGAGCGCTTGATATTGTGCCTGGATAATAACAAGATAACAAGATTTCATCTCCTTTACTAGCACTTACATGTTGGTAAGGAACTATAGGTTCACCATGAGTAACATGGTGAACCATGTTACTCATCATGTTAGTAATGTTAGTAACCATTTTAGTAATGTGGGCATCCTCAGCACGAAAAAAATATCAATATTATCTCCATCAATTTACTAATATTCTCAAATTCTAAGGATGCAAACCGTAGACAGCAATTTCAGACAGCATTCTCTATTACAGTAGAATCCCGCTATTCCGAACTAATTGGAACAGAACCATGTTCGGATTAGAATTGGGAATAGGCGGATTTCATTTGGATTTTAAGAATACAGTATTATCAACCGATTAATTTGTTATGACGTACATCAAATGAAGAGCATCCGCTTTTCCGATTAAAGTATTGACCGGCACATCAACCGATTCAGTGGAATTTGGAAGGGAATTGCAATGACTCATAGCGCAGATGTAGGATATATGTTCTCCCCCCTATTTTGTGTATAAGTTGACTAATTTTGTGTATAGATTTTTTGCAGAAATGATTTTTCCCTTTTCAAGCTCTTATTCAAAGCTTTTTGTTCCTTTTCAGTAAAAATCTGTATTTTTCCAAACGTTGTTCGGAATAGGCGGATTTTTGCAATAGCGTTCGGAATAGCGTGACTATAAAGTATTTAAACTAAATTCAGCTAATTTAAGCTAAATTCAGTTCAATCGGGCTATCTAGAATATTACATAACTATTAACAAGTCCAATTAAATAGTTAACTCTCCTCCTTCTCCTTCTCCTTCGCCACTTTTTCCTTCTCCTTCTCCTTCTGTTTCACCTTCTCCTTCTCCATCAATTTTCAACCCTCTTTTTCTCCTAATTTAATTGTTTTGTTTATCCCTCTTCTTCTTCTGCTTCTTCTTTTTCATTTTTTCCTCATCATTTTTCCTCGAAGACGTTTATGTATTAGATAACACAATTTTGATACCCAGCAAGAAAATCGCTGACTCTTGAATGTATTATTCCTGGAGCAGACAAATGATGACCGAATGATAAAAGGGTGGGAGGCAACTCAAATGCAGCCAGTATTCTTGAATGCTGCAAATAGCTGGGTTGTGAATATTACAGAAGCGTAAAAGATTGTTCACGAGTGGCTGTAACCATTACTGTGCACTGTGCAGAGAGCATGAGAATATCAAATTCTGTTTCTTGTTTGCTGAAATCTGTTTTCAAGTGGAAGAGTACTTCCAGCTCAGCGCCATCAAATTAATGCACAGATTTAGCATTTGAAATTTCTTGTTCATATTTTGTCCTTTATTTATGAACGAATGGGATTGAAAGGTATGAATATGGATAAACAATGAGTTATGAGTTAATATGATTATGAGTTATGAAATATGATTCATGAATTATTAATTGTGAGTTATGAGCTATGAGTTAAGAGTTATGCGTTATGAGTTATCAATGAATATGATTTTTCTAATGTGGATCGTCGTTGACTGACTGACAACAAAAACACCGTAGCAGGTGTCTGTTCAATCAGAGAGATAAGCTGCGTTCTCGTAGGTCCTGTTTGTAACGGTGACCGATTAGATCGGCCAGCAAAAAGACACTGTTCTCTGCTGTAAAATCACTTTCCGGTGGTTCGGAACCCACCTAAAACTGTAGGTCCAACTCATCAATCACCATCATCCAACTCATTACCCACGCACAGGTCTCAGATCTATGTGGGCTTCATCCTCAAAAAAAAGTTTCAATAGAGAGTTTGGGTAAAACCACATTAAACCAATAATGCCTTGTTTTGGAGTTTCTTACTTTAAAACCTTGGAGAGTTTGAACAAAACTGCGTTAACGATACTGCTAATGCTAACCTGAACACTCTATGTAACTGCCTGCACTAACAGCTCTGTCTGCTTTTAGAGCAGGCAGATGCACGGCGTGTTCAGTTTATCATCAGCGTTATTGTTGACACGTTAACGTTGTTTTGTCCAAACCCTCTAATGTTTTTAGAGATAGAACTCGTAAAGCTATTATGTCTTAAAAAAGCCATTTGTGACGTTTGCACAATCATCAAATTTTGATTGGTCCCAATTCATTTTCAGCAGCATCAATACTTCTAAAAGTATTATTTTTTGTGGTTTATTTCAATACAATAGGCTGATTCGCGTAGCAGTTGGTTCAAAATAAGTTTTATAGTTTGAAACTACGTGATTAGAAACAAAATGAAATGTATTAATGTATGAATTTGCGAATGCTTTGATTGAGTCATCAAATATTTGCTAGGGGTTGAAAAGACAATAAAACATTTAACTTTCTCGTGCATATGAGATGCCACACGCCCCAATTCTCATCATTAACTTTTGTAACGACCCAACAAAAACTTGTAGTAACCCCTTCAACAAGATGTTCCGGATCCGCCCTTACATATATCACGGTGGTGACTAATTATCACGAAATGGATGTGCAGCAAACAATGCCATCATTTTGAGTCAAATCCCACAACTTCATTCAAACGTTCTCCACAATAACGAATTGAAATCATTTTGTATGGGTTAGTGCGGTAATCCACATTATCAATAAATTCAGCAGAGCGAATTTCAAAGAGCTCTGCGGAAACCACAAAAATAAATTGATTGTGCCCAAAGCTACGGCAAGAAGCGACAATCTATTCTCCCAATATTGTTAATTGAGTATTATTTCGTATTTTGTGTCATCAAATTTTCAGGTGCGTACAAAACTGATCGATTAGAAACGCATATTTGATTGAAGAAAATGAAAAATGAAGATAAAGCTCGAGTTTCCTACGATGGGAAGCCGATTATGAGGGTTGAGTTCACATAATTTATATAAATGCCACTCTGTATTTCGATAATGCATTATTGATGACCAATGTGCATGCAAGCCGAATGTTATTCCATTAAACACTTTTGAATTTTCTGAAATAGCTCACTGCTTTCAATTTAGATTAGTCCAAAGCTTTATGCACCATTCACTGATTACAATGATAATTTGAAAGCTGAACTCAATGCATTCATTGTTTCATGCTGTTCCAACCGATTTCATTTGTAAATAGTAGAAAGACCAACTAATTATCATAAACCATAATAACATACCAAACAAAACAGAAATCTCTTTATGCTGTTCAATCAAGTTATTTTTCTCTTTCTTCCTTTTCATTCTCTTTTCTCATCCTCTTTCATCTCCTTAATAGTCTATTTAAAAGTCCAATTTAATAGTTAATTCTCCTTCTCCTTTTCCTTCTCTTCCTTCTCCTTCTCCTCCTCCTTCTCCTCCTCCTTCACCTCCTTCACCTCCTTCTCCTCCTTCTCCTCCTTCTCCTCCTTCTCCTCCTTCTCCTCCTTCTCCTCCTTCTCCTCCTTCTCCTCCTTCTCCTCCTTCTCCTCCTTCTCCTCCTTCTCCTCCTTCTCCTCCTTCTCCTCCTTCTCTTCCTTCTCCTCCTTCTCCTCCTTCTCCTCCTTCTCCTCCTTCTCCTCCTTCTCCTCCTTCTCCTCCTTCTCCTCCTTCTCATCCTTCTCCTCCTTCTCCTCCTTCTCCTCCTTCTCCTCCTTCTCCTCCTTCTCCTCCTTCTCCTCCTTCTCCTCCTTCTCCTCCTTCTCCTCCTTCTCCTCCTTCTCCTCCTTCTCCTCCTTCTCCTCCTTCTCCTCCTTCTCCTCCTTCTCCTCCTTCTCCTCCTTCTCCTCCTTCTCCTCCTTCTCCTCCTTCTCCTCCTTCTCCTCCTTCTCCTCCTTCTCCTCCTTCTCCTCCTTCTCCTCCTTCTCCTCCTTCTCCTCCTACTCCTCCTTCTCCTCCTTCTCCTCCTATTACATGCTGTGATGGGCCATATAATTACTAATTCAATGTCTGATCTCGACTCCAGCGTCTACCATAATCGCATGTTGGCCTGTCGCCAGACCAATTCAGCCACAACATGACCCTTAAGAACAAACTTATTTTTATGACATTTGAAGTAACTGGACATCAAAATGAGCTTCTCTCACACGTCCTGGTTTCTCCTAGATTGCCAAGTGTTTTCATCCTGATACCAGAAGTTTTTAATATGTGATCCTCTTGAAGATCCCAGGGGAATAAGATGAAGGTCCAGTTTTATCATAAATTATATTTCAGTGGCTTCTTGTTGGTTATTACTTGGTTTTATTTTTATTTGACTAGGAATTCTTAAAAGTATTGAAATTAAAATTGGTAAAAAGTTTGAAAAAGCTAAAGGAATAACTTTTGTGTATGTACAATTTGTTTTGTGAAAATTTGTCGTCTAGCTAGTTATGAAATTCTATTGAAAAAAGTCTACACAATGGAGTCAAATATCAGCAAGTAAGATAATATACTTGTTAAAAGGCAGCTACTGAACATAGAAATTGCAGTGTTTTTGAAGAACATTTGAAGTCTCTTATCTTCTTTACATGATAAGCATGATCATGTGAATTCTTCGAAGAGTAATCTAGATCTAAATTTCTACAGCTCTAAAGTCTGATTCAACAATTCAACAGTTAATTATTAATTTAATTTGATTGATTATTTCAATAATTTTAAAAAATAACGAAAAATAAACCAATAAATAAAAGTTATCAAAATTCAGCTTATAGTCCACTTTTCTTTTGTATTTGTACAGGAAGCTAATACTACAATATATAGAGCAACTCTTACATTCAAATATTTCAAGAAGTTGCAGTGATCGCGATTATATTATTTTTATATGATCAAAATAAAGTAGTTTTCAAATAAGTGATAATCAAACTTATAATAAAAATATCCTGATAAACAAGAATAGAAGGATGTAAGGATATGAGATGGAGAACTAGAATATTGAAAAACTGAAATATTGAAAATATTAATATACTGAAATATTGAAGAATAATGGACAATTGATTTGGATTTTTTATTGGAAGCAGTGCAATAATTGAAGGTAGTACAAAAAAGGTGATGATAACTTTCATGCCCCAAACCAAAATCTTGACATACATGATTATAATACAAGAAGCCGAGGAGATTATCACTTGGTGACTCACAATAGTAGCTTATTCAAACAAAAACCTAGTTATATTGTCAGAGGCCCTAAACTTATTCAGGTGCGACCTGATAACTCTGACACCAGACCTGAGCCAGCCAGGTCACACGATATTATTATTATTATTATTATTATTATTATTGATAGGAAATTCTACAACAAGCTACCGCAGTTTATAAAGAGTCTTGAAAATATAGAAATATTTAAAAAGAAATAATTGAAAAAATAATTAGTTGATAAAGCTTTTTATAGTGTACAAGAGTTCCTTTCACATCAAAATTATGCCTCACCTCAACTAATTGATATAGTATCTAGTGTATAATATTGTTGATCTGACTTGTCTTATACTCCTTAACTGGAGTCTCTAAGACGTAATTAACAAAAAAAAATTTAGGTCCACGCAAACGACAACACTTATTGCGATAGAGTTCTCTAGAACAACAATCTAGACTCTCTTTGCATGAGTGTAGATTTGAGCTAGATTTTCTCTGAGAAAGGGATCTAGTACAATTATTGTCACATTGTAGGCCTATTATTGTCACAGTGTAGGCCTACTAATTATGCAATGAGTTTCTCCGTTTAGTGTGTCTATTATTTATAGGGCAAAAAGGAAGGAAGCTGTGTACTTGAAATCTGCTGATAAGGATAACACCACTGACAAATTTAATTATATCAGTCAAATATTTTTCTCTCGAAATGGCTGCCTCTGACTGGAATTATCAACGATAATTATTAGCATAGCCTTGATTTAAAATGTTGCAGTCAACTGATCTATTTGGGTCGAAGTCATTCGATGATGATTGGAATTCCACATTACGAGGAAATGAAAACTGTTCTGTTGAAGCATTGACCTACTAAAACAGTCGAACACAACGCTGTATGTTATCAAATTCCAGTTAACTTGGGAAATAAATTACATAAGTGATAGTTCGGTTCCCATCCTTGACAAATTAGCATCAAGAATATTGATGTCATTCATGATCTAGAGGATTTCTATTAAGGAAAAATCCTATTTAATCAGTTATTGAATCAAGAGCGGTCCAGCTGGAAAGTTGTGGAGGGGGTGGGGTCACAAATTAAGATTTCAATGACCTTTTGTTGCAAGACCACCCCTCCTGCAAACCCTTTCTGTACTAAAGTTTCAATTTCAATTTTTGGGGGTGATGACCCCGCTCAGGGGAGCCCTTATATTGGATAATCAATAATGGGAAATGATAAGGAACGATCTATTTCAAAAACCTAGATAATTTGTGGGAAAAGAAATGACGAGCGTTAGGCTTATATTAGACCAACAATTGGCTCACTTTATTTGTAACTTCATTTGGCTAATTTGAAACTACAAAAAACCTGAGAAATATACCCAATAGACCCTTCTATTACTAACTTCTGACTTATAACAAACCCCATAACTAAACTTATAACTTAGTTATGAGTTAGGATGGATTTATTGATCTTTAATCACTGTCATACACTGTCAGGTTAGTACTATAACTGTAGGCCTACATGAATTATGTAATTTTTTTTATTTCAAACCTAATTTTCCCTCACATTTTTTCAAAAAGTTTGTTTCTAGGTACTTACATCTCGCCAACAAATTATACGGCTCTGAAAAACTTCGGTGTTGCAAGATATGGGACCATGTCAGCAGCTGGAGAAAATCACCAACGAATACCCAAATACAATTACAATTTACAATTTTTTAAATACACGAATTGTAAACTACTTGTACCGTGTTGCCTATTCTACAACCCTGAAGCTAGCAGTCATATTGTTTGTCACCGAAGTTAATTGTTTTATGCTACACCGCAATTTTTTTGAGCCGCCTAGCGGCTTTCGTAGCGTGAATTATAGATCTCATAACTAACTTGTAGACAAAATGTGAGGAAAAATTCAGATTGACATAAAAATAAACAGAATCCATGTAGGCCTACAGTAAGACTACAATAAGAAAATGTTGTCACAGATCGATAAATCTACTCCGAAAAAATACCTTCAGCTGAAAAGAGTCTTATTCAAAATGGTTGGATACAATCATTTTGAATGATTTTACCAATTTACTTTAGAGTAGTTCATCACGTTCTAGTCAATTTCGAGTCTTGAAACGTTAGCTCAAAGAGGTATAAAATGCAGCATAAAAATCGCAGCAAGAAGTAAACACAGCTGAATGGTCGCAGCAGAGTTGCCATGTGGAACCGTATTCCCCCATTCTCGTATCCCTTTATCCCCAATACCATCAACAATGAACGCCTTTGAGATTGCAGCACTTTCGCTGATAAGTCCTTCCCCAACTTTTACTGGTACTTTGGTATTTTTCGTTTATTCGTTCATTTCGGATTCTAAATATTTGGACGACGTTTTCGCTTATTTAGTTTATACCTAGACAGCTTGAACACAATTAATAATTGGTTATAATGAGAGTGCTGCTTTTTTTACGTATGACCCTATTCTACATAATGACTGAGGCATCATGGTAATAAATAATGTATAAGGTTACTTCACCCATTAATGCCGCTATTAGCATACAATATGAGGAGGACAAATGATAAGAAGGCTCAAGAATATTATTGTGATCTAATATATTTATGTCAATGTTGAGATCTTGCACCAAAATGTTTACAGAAGTACAAGAAGACTGGCGCAATATTCATGATACATCAAAAAAAAAACTTTCAATGTTGATATTTGATTCAAGTAGATAAAGAGAAAAAGTTAATTTGGCCTTGAAAAATTTCTAAAAGGATAATCACGACAAGAAATGGCATAGCTCGATTGTAGAAGAAAGATTAGAGAGGCATCTAAACATCTCTCTCACTCACCCTCTCTCATTCTTTCCCTCTCTTTTGGAATTGTATATTGTACTTTCACCTTCTTATAAAACATTAAAATACAGACTTTTCTATTTTTTGCATGAGGAGCTATAATTTTTCTAAGGCCAATTCAATTTTGCAACGGTAGTTTATGTATACAACAAGTTTTATTATTTTGTTTTTTATGTACCATGTATCTGTTTTATTTTAATTTAATTTTAATTATTATTTTTACCTGCATTTGTATATTTAATGTGCATCTGTCACCATAGGCGACAAGCCAAGTGGCAATTAACAAATAAATATCAATCCATCTATCTATCTTTCTCTTCAATAAGTGCTGCTTTGATAACGGTGTAAATACTCACAGTCGCATTTCCGAACACACTATCACGTGGCTAAAGAACACCATTCAAAGAACACCAATGTTTTTTGTTGATTCCATTCTTATTTAGTAGGTTTTGTAATATAAATTCATCTCATCTTCAGCTAGTTCAGTCAATTTGTACTAACTTAAAACAATTTACATGAATGAAATATAATTTAAATTTTAAAAAGTTACAAATAATAATCTGATTATTCAATTAAGAAGTAAATTAATCTATTTTTTATTTTCGTGTAAGCTTAATAGTTTTAATATAGGAAAGAATAATGAGAAATAAAATAGTGACTCGAATCATAATTTGAAGATTATGTTTGGAATAATCACGATTTGACTCTAGGAACTTTTGGATTGGATAGATCAAATTTTAATGTTCAGTAGAAATTGCTATTCAATGAGATTAAAATATCAATGACATAATTGAAGAGATGACACTTGGATGGGCATAGAATAAGATTCTGATAGATCAGTTCTGATTGATGAGATAACGATATTGATTTCCTATTATTGATCATGTTGTCAAAATGTCATTAGTCCTAGATCATCGGATTGATCTCTTATCACAATTATCACGAATAAGATAGAAATCTGAGACTTTCATGGTCGTAGATCATGCACTTCCTTATAGTAGATCTACGTAATAATCTTGCTCCATGTACTTCTCAGCCTCTCAATAAGAACAATGAACATTGTTTTGTGTCAGAAATGCAGGTTAAGTTATATTCTCAGTGGTAGTCTATTTTTTTCAGGTCCAAGTTAATACTCAGAATTGAATACTGCTCCAATAAACTTATAAGTGTGTTTTGAACCTTTGAATTTCCATCCTTCAATAGAACTCCATATTAATCGAATTTGAAAACTCAAATAGCTTTCTGTATAATGGAAGCACATATTTCAAATTCTATTCTTCATTGATGAGTTAGTGAAGGGTTTGAGCATAGCGAACACTACTATCATCCCAATGTAATTGATAATTAATCGATGGAGAGCAGTATAGTTCCGGATTTCGGATCACTATCCTACTATCATCAAACTTCATCAACTTGTAGAACAGTTATCATTTAATTGGTTGAATATATCACACAATTAATCTACCAGATACTACTCGAATTAGTTTTAGTTGGGCTTGTAATAGCAATTTGAACATCCCTTTTTACTGTTATCAAATCTTATTCAATTTCCACCATCCATTATTGTAACAATGATGGTGCCCCAATTACTCTCTCAGTGGGGCTATACGCGTTAACAGTACACCTAATTGATTGGAAAGACCTGAAGGTAACATAAATTTTAATTGGATAAAATGTATTTATTGATAATGCAACGAGTAAAATTGATATCTCCCGGTATCGAACATTTTTGCTCTTTCCTTGATTGGTTGTAAATGATCCAAAATGGATATCATCTGTCGTTGGATTTGATGTCAATGATTTGTTCTCTTTTAGTAAAAGTGTTCACGTTTCTTACTTGAATAGTTTGGTAACTTGATTTTCCAACAAAGTTAGCTGCTGTGTGGTGAGCTAAAAAGAAAACTACAATCGAATTAGGTGACGGTATTGACCCCTTAGGCGCTAAGTGGATGGTGTTGACGAGTGGAATTATTGTGACTGACCTTTTTCCAGGAGATGCTGCGTGAAAATCTACGTTGATAACGTATTATCAGACGCCGATTCACGTCTCCATCCGAGCTGATCGTCGCTTAGATGAAGTGCTCTCGTAAAGCAGAGTTTTCAAAGCCCGAAATTGTCTTGTAACGCCTGAAATCGCGAAACCTGCAACCCGCTTGAGATATGGCTGACCTAGGAGCCAGCGGTGATCGATAATCGCACCGATCTATTGCGCATGCGTCCGACGATCCTACTGCTGTCTGGCGGCCAAATTCAAAACGTCGCAAATCTTTACCTGGTTCTTGTTCTTCTTGGTTTTATTCATGCTCATGCTCTCAACCAACCAACCATACATAGAACAGCTCTAACAATGTAGATAACACGCCTCTCAATTATTATCCACGTACGGCACGTGAACTTTACAAAGTTTCGCCAACTTTATAACAAGACATTAATTCAAAACTTAATGGATATTAATTTCTATATATTCATGAATATTAATTTCTTAGTGAATATTCGTATTATGTTCCTCAAAAAAAAAAAAAAAAAAAAAAAAAAAAAAAAAACGGTATGTAAGATCTTTTAATATCAATAACAATAAGATGATTTATCTTTTATCATTTACTATCAACGCTAAAAATAATCAGTGCCAGATCAAGGAATGCGCCAAGGGCGGTCCCAGGGGAGGGGATCATGAGGTACATGTCTCCACCCCCAAATCGAAAAATTTACTGGAGAAGGAGTGGCGCCAATTTCACAAAAAAGGTCAGCAAAGTCCCACTTGTAACCCAAAGCTTTCCAGCTGAGACCGCCCTTGCAAGGTGCTCAAAGAAACTTGCCCCCGAAGCACCCCTCCCACACCCGTGTAATATAATAGACAGGTAAAATATTGTGAAATATTTGTATACAAGTTAAAAAGATTAAACATTTTATAGTTGGAAGCAGAAACAACAGTCACAACATTCATGTAATATAAAAGCCAAATACTGACTGACTGACTTATTCTTCAAGAAACCTTTCTCGTAAACCAAACGGCAAAAAAGTTTAAATTTGGTGTGCATGGCCAGTTGAGTCTCTAAACACGTGCTAAGAAGGGATTCCTTAATTATTTCTCATGAATATGGACGTAAATGTTTAGAGGATGTTTTTTAATCTTTAGACGAAATTTCGTGAAGAAAGTCGTTGTGGTTGTGGACAATCTATGCATTGATTTTTTTTAAGCATGACGAATAAATTAATGAAATTTACGATTTAAAAAAATAAATGAGGGACATAGAAAAGGAAGAGATCAGATAAAAATGAGGTCAACATCTTCTGGCTACAGTGTTTCTATAAATGTGAAGTTTCTGTAGTTCTGATGACCTAAACCTAAAGCATCAAATATGGGAAGCAATGAGTTTAAGAAGTCTCAATTTTTGGAAGAAGGAAAATAATGATGCAATACCCGTCAGAGTCAACTATAAATTAAAATTTAATTTATAATATTTTTTCATTTAGGCAAAGGCCTCACGCAACGCAGGCATGGTGAAGTGACGCAGGATGAGATTTTGTGAAATACAGAGAAGAAATTAATTGGACTGCGTATAACTAGAAGCGTGAGTTTACTATTTATGGAGTGAAATTTACTTATGTATTTCTCAAAACTCACTATTCATAAACTCACAAAACCTGTACTTACTCTGTTGGTACCAACCCTAATTCTCATTATTTTCATAATAATAATGTTCATCATTGTGCTCCTTGTATAAGAACCCCATAAGGCCCGTACTTAAGCCTACCTTGAGGCTTCCTAAACTCAAGGTAAACATGAAAAGCATCACTTGAGAGGCTTCAAAACTTTCCTTGAGTTAAAGAACTTTCAAGGAAGGTTCATTAGAAGGTCTACGGGCCTAAGAATCATGAACGGAGTTCTGTCACTGAAATAATGCTGGCAACACTTGAAATTAACACTCGCACTTTATTTACACAAATTACTCAACACCATAGCAACAAGATAATATTTTTCGGCTCAAAAGTTTTTATAAAAATTTAAAATTATCAACTATTTTCAACAGTTTTCAGTGTTTCGTTTCAAGTGAACTTTTAAATTAATAGTGGATAAGTGTGAAGATTCATTTTGTTATTTTTTGAGTGAAGGTTTTTAGCAAATCTTAAATTTTTAGTCTGTGTTAACCGCACTGTTTTGGACAATGTAACATATTCAAAATTTGTGAAGGGGGCAATTTTGGAGTCTGTTGCGCCTTCACATTCGTTGTAAATTTGTCTGAATAAATAAACACGCACTAATCAAAAGAAAAAACCTATTAGAAAAAACAAATCATTAACGTTCAGCTAATAATGGATTTTCAGAATCTATGTACAAAAATTAATTACTAGACTACCGTAACTATGAATCGATAATTAAACAACTATCCAATAAACTGTTCAATGAAGTAAAAATAAATGTCTAAAAACAGTTGAACACTCAATAAATGAAACACTTACAAAGCACAGTCTGATCACAAGCACTTGATATGCGTAAACACAATCCCTAAATACTATGTCACTGAACTGGCACTGGATAATATACACCATCAATAAACTGGCATTGAATAATATACACTGTCAATCAACTGACACTGGATGGGTTATCACACTATCTGTGTAAACTGCCACTGGATTCAAACGTTGGGAAGATTAAGATTAAGTCTGACTTATCCAAGTCTATCTTTGATAAGTCACGTTCATAAATACGGGCCTAAATGAAAAAACTGACTCAACACAGATGAGGAGATCCCTTTTATACTGTTTTCATTCATACTAGCTACTTCCAGAAATTTCTCGATCACACAGAAAATATTCTAGTAGATTCTCGATTGTGCCAGTCACATATAGCAGATAGGAGTGAGAGAGACATTCAAGGAGAGTGAGTCAAGAAGAGTCAATTTACAATCTCTTTAAAGCACGTTCGTCAATCAATGGAAACGATGTTCACGAAATTAGTGGCATAGGCAATTGTTTGTTTTCCATTTGTCTTATATTCTTAACAATATGATACACCAAAAATCCATGAACAACTAAAATGGAGTATATTTTGTAATGAATAATAAGACGCAATTGTCACACCACATTTATTAAAACTTCGAGAAACTAGTTTCGGTTGTTACACCATTATCAATCTCAATCAAACTGAAAACTGAAGTACAGAGAAGCCTTATATATACTGTACATGGAATAATACCATTGGCTAAGAGGGAAAGAGGCTGACCTTAATCGGACGTTGTGATTGCTTGAAAACCAATCACAACGTCCGATTAAGGTCAGCCTCTTTTCCTCTTAGCCAATAGTATCATTCCATGTACAGTATATATAAGGCTTCTCTGTACTTCAGACTGATTGTACTTCAGTTTGATTGAGATTGATAATGGTGTAACAACCGAAACTAGTTTCTCGAAGTTTTAATACATGTGGTTGTGACAATTTCGTCTTATTATTCATTAGAAATAATATAATCCGCAAGCTGACCAATTACTCATGGGGTGCACATCCAACAACTCTGAGAATATCAGCCTTGGCTCTGTGCTTCTCTGCTGCAGAATATGCATCTCCAGTCTGGAACTCTTCCTCACATGCACGGCAGGTCGATGTAGCAGTTAATGACTCTGTGCGGATAGTGACAGGATGCCTGAAGCCCACCCCTGTTGAGAAACTCTACCCAATTGCAGGGATAGCTCCTCCTGAAGTGAGAAGAGAAGTATTGGCAGATGCTGAGAGAACCAAGCAAGAGAGTGATCCTCGTCATCCATTACATGATTATGTTCAGCAGAACCGTCGGCTCAAGTCCAGACATAGTTTTATGGCTAGAACAACGGCACTCACTCAATCTAAAGAAGAAAGCCGTTTAAATAGATGGAGAAATGAGCTGAACGGATATCAACTTGTGCCATGTGAAAATATTTTATTAATATTCAAATATCATATTTTTGCTTGTTACTCCTCCCACCAGTGACTTGACAACCAATCACAACGTCCGATTAAGGTCAGCCTCTTTTCCTCTTAGCCAATTCCATTCCATGTACAGTATATAAGGCTTCGCTGTACTTCAGTTTTCAGTTTGATTGAGATTGATAATGGTGTAACAACCGAAACTAGTTTCTCGAAGTTTTAATAAATGTGGTAGTGACAATTTCGTCTTATTATTCATTATGGATACCTTCCACAATATCACCTTCGCCATTACTAAGAAAGTTATATTTTGTAAAGAGAAAACAGAAATAAATGAATTCCTTTCATGTATTCATTATGATAGCCTCTTACGAGGGTGAGATCCATCTAGAATGGCATCACAGGAGAGAGATAGAGAGAGCTGAATTTCAATGTAAGGTACCTTTAGTTCCTAAGGCCGGAGATTGATAATGTTAGAATGCATTTCTCGGTCCGCGCCTGGCCTAGACGCTTGCAGAACATTATTTGTGGGATGAGTTGGGTTGAAGGAAAAAGAGGACAGCTGGCTCTCAAGCTGTGGTGTCGACATGAATAATAAATTAAGTGGAAGAACGTTTGAGATAAAGCCTAAACACACCAAGCCACTCAACTCCGAGCTAGAACTAAAGCCACGTTATTAAAGAGTTCCACACGGACTCGTTTCTTAACTTCACTCAACTTCATTCATACGTACTTAGTGAAAACAGCGCATTTTTATAACCCTCTGCACATGTATATCCATATGAAAAGCAACTTGAAAATTCACTAACATCACAGTGCTTTCTGTGAAATCAGACCAATATAATCAATTTATGTTACTTTTTGACATTATTAATTTCAGGTTATTTAAAATCAATCGATGGTGAACTTATAGATGTAATATACAATATAATAAATTTATAAGATTTCGTCTTGACATTGTGATTCCAGTTCATTCTACATCAACTGATGGTGAACTGATAATTATTGTAATGCGCAATATAATAAATTTATAATATTACCTCTTGACATGTTGATTTCAGTTAATTTCAAATAATAATTAAAGGTGAACTGATAAATGAAATACTGATAAAGTAATGCATTCATGGAATGGATTTTGACTATATCTGAATAATGATAAGATTTCACCAATCTATTTTTGAAAGAACTATTAACCAAACTACTAAATACATTGTATCTGCTCAATTGGGAGCACTAAAATACTAAAAAGTAATTCGAAATGGATAAATAATGTAAATTGCCAATATACAATATTTTGGCTGTTTTGAAGTCCTACAGTATATTGATTATTTATTGGATTTTCATTTGAAGACGAAGCAAAGAAAGTACAAGCTCGTTTTTTATGTGGATAGCAACTTACATGAGAAGTGTAATGGACTTTGTAGTAAAATGATTTAGTAACAAAAATTGCCTCTTGACACATGTGCCCAGTCACACATCTATACTTCACACAAAGTGAAAAATTTCCCCATCAATACCTGTTTTACCGCTAAGTTACCAGATTTCAGAAATTTGTTATAGTTGGCAGAAGAATGAATTGGTGATCCCAAAATGAAGCTCCCTGAATTATAGTGCCCTGATTTAAAAATTGCACTGAATTACAGATCGCCATAAGTAAAGAGCATCTAAGCCTTGATTGTAGAAACTACAATAGCCTAATCTATTGAATAATAATAATAAGATCGTGTGATCAGGTTGCGGCTCAGGTCTAGTGTCAGAATTCTCGGGTCACTCCTGAATAAGTTCAGGGCCTTTGACATGACTTAATGATTGTTGGGGAACATGTTAATGGCATTGATAATCTACTTTTTTCGGTTAGGTTCAACAAACACCACGTACACGCACCTAACATTTTGGTTTATTTACGTAACCTAACCTAACCTAAACATAATAATGAAGCTGAAACAACTTCAAATAGGATGTAGATACAGAATACTATATAAATTTGAATTAGAACCAAAATGTTATGTACGTGTAGCTGGTGTTTGTTGAACCTCAGGTGGTAATCAAACTATGACGTCGACGACAATAAAGCAGATAGCATACAGCCAAAGCTGCTGTAGTCATCCATCCTAGTGCAGGCCCAATCATGCGTAGCTTAACATCAGAATTGTACGTGGAACATGCTTCTTTATATAAAAGCAGAGGCATGTTGCATAACAATTTACAAATACAATCCATAAGTATAAACAAAATCATAAGATTTTGCTGCAATTAAAAACATGAAATTAGTTTAAAATTCACAATAAATTTAAAAAAATAACATTTCAGAAAATAAATTAAAGTCTTAAATCTAAAGTTAAATACAAGTAATGTGATTAGTTTGTAAATTTTTATGCAGCAGGCCCCAGTACTGTTACGTTGCAAGAGCAATATGAAAAAGTGTTAAAGTCTAAAAAAGATATTCAGAATATAAAACAGTAAATAAACATTTTATTATATCTGTACATATTTCAAGGTAACCAATTCAAATTGAAACAATGATAATCATGCATGGAAGTGTACAGATAATAAAATAATTCAAGCTTATCCTAAGAACTAATGCCATCTAACTATAGTACCTAAATCTAACATGACACTCAATTCAATAAATTACTATGTTAATCAGAACATAATTTACAGCGTTTTACAAAAATTATAGTTTAAAAAATTATCAAAACATTTTCTAAGTTCACGCAGTTTCTAAGACAAAAAAATTGTTAAAAATCTATATTTAAAGTTTTATCCAATAACAAATTACGGTGATCCTTTTTTCAAAATAGTTGTGGTTCTTTGTTTGCAGCCTGTAGTAAAAATCGCCATTAAAAAAATTTGAGACACCTGTTTTAGAAAAGACATTCTAAAATTCTATAAAATTATTTGAGAACAAAAAAGTAAAAATATTACATAGTAATGTAAAAATATTGTATCATCAAATATAAATTTTTGATCACAAGATAATATAATGTTCCAGTAAGACTCAAAATATTTAAATGCCATCATACACAGTCTCCCACATGTGCAAGTACGATCAGGACGAAATTTCACTGGAAAATATGGTTGTGCATTTCCTGAGCAAATAAATTATGTGAAAAATACATGATAAAATAATTTGCAAGTTTGCAAGTTTGATGCTAACAAAAACTGATACTTGATTCTGATTGTTCCCAGGACGAAATGTAAAATTTTTTAAATATATAATACAAATTTCAAATACAAAGCTGATTCTTTTTGAAGAGATAATATTTAAATAGTAAATAATATTTCATTTTTCTAAGACAAAAAACAATCAATGATTTAAATATGTGCGTTACTGACAGATATATATTTACAAATAATATACATTCCGTGATTTTAAATATCAGTAAGCAATATGTGATAAAAGTATCATGAAATTTCGAAGCATGAATACTAGGTATGAATTGATGTCTCCCAAATATTAACATTAAAAAATATCGAAGTTTACATTTAGTTGACGTTGCTAAATAAAACTCATGAGTTTAGAATATGAATTTAAAAAATTAATAATTAGGGATTAAAATTAAGTCCCTTGAAGTTTCCATTTAATTCAAAGAGAACACGAAAATCTAGTGACTGAGCTTTGCAGTACTCTTCAACAAGAGCCATTATAAATTATATATATTTCGGAGTTGTTGGATGGTTATTACACATTTTCTCTTAAAAATGTTCTACTAAAATACAGTCTTTGGTTGAGATTGTTTTAAAATTATATTCATGTTATTTATTTTGTTATAATGAAAATTATTCCCTTAATTAATTGTTAACTAGTTACAGTTAGTTTATAATTATTTTCTCAAGATAAAAGTGATTTATCCTTTCCAGACTGGCACACATCATAACTGATTTACTTCATTAGGAAAGAACAATAAATAAGAGCTTTTAAAACATATTAATTTCATTCTATTCATTTTATGAATAAAATAATTCATCATTTGTTGATTTCATTTTATGAATAAAATAATTCATCATTTGTAGTTCTCATATTATATTATGAATAGAAAAATTCATTATTTTATGAATAGAAAAATTCATTTTATGAATAAAATAATGGAAAAGTCGATAGAATTAGACGATACAGTTTTGTTGAAAAAGTTATTTTTTCCTGAATTATCTGAAGAATAATATGATAAAGCTTGACATTCCTACACGTTTTGGTTGATGAGATTCCAAGGTAATTCAATGTTCATTTAATCCATATTTCGTAATAGATTTTTTGTATTATTATCCATTTTCAGTATGATATTACTACACCACGTCTCAACAACACTCATATTACAGCAATAATATTATTATTATCACATTGTTTGGTTTGATACAACTGGTATTACTTTTGAGTATAATATAGGTATATTATATAAATGGATGTCTTTATAAAAACCACTGAGATGTGGAAATCACATTATTACATGCACAACGCACGTATATATAAAAAATATACAATGACTAAGAAATTCTATAAGTTAAAAATAGAGGCTTCTTACAAAACTGATTCCGTTTTGTGACAGTGCATTTGAATTGTAGAAAATTAATTCCAACACAAATTAATTTCAACACAGAAAGCATAAATTGGAAAATTAACAAAAAATGACTTGAAAATACACATAAAAATGAAATACATTTTAGTTTGTCATGGATTTTGGATAAAATATTAGTAAATACTCATCTAAGAGTACATATTTATATACTAGACCCACACATACAGGATCTTTCAATCCATAAATTAACATAAATACTTGTCCAGTATTCGGGATACATTTTTGATAGTTGAAACGGTTGATAGGTTTTGTTTGTTAGATAATATAGACATCGATTTCTGACAATGGAAAACTTTTCCATATTATGTAGGCAGTTCAAGGATTTGTGGTTGAAATAGTAGTAGTCTATTCCTGCTTATTAGAAAGAATTAATATGTAAAGGTATTATAAAACTCAAGCAATATCGGTCAACACAAATTTTACAAATGAATGCTAATTGGAGAATCGCTATCTACAAGATATTAAATAAGAGCTACAGTTGAAAATCGGAATTTAGCACCTTGTGCTATATGCTACTAGTACAGTACATCCTAAATAGTCGGAAAAATAGTTTTAAACACTAACATTCAAAATAATTATTTGTCAGAAAAATGTTTGAACAAATACATGAAAAAAATAGAGAACAGTAGTCAACATCAGCCACAAAAACGCAACCATTTCACATATAATGGTTTAGAAGCCCACATTGAAAACATTTCCATAAAAAATTCACAAATTCAGTTAACTATCAACTATGTTAACACTGTTCACATTAATTACGATTTACATCTATTCACTAACCTTCCATTTCAAACAAAATTATGCTGTTCACCACTTCTGGAAATAATTATTATCATTAATAAAAGGATTTTACATAAGTAGTGATTTTTTAGCAATTTCACACTAACATAAACACTAAATAAGTAGTGCATTTAAATGACAGTAACACTGTTGAAACAATTGAGCAGCAGGGTAAACTTGTCTCACTCAACTAATTTCTGTATACAGATTATCCTTTTCTAAGGAATACAATAATACAATCATTTCTCGTACAAGATGGTTGACTGCATTTAAAGAAAACTTTACTATACATAATTCGCTAAAGTACACAAACTTTTTATTCCTTCAACTTAATTCAAGAAAGATAATAATATTCGTTTATTAGTTTTAATCTTGTGCATAACTTGTGGCAATGGTAATAAATCACTAACTGTTTGGCTATAATTGGTGGAGAGAACCTTACAAATAGTTCCCACTTGACATTTGTCAAAAATGATAAAATGTTAATTCAGGTGGGTTCCGAATCACTGAAGAGAGAAAATAACGTCAAGTTATAACTGCTCAGCCCAATTAAAACTGCTATTTTAGGTGGGTTCTGAACCACTTGATAAATTATAAGAGAGCAAATAAGTCTTAGCAGCTCAGATCGCAATCTAAATGCATTTTGAGCTTCCATTGATAATGGAAAAAATCAATAACCCAATAAAAAACCTCGCTTTGTATACAAAAGTTGGTCTCTAAACGAAAATTTGTATGAATTTTTGTTTAGATTTTACAGAATGCATAATATTATCTAGCCAAATTAATCGGAAATTGAATAATTCGAGAGGAAGTATTCAAAGCTCACTTGGATTATCAAATAAAGGCATAGATATTAAAATGCTCATGAATAGCCAATTTAGAAAATAGTATGTTTTATACATAAAAAATATGAATGCGAACAATCAGTCCCTTTAGCCGATTTCATACATCAACAGCTTGTTTTGCCTCATAGCGGACTTAGAGACAGCTGGACGCTTCTTAGCCTTCCTAAATTTAATGTAATGTCTTTTCGCAGTCTAGACTGGTAAATAATTAAAAACAGTTAACATTACTGAGGTATAAAGCATAAAATCATTCATTCCATTCAAATGTATTGTTAATGCCAGTCCAGATCTTAACCATATTAGACAGGATATTATAAATTATGTAAAAGCAATATTTCCAGCTCATAATAGTCTTGTATTAGTACACAAATGTTTTACAGTCTCATATCATCATCAACACCTACTTCAGGGAATCAAGACAGTAGAATTTCATTCAAGAATTTTAATTCTTGAATATACAAACAAAACTTCTAAGCAGGGTTGATGCTTGAACAATTTAGATCTTCAAATACAGCCCATTACAATAACTTTCCGTTAGCACCTTCCATCTCAGCACCTTCTCAGACCTTCAAATAAATTCTAATGTCACACATTTACACTCACATTCATGTCACACACAATTAGTTAATGCAAATAAAATATCAGGAATAACCCGATGAGTTTACACAAAAGTCCCTATATAAAAATAATACCAACTTAGTGGAACACGGTAGAAAATTTGATCTAAATAAATAAAATTGAACACATTTAATGTGAGAGCACGAACACTCTAGTTGAAACTTAGAATGTCGTTGAAAAGCCACAGCAATTTTTAGTTTTAAACTAGTCGCCGGAATGGACGTAGTTTGGAAATGAATATAAAAGGCTGAACAAGGCTTTCATGAAATGGCAGTGTTCAGCTGTTTGCTATGCTCCACCGTTTTTAACCTCACCCAGGCAAGATCACGCTGCTAAGAGATTCTTGATGTGCTTCGGAGTTGCATCCTCATTTAGATGTTTGGTCGTGTACCTGGAACGTTATAGCCGCTATTAATCATCGGGTTATAACAGTGAATTTCAATAAATTTCAACAATTTTCACTTTATTATTGATGTATTATTTCTGTAACCATTCATAAACCATAAAAATCACATACAAATATTGCTATTAAAAAAAAAGAGATTTTAAAAAGTTATTTCTTACAGACTACAAAAGAGAGAAACTACGAAGAGGGAAGTTTGAAATTTTGAACAGCCTAAATAGACGTTCCAGCCACGACCACATTCATGCTGTTTAAAATTGTTGCAGTAATTTTGACTGTAGTGAAATGTCGGCAGCACTACAGGAACGATGATATTGCGGTTTTCAAAACACAGAAATTCACATCATGAGCAAGAAAGGAACTTAAAATTCTTACATTGAGCCTAAAAGCTTTTCAATAGCCAATTGGAATTGGCAATTATGCTAATTGTAGCACGAAATTGGTGCCATTTCACTAGAGACGAACAACAGCGCCAATGCGGCCATGATTGGAACTTCTACTCGGATTGATTAAAATGCTCAACTTTCCTCTTTCAATGAGCGTTGAAATTATGTTTCTATCGTTTGAGTTTGAAAAAAATAAATGTTTAAAATCTGTCCTTTTTTTGAGTAGCTCTGAATAATAATAATTTAATAGTCTACCAATCAATAATCCATTTTTAATAGAAAGCGATAAGGAAAAAGAAATTACAGAATCAAGAAAAAACACCAAGCTATTCAGTATTTTGTTGTCGCAGACTCATTGATCACTCTTGGTCAGATCAAAAGTGAATTGTCCAAGATATTGAGGGATCTAAGTGAATTGACTACGGGAACGCACAGTGTTGCATACATCCAACGCTCTCGTTTCCTCCACTATAATCTGTAGAAGTGTGATTCATGCCTTTACTCAGACACTGAATATTTTGAACGCTTTCAAGACCCTTTCTCTCTGATAACATTCGGAATTCATTTATTTATGCCAAACTTTCATCTATTCTCACACTTGAAATTCTTGCACAATTTTCAGTAGCTACAGAATAACAACGCGATTACATTTGATGTAGTTATTTGGAGACAAATTCCATTCGACTACTGTCAACACAATGAATTACAATCCATACAAACAATAACAGCTTTGTGGGAATGTGGCGATTTATTAAATTTGAATCTTTACACAGAGTTGCATATATGAATACACTGGGCGTTCTAGGGTTAGTTTCGACGAAGAAAGTAGCCAGAGGTGTGTAAGATAGTGTTAACTCACACCGTTGCAGCCAGACCTTGTGGTGAAAGTGGACTGTCAACCATAGAGCTTCAAAATTGCTACAGAGGGCTTGGCAAACTAATAGAGTTCAGCTCAGTTTAGGACAGCTATGGCAATGTATCACATTCCTCGTTCGCGTAGTCCAATCTTCAGACCAAGACATGTTGTTGTGATCTGAAGATCCTCTCCCAGTCAAAACTGGATAGAGACTACACATACTTATTGAAATTAAGAAGAATGTATGTTCCACCGTTAAGAGTCTGCCAGCCGAACGCTGAGCGCTGAACATCAATCATAGATTTTATTCAACACAGTACAAAACCTATAAAATGCAGTACAGTTGAACATCGTCATTTATAATACATCAAAAACTACGCAATGATAATAAACAAAGCTTAAGTTGGAAAATAGAACTACTTTATAACGACTTATAAATGGTTATTACTACTTCATAAATGGGAAAGCTTCTCACCTGATTATAGGCTTCATAAAAGGATTTTGAAAAATGATTTCAGTCGAAGCATGTAGTTTTCACAAGCTTTGATTTGATATGAAAAAATAAATTAAAACTACCGTTTCTTTTTTAATTTGTTTGAAACAATCGTTGATTACTTATGGTAAATCAAACCCATAAATATGGATCTTGAAATTAATTTATTATGATTTATGAATCACCTAAGGGCATTTAGAAGACCCTCGGAGCGCACAGCTGGTTGGTCCTTCAATAGTTTGACACAGCCCTTGACATCGACATTGGATGCCTTGACAAACGCACCATGCGGGTGCACATGGTCGTAGAGAATAACTAGACCCACCATCACGCGTAACACGAACAGTTGCGTTTCTTCTCTCTGGAACTGCGCTATAAGGCTTCTGAAAAACATGTATTAAACATGTAAAAATATCAAAGTATATTGAATATTAAACAAATCATACAGCTATGACACATGTATAATACCACTAAAGAATTACCGTATATATCAACGTCTTTAAATATCAATTACGACTTCATCAGAAAAAACTAGTAGCTCAAGCTCAGTGAACAGTTTACCTCACTCACCCAACACTCTTCACTCAAAAAGGGATGATATTTTCGAAAAAGTTCAATATCGCTTTCGGCTCAATTTTCATTACAATTTTCATGATAAAAGCAGAAAAAACGATACTTTAAAAGCTCAAAATTTTTGGCACTAGAAATGACCCCTTGTACCTATAACCGATTACTATGCATTTTCAGCAGCTCTTAGTATTTACCTCCAATCATAAAAATAAAAAATAATCCATTAACAAAGAAATTCTAAATTTGTCCCCCCCCCCCCCACAATTCTTTCAGTGACATTTAGTTTTCCGCCCCTGGCTTCAAGGAAACTATTTTTTCCAAAACGTTTTGAATAAATATCAGACACTCCAATAATCAAGATAGGGGCATTTAAAAAACCTCAAACATACAACGCTTGACCCAGGAATAAAGAACATTCATGGTAAAATTTCATGACAATCGGTCAAGGCGTTTGGTCGTAATCGTGCAATTACGGGCAGACGAAATTCCGAACGGTCGGCATTTATCGACGTCCCGTCAATCAATCAAATATTCAACAATTAATAGATGTAATTAGTTCCTTGCTCAAAGACTTCTGTCCATGTGAAGAACCTTCTTCAATAATGTGAAAGATGGGTTTATTGATGATGTGTTTCTTTTTTGTATTTATAATGTTTTGTAAAGGAAAATAGACAAAATTTTAATTCAATTGATAAAATAATCCAATATAAGCATAATTTACTTGACATAGAATTGTTTCAATGACCTTCAAATGAATTATATTTGAAATACCAGCAATTAATATTAATAATAAATTAATCTAATACAGGATTAATCTCCATTGTTAATTATGCACTTGACATGTTTGTTTCAATTGACCTCAAATAAATTAGATTTGAAATGCCAAAAATCAATGCTAGTAACACACTATGTAACAAACTGTGTTTTGTTGAATCAGAAAAAATATTAGTGATTAATATTAATAAAAATATATTTACAAATTACACTTACGGGCTCTCCAACATACGTAAACAAACTTTGGCCATGGTACTCAGGGTCTCTGTTGTATTTTCAATAGGAATTTCGGTATTCTGAAACAAATTAATTTTTTTTTTAAATCAAATACTTTATTCACTCAGATAAAAATATTAAAAAAACATTGAATACATTGCATTCCTCATTAGGCCAAACCTGTGTGGAGGAATGGCTCGTCTAGAAATTAATCATACAACTAAGACAATAACAATATAATTATAAAACAGAACTGAAGTACTGCTGCTATCAACTATTGACAGTTATACATATTATACGAAAATATAATTATAAAGAAAAAATATTTGAAACATTAGTGAACCTGAAATTATTATGAACTTAAAATACATTGGAGAAATAGGTATTAAATTTGGATTATGATAACTTGGAAAGGTATACATTACATACAGTTTATAAATAATACAATATTTTCACATACAATTTTATAGTATTTTTCCATAACATGATTAGAATTGCACACAGTACCAAGCAGATGTGATAGGAAACGTTTCAGATACGTGTTTAATTCTCTGAACTAGTATATTTGATACTCTTTACAACTAACACTGGATCATGAAAGGATTCACATATATTTGTGACGACAGCTAACATGGCCACATAGATAATTTAGATTCTTCATAGTAGGATTGAGATAATTCAAATTTTTCCATGCTCTATTCTCAGGAGGGTTATTATTGTTCAACATCTTTTTATTGATAACTTTAAATGTAAGCAAAATTCAAGCAGGTACAAATTTTAAGCAATTATTAAAAGCAATTATTGCTTTTAATAAAATGCTTTTATTGAAATGTAAGCAATAATTGTAATTTAAGCAGCTTAATAACCAAAATAATACGATTATTTACGACATTAACTTAGATGTTGAGTATCTGTTGCATTTATATTAGATTATTCACAGCCCAGTAGCTTACTAAAACTCCATTTTATAAAACTTAATATCAAAATAATTGTATATCAAGACATTCCTCTCAAACTTAGGTTGATTGTCAGACAGGTTAAGGCCAGACGCAAATAGAAACATAGTCTTTTTCACAACCTACACAGCATATGTCTCCATAGAAATGAAATAGTAACTGCGTTATCAGGCACCACGATTCTAATTGCGGTTTTAATTCTATCAACAAACAGATTATTTGTTATTCATACAGTTATATAACTGAGTCTTTTTTATTGTGAATTTCTTCGCTCTAAAATATATTTTTTATTGTGAATCTAAATGTGTCCAAAAGTGATCAATTTTATTTTATTCCAACCTTTACCGTTATTATTTTTTTGCGCGCTTTTCGGCGTTAACCAATTTACAATAATTTGGGTCGCCCAGCTCTAATTGGATAGCTACATCACATTGCCTCCATTCATACTTTATAGGGATTCTTCCTTACCCATCATTGGAATTCATTTTATTTTAATGGCTTAAACTTATTGACAAATCTATATACCCCTTTACAAGAGATCAGTGGATGAATATAAATAATAATAAAATAATGTTTTGCAGTATACTTTCATTTTAAATCACTACAAGAGTAATACATGAAATCCCAGCTACACAAATCTGAGTAGCTAATATTGGCAAATACAACAACTCACTTCTTGAACGAATCTTGAGGTGGCTTCACTGAGTACTTTGAGCATGGGTGTTGCGTGCGCGTAGAACAGAGACATGCGATTGGCCACTTCCACTGAGACGTCCGGTGCGCTCGGCATGCTGTCCTCTTGATCTCGGCACATTCGCATTCTATTCACTGTTCTTCTATAATAGCTAAAGTCATTCTGGATAGCCGGTGTTTTCATCTGTAACACAAGAACCAAACGGTATTTTGCAGATTGATTGATTTTATTCAAAAACCAAGTCTTGAAAACCCTATTGCAGTTCACAAACACAGAACTACCCAATCAAAATCCCTTTATTAGTTCAATATTTATGGTAAATTTCGTTTTGTAATTCGGGAGATTAAAAAAAGGATAATAATTATTGTTACGGGTTCTAATAGCTAAAATAAAGCTGGCAACACTAAAGTTCACACTTGCACTTTATTTACACAAATTATTCTATTTACACAAATTAATTATAAGTTCAATTAATTAAATAAAAACAGATCATCAAATGACAAGCTAATACTTATTTCCAGTAATTATTTACAATAATTAATAAATAAGTAATTAAAGGCTTATCAATAATAAAAGAAACAAGAATAAATACAATAAACTGTACAAATGAATAATTAATTACAGGCTGAACAATAATAAAAGAAACAATAGTCCAATAAACTGTACGATAATGCAGAAATAAATTATAAAAAGAGCAACTATCACTTACAAAAGCACAGTCCCATTCGTTATTTGACAGTCCCAAATAATATCACTTAATGTTATTAACACAACGTCTTTAAACCATTAGTAAGCTGCATAAACAGTAAACACTTGTCTCTGCACTTGACACTGTCTAAAGACTGAATAAATCACTGTTTACTCCACTGGCACGAGATCTGTAATACAATCTGTCACGCTGGTTTGTAGAAGAAAAACTAACTAACTGGTTCATGTGGACTCCTTTATATAGCTGTTGTAGTTGTATAATTCCAAGAATTGGAGCTCACCAGACACTTCGAGAATCTTCAAGAAGAATGTAGAATTGACGAGAAGATCAATTGAGTGAGAGAGTTGCAGACTTGAAGAATAGGAGTGAGAAAGACATCTAACGAGTGAGAACAAAAAATATCAAATTGCAGCTGCATCTGTCCATGAAAACAATGGAATGATATAAATAGAACAAGTGCGTGATTAACTGCTTGTTTGCTCTCGTAACATTATTTTTATTTGTACCACTGTACTTACTGTATTTGGCAATAGTTTGATTTGGTTTTAAAGAGAAGTATATCGTTTTCTATTGGAATGTATCTATTTTTCAAAACATTCTTAGTTATTTAAAAATAATATGTATACACACAGGTGTTCGACATAGAGTTACTAATACTTTGTGCGCTTGCTGAACTCATAAAATAATAAAAATTTCATATAAACATAGGTCTGATTATGCTTCGTTACAGAGTTAAAGATAGCGGAATCAATTAACTCATTCAGAAGCTTGTAGCAGAAGCAAAACCTCCATTTCACTTGTAATTTGAACCGGTTCTATATAAAATAGGCTAAAAACCAAATAAAACAAGTTAGATGTCGGTAATATTCAACAAGATATGCAAAAATGGCCCAAAACACGATTTTCCAGATTGAAGTGGATGATTACTGATTGACTTGGTTAATAGCGCGAACAGATTTTTCTAAGAAAAGATTTAGAGAATTTAATTCTACAGAAATAATGCCCAGTGAAATAGCCAAAAACACAAATAAATATCATAGAATTAAGATTTCAATAAATGAAACCACATAGAAATAGCAAGCTGTGTGAAATTAGTATGCATTAATTCGAAAGATGATTCTATGAAATCTGGGTTTGGTTTTTGCGATTGAACTACTCGTATTTGGCATTTTTTTGTTCAGAATTAAATTTTCTGAAAGTTTTGTCAAAAAACTACAAGTTTATTGGACAATGTACAAAGTTTATCCAATTCAATTTGAAAAAAAAGTGTTTTGGCCATTTTGCATATTTTGTTGAATATCTCAAAAATTAATGTAAATACAGACTTCTAAATTGTTTTATTCGATTATTCAGTCTATTCTACACAGAACTTGACCAAATTACAAGTTAAATAAAGGCACTAAAGTTTTCTGAATGATTAAATTAATGGGGTTAATTGCTAACTAATCACCGCATTTCTTCAATTCAATTTATTGAGCGCTATATAAATAATAGATAGACGGTCTAAAAACATCTACTCCAAGAATCTTCAAGTTTTAGCATTCTCATTTATTTACGGATAAAAATTTAAAATAAAACGAAGTGCATTGCTAATAATAGTAAGACTTTCAAGAAAATTCACAAGTACAGTGCATAGATATAATACAAAAGGTAAGTTAGTAACAACAATCAGTATCACAGGTTAAAGTTTCCTGATAAAAGTCCGACTTTACATGAGATGAAGCATTTTCATAAATAATGACCAATAATAACCAATAATAATCGATAATCAACAAAAATATTGCTCTAAGATTGTGCTCTATTGCAATACTGCTATATCATTTTTTTCGGACTGTGATAGTGATTTTGTTTGAAATGAAAAAAATTAATATTCTTCATCTGCAAAAGACTTGTGATTGTGAATAATTATTGTGCTTGAAGGTGAAATTTCAAGTGAAACAGCGACCTAACCTAAGATATTGACCCTACTTTAAAATTTTGTGAAAAGCAGTTTTGGGCAATAGCCTGTTGTATTCACACTGACTGTATTTTAGTTAAATGAATGAGTAAATAAATATTGTGTAAAGGATTAACCAAGCCTCTATAATATGAAAAATAACAAGTAATAAATTTGTAGTATGGTAAGAATTTAAGAACAGGAATTCACATAGGAGTTTAAGTACTCAATAAATTTATTCCAGCACATTACATAGCAGTTGAAGAAATGTTACCTTGTATTCATCGAATTTGAGAACGAATTCCAGAATTTCAGCAAATTGTTTGACTAGAGCTTGCTGAGTTTCCAGATGTTGCGTTGGTGTCATCGCACCCGAACATAGTTCACCCAAAATCTTTGGAACAATGGCTTCTGTAACATTATTGAAAAATTATTGATACCTTTCAACATGCGAGAGTGAAGTTTGAAAAATAATATGAACAATTACAAATAATGAACCTAGATTTATTCAGAAAAGTTGGGAACATTTTTATTGGAGGAGTGTATTCAGATAACTGTAATTTTTTTGAAGGATGAAGCCCACATAGGTCTGAGACCTGTGCGTGGGTAATGAGTTGGATGATGGTGATTGATGAGCTAAACCTACCAGCAGAATAAATTAATGAGTAAGACAAAAAGGAATAAGCAGTTACCATAAAAAACTGTTATTTGTGTTGTTATTGTTAGGTAAAATTGCTAACGTTGTAATTGTTATACTTCTATTGGATTTCCATTCTTATTGATACTTGTATTGTTTTCTGTTTGTAAACTCAGCAAGCCTCTCAAGTTTTTACTACGAATACATTTGATTTTTCTGCATTGAAAGGTTTATCCTGTTTTATATTTATGTAACTTCATACTTGATACAATAATGATTAGCATGTTTTGTTTCATTGTTGTACTGTTTTCTATTTATTTTGCAACTTATGCTGAACTCAACTCATTAAAAATCCGTGGAAAAATTATTCATTATTTCTAACTTTAAAAGATTGTCAAACAAAATAATTGGTTTTACTCCGCTGGTTTTTTAATGCATGTATTCATGCATTAAGTACCTAAGTACTATTATTGTACGTATTTATGCGTACTAAGTATGCTTTTATTTGTACTAGGGGAAGAAAAAATATAAGAGCACAATCATTTGAACTAAGACCACGGAAGTTTTATTCGATTTTAATGAGTTGATATGGAAGAAATGGTAATAGTAGCAATAGTCTGATGACATCAGTGATCTAGTTCAATCTTCAGCATTTCGCATAAACAGAAACTCTAAATTTATATTTGATTAATTTAGTTCTATCGATTTTACTTATGCCAGATATTGTTTTCAAACGGATTTCACAATAAAGTTCAGAAGAACAAGAACATTTGGATAAATATATCACTTTCAAAAGATTCGAAGATAGCGAAACATAGACCACATTGTGCATTTAAAAGAGAGCAAAATTAAAGTGGGCGTGTGTTGATTTCAAAATTGGTGTAGGCGTATAATGGATTTCAATAAGTTCAGAGAAGTCGAGTGAATGTAAAACTCATATTTTTCAGTTTTAAGACATAAATATGCTACTACGGAAGTTGACATGGTTTCGCACATTAATTCAATCAGTGTTCGTTATCTCTTATGCATAGTCTACAGAAAACATTTTGAGAAATAAATTATAGATTTTAATACTGTTTATTCAAGTCGTTATCACCATTCCCATATCATAGCGAGAGAATCGTCCTACAATTTCAACGTTTGCGTAAATTATACAGGATGTGGCTAACCGAACTTACGCACAAACTATAAAGTTAAGATTGACGAGATCAGAATAAAGTATTTTCCTGAAGCATGCATGAAATAAAAAGAGGGCCAAACTGGAATCGCACTTTATGCTCGTCAAACCACTCAGAACAGAATCAGACTAACAAAAGGACCAACATTAATAGAACATTCTCTTACGATTTACAAAAAGAGAAAATCATTGATTATAATTTGAATAAATTTAAACGCAAAGAGCAATCTGTCTGCGGGTAAGAGTAGTTTCGTTATAGCAATAAACTTTTAAATTAAATGAAAATTACACAAACCAAAGTTATTTTGCAAGAAATAGAAAAAACTGTACATTATAAGCTTAAAACTAAAATCTTTACTTTTATAAAAACTATGTTAATTATAAGTAGTGAGTAATGAATTATACTGGAAGACAATTTACCTTGACAAGAAATACATAATAAATAGTAGTTTATTTAACGATTGTATTATGACTACCTTCAAGCAACAAGAGTGAGATGTAAGTTAGGACACGAGCGAAGCGAGTGTCCTAAACACCATGAGTGACACAGGCAGAATACAATCGTTAAAATACTATTCTATATGATTTCAAAATGTATTACGTTTAAACTCACCCATCAATCAGATAAATTAATAGTGGTTAAGTGAGAAGATTCATTTTGTTATTTTTCGAGTGAAGGTTTTTAGAAACTCTTAAATTTTTAGTCTGTGTTAACCTCAATGATTTGGACAATGTAACATATTCAAAATTTGTGAAGGGAGCAGTTTTGGACTTGAGTCTGTTGCACCTTCACATTCGTTGCAAATTTGTCACAATAAATAAATAAAATAACTTACCCAGACTAATATAACCTAGAATGCATGTTCGTTGTTGATCGGTTCTAAAGTGAAATTGATTTCAAAATGTTTAAACCAGCTGATGTGCAATATTCATTTCGACACAGTACTGGAGAAATCCTGAGTTCTGATTGGTCTAGAGCCAATGTCGAAAAATCAAAGTAGTGTTAAATAAGTTCATTGTGAAACTGATTCGACCAGGTGTGAATAAAGTTAGCTGATTTGTTATCAATTTCTATCCTCTAATATCTACTTTATAACGTAGTCGTAGAGAGAATCCAATAAAATACAGGAAAGAAAATGGTGGGACGAAGCCCCAAAAGCAACAAAGAAAGATTAGAACAGGATTCGATAAACTGACATTATTTAAAGTATTTAGAAAATTATTGAAATGAATTATTTAGTCTAATAGTACTGGATGATGGTGAAACAATATTGTACTGTTTTATGCACTTGAAAATAATTTACATGGTTTTTAAACGTTGAATAAAGGTGAACATTTCTTTAAATAAATTGCCTTATTCAGGTGCAATAACAAACCAGATAATAAACTATTCAAGTGAATTTGAAAAGTCCTTGCATTACAACACTATTTACTGAACACTATATACTTTACTTACAACACTTTTGACCATTCGTACGAGAATGAGATTCAAAATTTTTATTAATTATAATCATTTTCATAAATGTATGAGAATTGAAGACAAGAAATTGATATTTGAGGATAATATGATGATTTGGGGAGAAACTGTTGAGAAAGTACAAATTAATACAGTTGGATGCGTGGAAATCTAAGGCAAATGAGAACAAAAATGATCATCATAATGAAAGGAAAAAGTGTGAAAAGATTTTGGAAAAAGAAAGAGAGAAGGCATTAATTTGTAAATATTAATTTGGAAAGAATTTGTAAATATATTAAAAGATGACATCAAAGGAAATAATAAAATATTATACAGAATGATGAAAAATAAAATAAAAATGACTGAGATGCCGCAAAGAATGGAAGAAGACTACTTCCTGTTTGAACTACCCAGTAGTAGTTCAAACTCGCCCAATAGTTTGAACTAGATACACCGGTACAAGTTGAAATAACAGAAATGGTGTTGCACTTATACAGTCAGGTGACAACATATATTTATAGCTTGAAATAAGTAATAAAAGCTTGAAAAACACTTTTAAGTGGAAATTAACTCACGTTATGGCGTGACGGCCGTTTCACTCTGTTGTCAAGAGCATCGTCAGACGACCCACAGTACACTCCTGTACCTGTACTGTACACAGGAGTGTACTGTGGGTTGTCTGACGATGCTCTTGATTGACGTGAGTTAATTTCCACTTTAAAAGTTTTTATTACATATTAGTGGAAACAAGATGGATTTTCAACATCATGAAATAAGTTTTTGGAATGTACCACACTAATATAAAATATGAATTAATCTCACCGAGCTCTAAAGAAAAGTCGTAGAAAGCTTTTAGTTTGGTGACTAGAGGAAGTACGGTGATCCAGGCTCTTCGAACGTGGTCTTCGTTGGGCGTGGTTATGGCTTCCCTTATTTCACGACCAGCTCCCTTATACATTCCCAGTTCTTCGAGAATATTCTCCGCACTCAGCATAACCTTCTCAACTTCCTCATATACATCCTTCTCACTTTCTGTAGGTTGTGCATCTGTGAACAACAGAATTGGTATACTGTAATACGTTGGTTTAAACAACTTCAACAACTAGTGGTTTGTTAATGAATAATAAGACGAAATTGTCACAACCACATTTATTAAAACTTAGAGAAACTAGTTTCGGTTGTTACACCATTATCAATCTCAATCAAACACAGAAACTATCAAACTCAGAGTTTGATTGAGATTGATAATGGTGTAACAACCGAAACTAGTTTCTTTAAGTTTTAATAAATGTGGTTGTGACAATTTCGTCTTATTATTCATTATGGATACCTTCCACAATATCACCTTCGCCACTACAAAGAAAACTAGTGGTTTGCCCATGCTATGCAACGGAATTTATGTAATTTTTCAATTAAACAATCATATGATAAATGGATTTCAACTGCCAATGCCAATACAATCCCAAAAAAGGAATTTCAAGCTGCAATATTGATACAGAACAAATGTTGCTTTGACATGTGACTTAGAAGCTTATTTTCATCATGGTGATGTATCAGATGTTCTATGCGCTTCCTGCATCTAAACACATTTCAAAGCAGTAATAGTGTCCATAAGTGTATTTTAAACACTAATTAAAAATGTACTAAGAAAATTAGAAATCCGTCTTCAAGGTTCATTGAATTGAGTTTAGAGGAAGCTTTGAGCAAAATTTAGAGTTCCAAACCATTGCCGGTTTTGTGAAATCCACACGACTGACACACACCCCTACTCACTCTTATTATGTAGATAGATTACAGCTATTTTACTTGTAACTTAGTTTGTACTGTATGAAAAAATGCTATTCATATTATCTAGAAATGGTTTTAGAACTGTTACAGATAGTGATTTTTTATAATCAATACTGTGAATTATTTGATTTGTACGTAATAAACTTTGTAAACTTTGACACATTAGTAGAGTATTAAGATTCGTTTAAATAAATTACAATTACTCACTTTCAAAGTCAAGGAACACATCGTATTTCTGTGGAGAACAGCAGTTTGAATCATCTCTGGCTAAGAGACTCAACAACTTTCCCATTTTATTGAGATCATTCACGAGAAGTAACCAATGATTACCAGCTCCAATCACCCATTTCAACTGCAACAATGGAGTAAATATGTAAAGTAAAAATTAAATTAAAGTAAAAGTATATACCGTAAAATAAATTATGCGAAAAAGTAGATGAGAAAAATTCAAATACAAATATTATACAGAAATTCAAATACTGAATTAAGGAGGCCTAACCTGTAATGTTAGTATTTACAGAAAAAATTATAAAAATTATAAATTAAGTTATTTGAATCTTAGGATTTAAAATCCTTTGATGATCTATACAAGATGAGATTAATTCAATGATCTTTGAGCAATAAATTATAACCATTATGTTATCACAGTTAATCACATTCAGATGGAATGAGCACAAATGCATAAGAGTATCCTCTTATTTGATATGATTATTTAATATTTGTTGTTTTTTAAAAAAAACAAGATTCATGTGTGAATGCGGACGAAACGAGTCCATATTAATCCATAATAGAAAAAGCCAAACTGCAAATAAAAGCGAGTACATTATTCGAGCTTTGATCTGAATCAATCAATGGAGTTTTAACGAAACACACAGCTAATAAATATTTGCATGTGAATGTTATCAAAGAGCAAACAATTGAGAAATTTTCTCGAAGTAAGACGGGCTATGAAATTTCAATGCGAAGAATTTCAGCATCATTAACATTTATTTTACCGGATACAAAAAGTTGGTTATTAAGCATATTTATATTGTAACTTGACAGCATTAATAGCAAGTTGGATTGACAAACTGAATTGAGTAAAGCATTATTTTTGTTAATCAATAAAAGATAAGTACCTAATCGAACAAATCAAGTTATGAAAAAATTTAAATAAGTGCATTTTCATTAAAACATGATAATTCATAGATTGATGTTTGCTCATTATTTTTTTTGAAAGGCAGTACACTAATCTGCATTTGGAGCTCCTGAATAAAGCTTCAGAATAAGGCACTACAATTTAGATTATTTTCATCTCGAATTTGAAACTTAAGTTTTTATTACAAGTGTTTCTCCTTGTCTGTATTTCTGTTAGCAATATAGGTGCCCTACCAATAGGCCTAATTAATATTATACTTTGCACAAGACAATTCCAATGTTAAAATTAAATCGTATAACTCAATCAAGGATTTTTCTCCTTGAGCGATTTTGTAAATATTGCTTCAACTTTGTACAAACATTAGAATAAGGTTTATTCTAGACCCAGATAATCCTAAAAGATTACAGAGATACAGTAAACTAATCTTCGTTAGATCAAGTTATTTGATCATTGGTGAACGAATTGTATGATAATAGAATTGTAAAATAAAATACACACTTTTGATAGTTTGGCGCATAATAAAGGGAGAAAAATTCGGTTTGATAACATATTAGGAAATTCAAAAACAATTTGTAGTATTTCATTTAAAACTTTCATTTAGCACTTCTATCCCATCTCTGACTTATCACTCTCTCTTCTTCATCCATCAGAACATCATAAATAAATAAGTCTGTATTATCACTCACCCCCTCACCATCACCTAGGCTTAAAATACTTGTTCAAAGTTGCAATTGTAAATAAAAAAAATAATGCTAACTGAGCTTTTCATTCTTATGAAGTTAGTTTATTTAACCTTTCAAAATAAATATCAAATCAAAGTTGTGTAGTGATTTACCCATCGAGCTGTACATTATATTCTCCTTATTCCGTCTGTAATGTCTCTCCATGGAAATGCAGAGATACTGTAGAATAATCTTCGTTTCATCAAGTTTTATTTAGGATTTTATTTGATTTGAGCCTTTGATGGCCTCTCACAACATGAATATCAGTTATCAAACATAACTTTGTAGGAATAAGCTCGACAACTTGCTAAATATTTTGGTTTTTTTGCTGCTCTTTCGGTCTTCAGAGTGCGCGTAGCCTATTATAACTCGGATTTGTAAGTGTACCTTCTGGGGGTAATAGACTTTGCGCTACGTTTTCAAGCCGACTGCACATTACCCTTCATCGAGTATAGTCAATACAGGTTAAAGCGTACCCAGGGTGTAGCGAAAGAATTGCTAAGAAGCACGTGTATAAATACTACGTGAATAATGAATGATCTTACAATAAACATGTGTCTGCAAAAAACAAAAACTAACAAGGCTAAATCATTGAAGGCCTCTCACATTAATACTTAGCCAAGTATCCAGGACAAATTTTACAATACAAGAAACAAGATGCTTCAAATACACGAATAGATAAATAAGTATTGGCCTATAGTAGAATGAAATATATGTTAGTACGGTACCGTGAAAGTTCTAGGAATTATTTTTGTCAATTTGAGTAACTAAAAAATCCCATTATCCATGCAGTAGAATTTTGCACAGATACACGAAATAATCCCATTACAATATTTTTTTGGAATTATATGCATCCAAGAAAATTTATGACAGGATAGTGAGTTGATAAAATAAAATAAAATACTTTAGAAACAAAGGAAGCTCTGCATTCTCAGAAGATTGCATCATAAACAAAGTTCTCAACGATTAGTCAACAACAAACTAGTTTGTACGTGAATGTATGGGATACGAAGCTAAACAGTCGCAGAGTTTACAAAAAATTGAATACATTTTAGTCAACATACATAGCAGAAATAAGAAGTTACAAGAAATAATAAAGTAGCTAAATTGTTGAGCTTCTTAAAACCGAACATAACCTAGATTTCAGATTCACTGCAATACTTACATTTAAACAGAGCCACTAATATCGTACGCGTAGTTATTTGATAACTCTTTTACGAGATTATATTCTTAATGATTGGAAGATAATACCTATTTCTATAAGAGTCAAATGCATCACAAAATAAGGAAAACCCTGCAAAAATATCACTGCTGTCAATAACTGTGTTTTTGCTTCGTTCACGAACCACCAGTCACGCACTCACAACACAACGCTTGGACTCTTCGACAGCTCCACTGCTACTGCGAACTGCGAGTGTGCTTTTGCGCACAGTGGTTCTGTTCACAGCTCTCTGAATAGCATGTACAGCCACAACCATAGCCTATCTGAAATTTTCTGTATCCGAACATCTGCTGCAGCTGTCATTAGACAGCAACCACACAAAGCCTAGTGACAGGATTAAAAATTAGAATTGACAGGATTAGGAATTAAAACAATTTTTTTATAGAAACAACTGATAATATCCATCGATTGAATCATGCTTGAGTGCTTGGTGTGGTCCTGGAGTTGAATGTTAGAAAATAATTCTTGGGCACTGTAAGCCAAGTCAAATTGAATAATTTAATAAAGAAAAACAATCCTTAGTTTCTTTATATGGATATCATTAATATTTTTTTGAAAATCACATAGGCTATTTCATTGAAAAATGTACTAAATAAGAGTACGGTATTTTGAATTCTTTGGGGATTTATAATTTAGTAGTCAAGGAGGCTAGATAATCAGTAGCAAACTAAAGATGATGTTTCCAAAAAGTATTCTTCAAGAAAAATAATATTGCAAAATAATATAATTTACCTGATAAGAAATATAATTGCTACAAAAACTTATTAAAAGAAAAGCTATACGTTCATGGACAATAAATTATAGTATGCCACAGTTCAGTCATTTAACAAATATTAAAATACAAACGATCCCATAATAACTCAAATACCGTACCGTAACAGTAATTAAACTTAAATTATTCAGCATATCAATAAATAATGGTATTCACGCAAATGCTATTGTGAATAATTAATTATATAATCACGAAATGTTGATGCTAACAATAACAATAGTGTTATATTAATAAGTAACTTATAATAGAGTGATTCCCTATCTTCATAAATTAAGATAATATATTACATTTTAAAAAATAAATAAGCAGCTATGAGAGTCAATGCCTACATTGGGGAACTTTATGAACCATTATGACAATATTTTTATTTGAAATCGCTGTATTACTGTAGTGTAGGCCTACTTGTAGATTGTAAGAGTCAATAACAGTAATAATTTTTTTTATATTTTGCACAATGTATTCTTATTATAATTATTTACAATGGCCTTCATGTGAATACTATTATTTATTGACATGCAAAATAATTATTATGACTCCACTAATATTTAAATATTTATCTGATGATAAACGACAAAAAGTGTATAAACTAGGCCTAAGTATTATTGTTTGTGATAATGTTATTTTTTACGATAATGTTTTGAAGTTTTCATATTTTTTATCTGGTACTTAATTTTATGCAATCACATTTTTATTCTAGGTTTATGAAAGTTGAAATTTTTTATTAGGCTATACTTTGCTACTGACTTTCTATTTCAGTAGCTCAGGCCTACTCGACCACTCCACATTGATTAGGCTACTGGCTGAGTAGGCTTTAACCTAGTGGGCTATAACCTCTATTTTAGCCAGTGGAATTAAACAATTCGTCAGTTTAATGTCATTAATATCATTTATAAGTTGGCATTTGGGAAAGTGATAGCCACGAGCCATAGCAGGTATCAGACAGAGATAAGCTACGAACTTCTGGGCCCTCTTTGTCAGGGTGAGCGACTGGATTGGCCAGCAAAATGACTCTTTTCTCTGCTGTAAATCATCTAAAACTGTTTGTCCAACTCATCAATCACCATCATCCAATTCATAACCCACACACAGGTTTTAAAACTATGTGGGCTTCATATTCATAAAAAACTATGTTCGCCCTTTAATAATTAATGAATAATACTGAATTTGACCCATTCACTTTAATTATTAAAACACTAGAGACTATAGTTTTGACTGTCAATTCATTTTTTAATCTTAATAAAGAAGCTAATCAATTATACTTTAATTAAGTAAGCATTTGAGATTGAACTACAATGTGGAATGTAATTTATGTTTTTTCTTTCATGATGGATGCTGACAAAGTGGGGAATGCTACCGTTAATAATCTACTTATTTGAGTCTGGGTCCTAGATCGGACATCCTCCCTGAGCTGCATAATTGATTCTGTACGGCTGCTTCCTTCTTAACAAGGTCAACGACGCCGCCAAACAATTCATGAACTACTAACAGCAGTGTGACATGGAAAGACAACTAGCCTATACAACTATGGCAGAGACAGTATATATTTGTAAAATTCATGGTGAAGTGTAAAACGTCTTCACTATTTGCCCTGAAGATCATCTTCTCTTATAATTGCAAGAAAAAATAATTACCCTTACCGTAAAAAATAATTAAAATTCTTATTTTTCTTTCAATATTTTTGTGGTGTTTTCTATGACGAAATAATTATTACATAATTACCTTTATAACTGACACTATTTCTATATAGTGAAATAATAATTAGTATAAAAGTCATGATTATTGTCATATCAATCAGAAATATAATAAATGTTACAATAATTCTTGGATTTCTTATTCCATGACTATCTGCGTTGTTAATATAAACTTTCTGTTGTAAATTTAACGACTTGCAGTCAGTTTTATATTGTGAATATATAATAAATGTACTCACATTCGGCGGAACGTTTTTGAGGTATCGAATCTCATCTTCAAGGCCTTCAGATTCAATACCTCGAAAACGTTCGGCCGAATGTGAGTAGGCCTACATTTATTACATATTCACAATATAAAACTGACTGCAAGTCGTTAAATTTACAACAAAAAGTTACAATAATCTTCATACAAAATAATAAATAATTTTCTAATAAAGTTTCAGCTATGAAAATATAGATTATTCAATATTTCTCTATTCTCCCATGAGTTTCGCATAAGTTCAGATTATCTGATCCGGAATTTAATTGTTAATTTTATTATAGTACGGTATCGAGAAGAAAAATTGTACCAGAATTGCAAATTGAATTGAAAAATTGAAAAAAAAAATTGAAAAAAAATGTGTTCTTGTAGCCAATGACAATAGTAATTTAAAACTTGGAATTCTATTGGTGCATGATAAAAGTTCAATAAGTAACATATCTCAAGTTGGATTTGAAGGAACTAACAATTTTGCAAACTGCCAAATATACAGTATTGACAACAGCATTGAATAGCTGATGGAAATCGATGAATGCTACTGCACAAAAATATTTAGTCACCGCCGGGAATCGAACCACGGACGTCCCAATTTCCGGTCAATCATCTTAACTACTAGACTGAAGTGACCCTTTTGTACAGCAGCGTTCATTTAAGACACCTGACCGGCAATTGGGAGGCCTGTGGTTCAATTCCCGGCAGTGACTAAATATGATTGTGCAGTAGCATTCATCGATTTCCATCAGCTATTCAATGCTGTTGTCAATATCCGCGTTTACGGAAATCTCCAGTATAATTGATAGAGGAATTCGAAATTAGTAAATAATGATGTAACATAATATTTATTAATAGCAATAAACAAGACACATCATGCAAAATGGATGCAAGATAATAAGAACTCTACTTATTACTCTTCCAATTACCTTGGATGTAGGTAGTGTATAATTTTTAAAAGATCATCAAAGGGCATATCTTCCATTTCCTCCTAATGACATAGTCTGGGTGCAAAAAATATCAGTCTTATCATACTTGAACGTGGAAATTTCCAGTACAAGACAATTTTCAAGGCAAGTTAAATTTTAAATTTCAAGAAAATTCTTTGTTTATCCAGATACTTACTGTAAATTCAAGTTAATTTCTATAGGCTACCATCATGCTCGTATGCTACATAGAAACGAGAGCGTTAGTGGCACAAAAGAAAGACTTTGACCTACAGATCTACAGCCTAAGATCAGTTCAAATTAATAATCAGAAATTCCAGTGGGAAGTAGTACTATATTTTCGTTATCTATAGAAATAATCTGGTGAAAAAGAGAGCTGAGGCTGAGAGATGCACTTTTTTGTATTTTTATATCGCCCGACAAAAATATAAATAGCTCTCACCTACTATTGAGGGGAATCGTTTGCCTCTTCTAAGACTATCTCCTGGACAGGCCAAATTTCAGTCTTCCTGAAATAGTCTGCTCTATATAAAGTTTTGTTAGACTACATATATATACTCGCTCACCTACTAAGAAAACTTTTTAAATAGGTTTTAATCGCTTTTGCGTGTAGGCTACTGCGTTCGTAAGTGCTCACAGATGATCCCGCAATGTACTCTATCCAATAAAGAATAAATAAGACTCTCTTCAATAAAGAAATAAAGCATATCACTCACTTCATAGATTTTTCTATGCTGAAAGAGAAGAGGTTTATTATGCGATATTCCATTCACGGATTACCTATGGCATAGCTTTTTGGGGTAATTCCAGCGAAGTATATCAAATCTTTAAACTGCAAAAATGAGTTCTGGTGGGTGAGTCTATTCGGACGAGCTGTCGACCATATTTCAAACAGTTAAAAATTCTGCCTGTACCTACTTTATATATATTTGAAACAGTCAATTTAATAAAGAAAAATGAATAAATGTTTAATAGGGGTTCCATGGTTCATTCTCATAACACTAGGTACAGGGATGAACTTAGAAATGAAACTCATCGCACTGCTCTCTATGCAAATGGTGTTAGAAATTCAGGAGTTCAACTTTTTAATGTTTTACCAGCCAGGCTTAAGAGACTTCCTTTCAAAAAATTTAGAGAGGTTTTCAAGAGAGAGCTAGAGGACTGTGGTTTCTATTCAAGCCAAGAATATAGAGATTATTATAAAAATCATACTTAATATAGCCTGAATGGAAATAATAATTTTAAATTTAACATTGGACAAATCCAGATATCAAATCCATGATGGATGCTTAAATATCTATCTATCTATCTTCTTACAGATCTTATTGCATTATAATCATTGATATTAACAATGAAATTCTAGATGATAATTATTTTCACCATTGGAAAATCCATACGTTTTTTTTAGGATGAAGCCCACATAGGTCTGAGACCTGTGCGTGGGTAATGAGTTGGAAGATGTTGGACCTCAGTTGGATGAGTTGAACCTGTAGTTTTAGGTGGGTTCCGAACTACCGGGAAGTTATTTTACAGAACCTTTTTTGGGTCAATCCCATCAGACACCCTTACAGAGAGGGCCCAGGAGTTCGTAGCTTATCTTTATCTGACTGAACAGATTCCTGCTATGGCTCACGGCAATCACTTCCACAAGTAGGAGATTCAATTCAAAACTAATTTACACAAGTTAATAAAATTGAATTATAAAGATGCCCGAACTTTTCTTAAGTCTATGCTTTTGTTTGCAATTAGTTGAAATTTGATTTACCTCTAGTTTTAGTTGGAAATCTTGAGAATCTTTGCGATAAATCTCTGTACATAATGCAATGAGAATCATTAGCATACATTGATACATAAATATTATCTGTATAATGCAGGGGCAGATTATTTTGTGGAGGGAGGGGGGGAGGCACCTGACAGGGAACCTTCAACCAGGGTTGAGGGTCAAGGGGGATATTTGAAAATAAGGTCTTGTGAATTTCAGGGTATTTTCAATTGAGTATAATGTCTATTTGGAACCTATTTCTATAATTCTAGAGTACCAGTATTATTTTTGCGTTATGTCCGAAAAAAGACATAATAAAAGCAATCTGTCTACCTCTTGTACGAGTTTGGCTTTGGCAGATTGGCTTTGGTTATTGCAAAATGGTTGGCCTCATTCCTGATGCAGCATACCACTCGGCCTTCATCGGTAAATTGATCAAATAGGACACAATCCTTATCCAACAGTTGCATAGTCTTGTGAACACACATTGCAGAAAATGAACACTATGACGTTCCTTCCGTTACTAATTTGACAATTTTTCTCATGCAATAGTTTTCAAGATACAAGAAAATGAATAGGACTCTGGATAGTGTTCACACAAAAGTTTTTTCATGAAAATTTTCATGCTACGGTTATTTCAGTGTTGAATAAACTCAGTTCAATCATTTTAAAAAGGACTTTGAATTAACTTTTTGAATCATTTTATGGAACTTGTCATGGCGTGATGTTTTTTTATCCATTTCAGTCCATTTCGCTCACACTCTCCCTAACACCGCATGTTAAATGCTATACATTCTAATATTAAAACTGACACTGTATTTCACTTTTATATAATGTTTTACTCACATATATTGGAGATGCTTGAGGGATGCATCTCACTTCTGAAAAGAAGCTTCGTCAGCCTACAGGCTACAGGTTAAAAAATTATATAAAAGTGAAATACAGTGTCAGTTTTAATACAGTATTAGATTGCTCATTAAGCATGGGCGCCACCACATAGGGGCAAAGGGGGGCCGCGGCTCCCCCTTGGGCCCTTGGGGAAAAATAATATGTTAGGAAAAAATAACATAACATTCATCACGTATTTCAAAGTTGTAGTTTCATAGAAAAAATATTTCAGTGAAAATTATTTAAAATGATTGAAAATTGTTTTACATGTAGAGGCCTACTTATTTCTGTACGACTTGTATTAGTATCATACACTTCATACAATATTATTTTGCGGGAAATTCAAGAGCTGGCTAGGGGCTAGAAATATAATAGGCAACGAAAGGCTTAGTGGGCTTTGCCAGATGTCTGCACACCGACAATTTTTGAAAGAAAAAAGAAGAATTTGTAAGAAATTCAATTTCTTTGCCACTGAAAGTAGAAGAGTTCAGTTTTTGTTTAAATAAAGCTTGATGCAAATAGAAAAATATTATAATGGATAAAGGTAATTGTACAGACTGATAAATTTGTTTTTTTTTTGCCGGCATCTTTTTTTTATTGCAGGAAATTAGGTGTAAAAGTCATAAAACAAACTTCTAAACTCACCAATTTTTCAAAATTATTCATACCCCCAAACCCCCCTAAAATACTAGCACCCCCCTGAAAAATGTCCTTGTGGCGCCCTTGTCATTAAGTATTTCGTAATGGAAAACATCACAGCTATACATTCAATTAATTTAATAATACTACTTACTACTGTATAATACTACTACTATACTAATATACGGTAATAATAAAACTTGATTAAATGATCAAGAAATGTGAAAAAATGTCTATGAATAGACTAGACATAATAACAAAACCATATCTAGTGGTAATCTTAAAGTGTTGATGTGAAATGGTTATCTTTAATAATTTATTGTGTTATGATTTTCATTATTAATAATGTTTAAACCATCATGACCTAGAATATTTCAATATGGAATGAAAAATAAAATAGTTATTTCCTAAATGTATTTAGATCTGCAAAGAAAACGAGTATTACGGTATTCATTTTCCAATTTAAAGTGTTTATGCTAACATTAAATTTTGTTCAAAACATTTTGAAAATGCGATTTTTCCTGAACAAATTTCTTGTAAATATTCACAAGTCCAATATTGTAACTGAAAAGAGGTGTTCTTTACTAGTCATTAAAAACTCATCAGATCTCATAAACTTCATTACATCATATTCCAGAATGCAGAAAAAACAATGGTTATTTAAAATAAATTTGTATTTAATTGTGTACACGCAGTTTTTTATTCAGCCAAGAAGTTATTGAATTCAAATAATTAAGAGATGAGTATTAGGCTTGAATAGTTGAAGAAGTATCATTATTTTTTCAAGGTTCTCTTTCTATCACATCATGATTCAATTTTCTACACAGTATTTCCAGACAATTGGCAATAATTGAAGTTTTGTACAATTAGTTGAGACAGCCCTATAAGTTTAACGGATTTTCACCATTAGAAGTTCCAATTGATAATTTTGATAATTACGAAAGATTTATTAATTGAAGATTCTAATGGTAGTAGCATACTAAAAAGGTACGGTAGTCTATATCAGTATAGCAACTAATTTATTTCATCTGAGTTACTGTTATACATGTAATTGGAATACTGAAAAACTGTGTTAATGTAGTTTGGGAATCAAATCTTCAATTTGAATATAATCCCATTAGGTTTTTTTTAATTGGGTATAGTTCCTTATTAATTAGCTCTATGGTTCTACGTGAAAAATTAGGCAAAACTTCCGAGGTAAAACGTCTGACATAGACGAGAGTACGACTCCGAACTAAGAAATAAATATTAAAACGCTAGTCACGAAAACTTAAAAATAGTCAAATATCAAAATTGACACTGTATTTCTATTTAAATTATGATTACTTACTTATACTAGAGATACTGGAGGCTGATGAAGCTGAAGCTCCGCTTTAGAAGTGAAATGTATTCCCCAGTATAAGTGAGTAAAAAACATAATTTAAAAAAATACAGTGTTAGTTTTGATATCAGATTCTTTAAATGGCAAAAATATTTATTCTTTAATGGCAAAAATATGGATCATTTTATTATAATTTGATGATTGATTATCATTCATGAATACCATATAAAAAAGAGTGCTTATTTATGAACCAGCAAAATTTATTCGATATCTATTAGGCAGGCCCAGGAACACTCCAGAAATATTAGCATATTTTCCCCCCTTTTTTCCTCAACTACTTATATGGACAAAAAATATGTGTGATGTTTTCCATGACGAAATACTTAATGAGCAATCTAATATCAAAACCGACACTGCATTTCTATTAAATTTTTATGATTTTCACCCACTTATACTGGAGATACTGGAGGGATGCATTTCACTTCTAAAGAGAAGCGTCATCGACCTGGTTGGCTTATACTCTCCAGTATAAGTGAGTGAAAATATTTTGAACACTTTATGTTTTTGTTTCCCTCTTTTCTTTATTTTTCTTAACCTATATTTTTCAGCACAAGAGACATCCGCGACCTTTCTGCGGTAAGGAAATATATTCACTACAAATGTTGTCAAAAAGCGGTTAGATAGACTGTGTTATCACGAGAGGCACTCGTGCATGTTATCAATCGATCGATCAGTTTCCAGAACACGCCTATAGCCTAGTCTGACAATTTGCCAGACACTCATTTCTATCGCACTGATGCTCGAGTTACTCTGTAGATCCGCCCACCTCTCTTCTAAACATCCAAGGTCTAGTGATAAAGCGAGATTCATCAGCCCATAAACATGAAAATTAAAATAATTATTTATTACTCATATATTGTTAATATAGACTCAAAAGTTGTGCTGCTACTGTTATTATTTTTTTTCAGTATTCACATACAATTCAACAATATTGATTTGAAACTAATATAATTTGGCTGAGTGTTTCGCATTGTATTGCCAGTACTAAATGGACTTGTAGTACTCACAATATGGAAAAAGTTCATATATAAACACTTAAACAAGAGTCCGGAGATGCTTTCCATTTTTAGCTCATTTTTCATAAAACCTGATTCACGATTGAAATGAATAATGTACTAAAAATGTCTGAATTGATTAAAGAAAAACAGCTTCCTCCATCTTTAATTCTCTAACATCAATATTTCTACCCGGAACTATGTTTGTATGAACTTTATTCATTATTTTTCTGAGTATAAGCCCACCAAGAATTGACAGTTCTATGAGAAAAATCTATATAGGTAAGCTTCAAATATGTTATTGAAGACAACAATTTACATTCATTTCATATCTACATTATCAATAATACTTTTTGATTCTGTACTGATATTAAATTTTTAATTTTTTCTTTCAAACAAAATAGAAACCACTGCCACTGACTGGGCTGATAATTCAAGGTTGGCCTACCCCTACACCACAGAGAGTAAAAGAGAGTTGCTGTGTCTATAAAGGTGATAACTCTGTTCTCTGTTGTAAAATCACTTCCCCGGTGGTTTGGAGCCCACCTTAAATTGTAGGTCCAACTCATCAATCACCATCATCCAATTCATCACCGACGCACAGATCTCAGACCTATATGGGCTTCATTCTTCGAAAAAAAACTATCTGGGTTTCCTTGACATGACAAACATAATGAGTGGTACCGTGTACTGTCAAGGGAAAAAATTATCTTAAATTAATGTAGGTGCAATTTTGTGAAATAAAACTGCAAGTACAAAAACAGAGCTAATAAAGTCTATTTCAAGGGCTAGAGACCATTCGCACCTTTCTCATATACTGCATTATTGATCATATGAGATTAAAAACACGCGATCACATGCATTAAAATGAGGGTTGGTGCAAAATGTTCCCCAACTAGAATTTGACTGCCAAATATAGTACAAGGTAGGCTACCTACAAAGGAGAGTCATGAATGAAAAAATGAAAAAGGTGGTTTTTTGGGGTTCGCGAAAAATAAAAACTTATTAAAAATACACAGATGAATGATAAACAATAATTTGATGAGTGGATCTTTCTCCTATTTAGAAGTTCTTGAATTGAATGAATTTCATCATCAGTCTATTTATATTTTTACATAACAAGAAAATGAACAGGCACCCTCAAAATCCAAATCTAAATTATCATTTTAAATGGAGAACTGCACCTTGTCATGATTATTCTGTCATGTGCTGTACTAATGCTTTTTATTATTTTGTTAATATGTTATTAATGTGTAATGGCCTTGCTTGCTTCCCTAGCACCATTTTTACAAGATATTTTTAAATAAATTTAAAATAATGGCTCTGTAATGGAATGCAGGCTTCCAATGACTTCTTAATTATTGTCAAAATAGTTTCCTTTGACTTTAAAGTTTCCTATTGCCAATGACTTTAAAATAGAAAAATCATAATTTTCTAACAAATTAATTGTTGATATTGTTACTTCCAGGTTTCAATACTATCTGCTTTGTTCTGATTTATCATTTTATATAAATAAAAGTTAGTCTGTTAACATAGATAATCAATTTTGTTCAATAATTCATCTTCTTGTTAAATCATCGATCCAATTCCTTATCTTCAGTATTTAGTTCACAAACCCATTGCTTCGTAATTATTTGATTGATATATTTCTAAAAGGATAACAGTCAAAGTCGAAAAAATTCTTTAACATTTCAGAAATACAAGAAATTGTAGAAATCTCTTGATTATAATTGAGTAGGCCTACGTATAATAAAGTATAATGCTAAGGTAACCTAAAGTTTCAAATGTCCATCCATAAAGGATTAATTTTCAAAAGTTCAATAACAATGATATTACTAACTAGTTTACTATTACTATGGAAGGACTTTACAATATTCAGACTGCTTTCGATTTTTTTTTTTCGTTTGGATTCGAAGGAATACTATACTATTATCATGTTTGTTTGGATGTTTTAAATACATATTGTATACATTGTATTTCATACCGGTAACGTTTTTAATCATTAGCCTAATGAAGGCTAGGTAATGTCTTAATGCCGAAATACTCACATAATACCAAATTATTGTCATAATACGTACCAATCATAATATGAGTATTGCTATATCAGGTCATACTATGGTATGATTGTCACAATTGTCATCAAAATATAATTCTACATTGAATTCCATGCCATTCTTAATTGTTAGTAAAAGCCAGCTTTTTATCAAGCAGTACAGGTGCAATATTTTTCTATTATATTTCTTTTAAACGTTTTTTAACAAAGTTTCAGTTCATTTTTTGGATTATCAAAATATGCATGTCATATACAAATAATTATTTTGGACTGTTTTGGTGGGAATTGTCATCAAATAGAATACCACATTGACTTTCATACCTTTTCAATTATACTTATAGGCTATTTTAAACTTATATTGAGCAACACAAGTGCAACTCTTTATATGCTATCCATCAAAAAATCAGAAGAATAAGTTTCAGTTCGCTTTTGGGGTCACAAAAATATACATTGTTTCCTGTTGTTTACCATCATAATATGTAGTATTGCAAGTATGGAATGCAGGCTTCCAATGACTATTTAATATTATTGTCAAAATAGTTTCTCTTGACTTTGATGTTTCCTATTTCCAATGACTTTAAAATAGAAAAATCATAATTACTATGCCATATTATTGTCAAAAACGTCGGAATTGTAATCAAAATATGGTCTAAATTTAATTTCAATTTGTTGAATATAGCATAAAAATATTACATTTGTGCTGCCTGATATAAGTATAAAACAATGTTGGCAAAACTTCAAAATATGACAATAATTAAATTAATAAAATACTATTTATTGATAGAATATTGGCGCTTGCCTACAGATGTAGGAGTGCAAAAGAATGATTTTCAATTTATTTTTAGGGTCATCAAAATATACATCCTATTTCATAATACTCTTCATCATTGTAAGTATTGTCCTAATACCTAAATATTCGCATAATCCCAAAATATTGTTATAAAACCAATAATATGTATTTTTTATATAAACTGTATACATATTCTCAATTTTATCCCTAATATAATAAAACCAAAATATTGTAATAATATTAATTATCAAAACATGCAGGATTGTTTTACTATATATATTGTCAAATTTGGGTTGACATATATTGTCATATGGGTTCGAATCCCGCTCCTTCGTCTGGCATCTATGTGTAATCATTCACCTCATTACCCACACACAAGTCTCGGACTCATAAGGGCATCATCAGCAATAAATAAAATAAAATAAAAATTAATATTTGTCAGAACTGAAATCAAAATATAATTCTACATTGAATTTTATACCGTTTTCAATTATCGGCGAAATAAGCCAGTCTCGATCCAATCTCGATTTTGAACCAATGTAAACAAGTTTTACTTCACCACTAGAAGTCTATCACAGAAACAAACTAAGCGAAGTACAAAGTACACAACCGAAGTGCGCACACGTGTAACTGCAACTTCTAAGTTTCAACTAAACCGACGACAACAACGCCAAGTTAGCGTCCGGTGGCGATCAACAGCAATTGCTCCTTCCTCGTCGTCCCCCACCACTTTTTTGATCTCCATCACTCTCCAACTCACCTCAATCCATTTTATTACTGTTAATAACCCCTTTTACCTCTTCTCCGCCTCTCACCTAAACCCCCAACTACCCCTGGGGACTCAACCAGCATTCATCACTCTTGAGTGTGGCATCACTGACTAAATATCAAGCACACCCACGCTCGCTTATTTGAATAGTTCACTCTTTCTCATCCTCTCTCTATCACTCTCTCTTTCTCCACATTTCGAACGTGACATGACAAATACGCGTATGTGTGACCGTGCGAGTGCGTGAACTCTGCTATCTACTTCCGATTAATGTGGCATTCTGCACGAAATAGAATGCATTCACGCGGGAATACGTGTAACAAAATTAACTAACTTTGAGTCTGTGTTTACATTATGTCACTATGTTATATGTAACAATGTTATACAACAAAGATGGATAAACAAGTTTTTGCAACAAAGTTGTTTCATATGAGATTTTTTGAAAATGGAAAACTATCTATATAAATATGAATAAAAACTTTGTTATATAAAACTTTGATTTTGGAAACCCCATTCCATTGTGGAAAATTGAACATTTTTGTTATATAGTGATAGTGTCAGCGCAGCTTTAATTCAGAAAAGTGAAACAGCAACCAACACTCATTTAATGAGTACAGTGTCATACAACTAATCGGTTGTCTAAAATGTTATAAAAATAACATCCAACTTGATGGAGCAGTTGTATTCTGTCTTATTCATTGAAAACAAAGATTTAGGCGCATTCATGTTGCATCATCGATTTGAGGATTGAATAATCTCTCATTATGATTACATAGATATATAAGTGTAAACAGTAGTTCTACTTTAATTCTGAGGCCTGGCTTTAATTATCAAAGGGTGACTTTGTGTGAAATATAGAAATTATTAAAATTTCTTCCCTAATGTTGATATTACCATCAGGCCATTCTTAAAGGGTGACTAACTGACTATCAGAGACCATCAGGCCCGAATTGGCCGTTCAATAATAACAACAATTTCAATTTATGTTTTTCTTCCAAACTCAATACAACGCATTATATGAATTCATGATGCAATTATTAATTCAATTTCAGAATAAAATGCATGATGCAATATTTCATAATGAAATTATTATCATTGGAAGGGAGACCCACAAAGATTGTATAAGTCTGAGCGTTGCATTTGTCCATCCATAATTTCTAAAGCCAAAAAATAATTATGGAGAAAATCTCAAAATGTTCTAATAAACTTAAATCTAGCTATACAACCAAACAAAAACTACTACCAAGGCTAGAAAATATTATTAGTTCATACTTGAGAACATAATTTAAAAAATTGAGCCAAGTAATGCACTGGAATGAGCAGAGACAAATGGACGGTATTGACATTTTGCGGCTTTGGAGCAAATAAATAAATCAAATAGTAACTAGGTAATATGGATGTTTCAGACTACATAAAGGTTCAATCCACCTGAAATACCCAAAAGTAAAACTTAACCAAGATGAAATCACAAAAATTAAAACATTAAAAGTTTAAATACAGAAGTATTTAGTAGCCTATCTAAATTAAACAGCAAGCCAAAGAACCCATAAAATACTGTTACGGGTTGAAACCATATCAACAAATAATAATGTAAATCTCTAAAATGATTTTCAATGACACTAAAATATATGCTACCCGGTTCTCATGCATGTGACCCAAAAACAAGTAAGAGTAAACAAACATGCATATTTTTTATTGGAGCAATTTTTATTATATAACTAGGTTAGTGGTATTTAATTGGATAAAATTAATTTTATCATAAAGGCTGGCATTGAAGTCACTTTTTATTACCCTGATTATCTTCTTGAACGTTTAATTGTTTGCTGAAATTGTAGTAAAAACAACAGTATTGGCTATGAAATTGAATTAGCTTGGAAATTTGGTTATAAGTTTAAAAAAATTCTGTGAAATTTATATCTCCTTTCTGATTTTTACAAGTTCTAATAATATAAATAATCGACCAACTGATGTAGATTATTTTACCTTAAAATTGAAGCTCCTTTGAATTCGATCAGTATGAAATAGATCACATCATAGATTGACCAATCCTCTCAAAATTAATACTGATAAATATATACTGATCATACTATCAAAAGCAATGAGTTTATATGATTTCAGACATTCAAAACAATGACATGCATCTATTAATTTTAGGTAAGTGATCTGATAATGAAAGTCCATTATACTGTAAATGCCATACTAGGTATAGCAAAAACATAGAGCAAGCACTTTGGGCGTGAGGTTTACTGTTTACAGAACTGCCAGCATAATTATTAACATGTATTGTTGCATTGGGTCTAGCTCACATTGACAGATGAACATTTAATTACGGTATGTTGAAAAAAATTCAACAAATACTGTATTCATTACAAATTAATCTCTCAAGTCCTACACAGTGATGAACCCAATAAAATCTTTATTTAATGTTGTTACATTGTTGTCTTTGCTGCGCTATTTTATATTAATTTGTAACTTTTGCAAGCTAATATTTATGAACAATTTTTTGTTGAATCTCAAAGATAGTGAATCCGTGAACAAAAACAAATTATTTATTTTTTTAATCATTGATGTGTGATTTTCAGAAACGATAATGATGAAATTATTGGTATGATAACAAAACGCTCATTCTCTCTTGTGATGAGGTATAGCTGTGTAGGTGGGTGCACATGTATGTATATCGTGCTGATCAGTGACCTGGTGACCCCAGCTGTGTCAAACTCACATCACAAACAGCCCACATTCATCCATCATTAAACAAGATTGAATGCCTTTTCAACCGTACAAAGCTTGCTCAGCAAGCAATTTTGGAGCCATCATCTATTGAAATACGGTAGCTATCACTTTGCTAGCTCCTAACTTCTCCATTTCTCCATATTTGTTCAACTTCTAAATGGTATTTCAAATGAAATTCAGCAAACTATTTTGAAAACGAGTTGTCTGTTCTGTATTCATCATTGATAGGCTAGTATCCCAATTATCCCTATGCATGCATATCTTGTAATTTTATAATTCATAATTTTAGATGCATTTTAAATAAAATGTAATATATTCATTGTCAGTGCATGCCCGAAGGTTTTAGTCAACAATTGCTACTGCCTAAAGGTCATTCTAAAGCTATTGAACTTCCATTCTCAATACTTGAATAGGCCTACTGTATGTTATACTAAAGTATAGTTTAATTATCGGTGTTATTCAGCAGTGCAACACTGTCATCCTCAGTCCTGGATTGGTGATATTTAATGTATGATTAAATAGTATTGGAGATAGTACCGGTATAAGTTTTTATAATATATTTAATTTTTTTGTGCTTGAAGCTTCACTAAATTAGGAAAATCTTTTTTTTAATGAAGAGCTTCGTAAATTGAAGATAACATGAATAAATAAATGTGTTGCTCTTGCAATAGACTACATGCAAATTCCTGCAGTGGCTAGCCTATAAGCAGTAAACAGTCACTGTTACTACAAGCTGTAATTTCAAAGCAGCAAGTTGTGAAGTTGATGAAGCATACAACACTATCTAGCGGCCAGTCTAGTAACCACTCACTCCTTCTTAATCGAAAAATTATCAGGTATTTGTTGGGATTTCGTCAAAATTGAGCAGGGATAATGTATTCATAACACTTCTGCACTAAAGTAGAACCAATATTGAATCAATCAAATGATTATTACAGTAATTGAGATTCAAATTGTCAGTTTTTGTGAATTTTTCTGATGTATTCTAGCAATTCCATTCCTTTACTGCAATATATCCTAATACTTTCCATTTTTAATTGAGGTCTTTGAAGACCCCATGCAAGTATAGTAGATAAGAATAGAAGTCTCAATTCAATAGATTATCAATTTATAGTTACTCTATAGAATTTCAACAGATGAGCGTTGATTTTAATCTGAAATGAATTTCTGAATAAAAAATCCAGATTTATCAAAACATTGTACACTAGAATGAATCAATGAGCATATTAATAACACATTGTGTACCGTAGTACTAGTATAATCTTTTGACTTTGTCCACTGTAAAACTGTTACTGTAAACCTAACATGTCATCGATTTGTATCTTTTTCATAATAACTAGAATAAATCAAATTGATTATGATATTAAATAAATTTAGTTATGTATCTAAAAAAATGTTTCATAAAAACTACATTGAATTCAATAAAGGCATTCTCTCTATATCATTATTGCAACAAGCAATACACAAAATTCTTTTAAAAACATAGTCTAGTCCTACAAAACCCATTTTTTATAGAAAACTTATAATAAATATTTTTTAAATCTATCAAATGAATATTGTTTTCGAGTTTATAGAAGTAATCGGAATGGTCCAACAGAGATATAATGAATTAATGTTATAAATAATAATATACTAATATGGAATAATGATGTATAGTTTTCAACTCTGAAAACAAATTATTGAAAGCCATAAACAACTGTACTAAACCAAATAAAAGTAGATGTGAAATAACGTTCTAAATATATAATAAGAAAGAGATAATAAGAAAGCTGCACTATAATATTTTTCTTGAGTCAAGCAATAATTATAATAGCATCTCAATTTAGTAAAAAACGATATGGGAGATCCGATTTACAATGGATTATCAACCACTTAGAACTCTACCACTATCAACAGATTTATTTATTTATTTTCAAGAGTTGCAGAACAGAGTTTTATACTCCTATTACTCTGCAACTGAGCAAAAATAATACATATTGACAGTAATAACATCAAATAGAGAAAAAATAAATAAATTCTTCAGATGAACAAATAAAGTCTTAAGAAGAAAAAATATTGATTAGAACCACTCACTAAAATAGGAAATAAGTTTCTCTACTAAAATGCAATTTTCGGGGCATTGTTTGCATGCGAAGCATTTAATAATGAACCGTGTGACCTAAATGAAAATGAAATTATACATGTTATACTATTTCCATCACTGCTCTTGTTTAGAAAAATTCTATTACTTCAGATATGTCAGAATTCAGTTAATTTTCAACTGTTTATTTAGAACTTAGGTGATACAAGGCTCTGGTACTGATTGAATGCAACAAATTCAATTATTAATTATTCACCTCTATGACCAATATTATTAAAACAATTTTTTAACTGATTATGTTGGGAAAAATGCTATGCAGCCCAAATTCTACCCAAGTTAAATTAAAGCACATTTCACATTTTTATTCAGTTTTTATCACAGTTTAAATGCAATAGATTTTGTTTACTCGCCTAAGGACTGTCAAAAAAAAATTATTTTTATCGGAATACCTTTTTCTATCATCAATAATATTTATAGGAAAGTTTGAGACACGTATTTCAAGCTAGTAAGATTTAAGCTTATTTAACCGTTCTATTCAGTCCTTATTAGGATCTTGTACTGTTAAAATGCAATCAATTTCACAATTAACCTGAGGTTCTTTATAAAGATGACGGTCCTTTATTAATATAAAATGATCATTGGATAAGGAATTATGTAAAAATAATTGCGATGCACATCCGTCCTATATCAGCCGTGTCAGTTTATAGCTTATTTTTTCAATTCCTTTCAATTTCTTTATTGCATAACAAAATTATAATCAAGATGCAACTCAAACTCTTACTTTTATATTATTTACTCTTTTGATTATTAACAAGAAAGGTAAATTTACTACTCAATGTAAGCCAAATCGAACTGAATTCCGACCCAACCCTCAACCAATCTTAAAACATATATTGAAAAAACAACCAGGAAAAATGTACCTACATTCAAATTAAAAATACGTCTTCATAACTACAAATATGTCTTTCTTTTTGACCCATTCCCTTATTAATTTATGATGCACGCCGTTTCTGACTTTCTTGGAATTATTAAAATATTGCACTGCATTATTTAAATATTACCTTATTTTCATTTCATAAGCTCTGACGGTGTTCAAATGGAAACAATTTGATAATTCACCTAAGAAGCTGTATGAAGATGTAATAATCAATTATATTCATCACAAATCCTCAAATCAAATCAAAATCAATTTTATTTCCTCTTCATTTTACTTTAAAAAACACATTATTATTATAATAAAAGAAATTAATACCCACAAAAGCAAAGCCTGAGCGTGGGTATGAAAATGAATGTGGGTACGTTCGCTCTCAGTTTTTTCATCTATGATAGATTTTAGTAGATATTTTCAGCAGAACTATTAAAAATTGATAATAAATTCGCATTTTTCTTTTCAACATGAGGCAGAACATGTTTTCGGGCGAGAAGACCATCCACCAATCATAAGGAGGATGTTTAGAAGGATGGGATTATTAAATTTTAAATAGTTCTACATGTCGTCAAAGTGAAAATCTTTACTATTCTAGTCGCCACTATACTATTCTAGGTCGTCATGAATCAAAAAATACTTAGTTTAAATATAGCCAGACAGCAATAGAATGCAGTTCATTTTTAGCTGCTTATTTAGATTATTTGGGTTGCAACCCTCCCCCTCCCACCCTGAGCCTATAGGAGAGGATTCTTGGATTTCGTGTTCCATAACGATCTGCGTTGTTAATATTAACAACGTTGATAACGTTAACATTAACGTTGTTAATATTGTAAATTCAACGACTTTCAGTCAATTTTAATTGTGAATAAATTATATTTCTACTCACTTTTGGCCAAACGTTTTCGAGTCATGGAGACTGTAGTCTCCTCTTTGAAGAAGAGTCTCCATGACTCGAAAACGCTTGGCAAAAAGTGACTAGAAATATTATTTATTCACAATTAAAATTGACAGCAAGTCGTTGAATTTAGAATGAAAAAGTTGACTCAAAAAAAGCTTAGAGTTACAATTTCAAGGCCAAGAAAACAATTTTTTTCTCCGATGAAAAGCCCTCAGACCCCCAATTTTTTAGGGTTTCGTCATTATCTGCTTTCAATTACAAAATTAGTAAAGTTAGAGTTTGGAATTGGATATGTTTTTAATTGAAAATGTAATTGCTCTTTTATGCATTCGCTAGTTGCAAGTCGATTAGCGTTTTTTTCAGTAATAATCATTTTTAAACATTTTACATTTTTTCAAGTACTGGTGAATAGTTCGGTGCGAATTCAAGAAATTACACAAAAATAGAAGAGAAGCTTATTGCACTCTCTGATGCCACTCAGTATCCTTTCCCCTAGCTTTTCAATTGGCCTACTTTCGAATTTTATCTTCAAGTTGAAAATGACAATTCAAATTAGTTACAAAGATTCTTTCCGGTACAGTAGGCAATCAGGCTTAATTAATGCTACTTACAAAATTAATTCACTCATTGAAAAATGGTATTTATGATGATGGGGTAAGGGAGCCTCCAGCCAAAACTCTGCCCCGGGCCACAAAAGGTCTCTGGGTGGCTCTGGTTGTAATGATAATTTGAAACCACTGTCACTTATTTAATTGGTACTATAAAAGAAGTATTTTTTATATTAATTTCATACATTAAAATTTGTTCACAACTAATTAATGAACTAACAATGTACGAAAAGTGGGTTCAACTTCTTAGGCAAGCACTTAATAAAATCAACGGTTTATTAAATCTATGCTGTCAGTACCCAATTTACACTACTTAATTTTAATACATAGCCTACCGGTATTACATACCTCATATAAAATTACTGGTTTTGAGTCTCAAATCAAGTTCCCAGCATCGAAAATCCAAAAAATGTGGAATAAAATGTTTGAATTTAAGCTTTTCTCCACTAATTATAAGGGCCTTTTCCTAACAAATAGTACATTTCAACATGGGACGATTCTGCAGGGAATTCAAATTCATTGAAGAGAAGAAGAAAATCTGCTTAATAGTTTACCCTCTTTATCTATTTGAATGGATCAACTGTTCATTGCTTTAAGTACCTAATTCCTGCCTCTATATATTGGGTTTATTGGGATAGGATTTTTCCTAAATCCTTAAATTTGGTACACAATCACTCAGGAGGAATAGTTGTATTGACATAGTAATAGTCATATAACAATATCAATATCAGTATAATATAAAAATATATTATATCGATACGGTATATCAATGTTAATATCATTACAATAATTTGTATTGATATATTGATATTAATTGTATTTGTATGATTTAGTATTGGAAAATCTACATCGTCAAATATATCTGAAGTTAATTTTCTATCACAATGAAATAGTATCAGTAACTAAACAAATACAAAGAAAATTATTGATTTCATGTTCAAAGTGAAAAAACAATAATATTAACTAAAACCATTGAATAAAGACTTATAGAAGTATTTCAAATTGAAGTTATTAATGCTCAGGGGCATATGTGAGGAAGGGCCCCCGAAATGAACATGAATTTGGTAAAACATACTTTTATACAAAAAATCTGTTGCCAAATATTCAATTTGCATGAGCCCTTTAAAAAATAATATTCCAAGATTCTGGTGTCATTGAATGATTTTGAATTGAATTGAAATGAATTTTATTTGATTTTCGATTTGTCAAATTATCTGCCAAAGTATACTGAAACAAAAAGTGCCAAACTTGTTATTATTGGTCTTGCCACCCACCCCCCAATTTCAATCTATATTGGTAAATGTAAACACTAATAAAGTCACAGTGACTTCCGGCCGACGGCATCAATGATGTGTAAAATGGAAATTTAAACAAAATTTAAGAAAGGAAAACTATAATTAGAACTTAATATATATTTTGTAATAACAATTGATGCAATAAATACATGAGCTCTAGAAGAATTCCTCCACTGACTTATTTCAATCAAATCAATCGAAATGAGTGAAATAACTTCCCTTTTTATCATCATAACCATTCCCTTCTTCAAATGCTTTTCTTTTCCAGAATTTATTATGGGGTAGAACTCTAGCTATTTTAATTAGAAAAGAAACCTTATATTTTTTTACTAAAATGTAAGCTTTCTTCTTAGTATTATGAGATGAATCCGAGTTTCCTTACTATCTACATTTTTTAATCCAGGACAGTCTATGGTTAATTTATTGATGTTAAAGTTTGAAAAAATAATAATTGATTAATTGATGAATGTTTTGTATGTTGCACCGGTCCTATTTGCAAGCAACGTCGCATCTTTAGCCTACCTTTTAAGCCTACCGGTATATGAAATAATTTATATATATTTTTTTTAATATTATTTTATTTATTGATACAGTCAAAATACAAATTATTTTAAAGAAGCAACAGCCTTTAGCCCAAAACTTTCCTTATTACTAAATTTTTTCAAGAGTCTAAATATTTGTATGCATGTACGGTTGGTTATGTTTACGGTTTGATTAAAATAATATAACTTGTATCTTCTGGAAACACAATTACCAGGTTCAATTTAAACGATGAAGCACTTCGATTCTATTTAATGCCCTCAAGTTATTTCTTATTTTTCTAAATAATTAATCACTGAAATTTATACTAAATTATCAGAAAAAGTAGATTCAATTTCAACGTTAAACAACAGATGTCAGGATCATGTAATAAAATTTCATCTGGGGTATTTGTCCTACGACAGCTTGCTAGATTAAATGACAAAATGTTACTTTTTACCAAAGTTATTAACCTTGATATTTTACAGCTTACCATGGGTTCTTACTGTCACATCTTAGGTATGCTATTTTAGTATGGAGAAATGCATCAAAACAAAACCTTGATAGGGTGTTTAAGATCCAAAAGAGAGCTGTTAGGTGTGTGGAAATATGAAATAGATGAGATTCATGTAGGCCGTTATTCAAGAGACTTGGTCCCCTAACTTTACCCTACTTATATGTGAATTAAGCTTTTTTGTATGTAAAAAAGATAGATATTAACCAAAATCTTGACGTACACGATTATAATACAAGAAGCCGAGAAGATTATCACATCTAATATTAAAACTGACACTGTATTTCACTTTTAAATAATGTTTTACTCACATATATTGGAGATGCTTGAGGAATGCATTTCACTTCTGAAAAGAAGCTTCGTCAGCCTTTCATAAGTGAAATGCATTCCTCAAGCATCTCCAATATATGTGAGTAAAACATTATTTAAAATTGAAATACAGTGTCAGTTTTAATATTAGATTGATCATTAAGTATTTCGTCATGGAAAACATCACAGATTATCACATGGTGAGTCACAATAGTAGCTTCTTCAAACAAAAACCTAGTTATATTAGTAGGAAACTCTACATTCTACAACAAGCTACAAGAGTTTTTAGAGAGTGTTAAAAACATAGAAATATTTTTAAAACAATTGGAAAAATATTTAGTTGATAAAGCTTTTTATAGTGTACAAGAGTTCTTTTCACATTAAAATTAAATCTCACCTCAACTAATTAATACAGTAATTATGATAACTAGTGTATAAGATAGTATAATTATTGTTCATCTGACTTGTTTTATACGGTACTCCTTAATTGGAGTCTCCAAGACGAAATCTACAAAAAAAAAAAATCAGTACAAAATCATCCTTCCCCTCCCATTGAAAAACTGGCCAATAAATCTTGAATAGAGAAATAGTACTACAAAATACACCACTACAGTGGTGTATGCTGAAGAGTTTCTAAACTTGATACTAGATCGCACTGCTTGTATCTCAATAATGCAGAGAGCTTTCAAAGTTTGTTCATAGATGTCGCTACATGTGACATCTTGGACACAAAGTGAGTCCATTTTTGGAGATCGGACGATACTCGTACCACTGTTTCATTTTTATATTTTTTCGAAATCCATTACAGACCACATAAATGAATTCATAGTGGCTTACCCACAATAATCAAAATACTATAAACTGATACTAACAGTAATCTAATTATAGAAACTGATTTCTGATTGAGGGGTGAAACTAACAAAACAATCTGTTATTTCAAACTTACCGCTCAACCCACAAGTATACTGTTAACAAGGTGAATAAAGGAAAACGATTTTGTTTATTATTATGAAGCATTTGCTGTCTTATCATTACCGATACCGTTACCGTTAGTTGGGCTATCTAATGTATTTATCTTTTATCACGCTACTGCTAACTTTTGTGATAATGTTTTCATGTTTCCAACAAATTTAAACAATATTCACGTTTCGCAAAAGTAATCTTTTTGAAAATAAACTTATTTCCCACATACCGGACAAGTTTTCTAAATAATCTCAGTTTTCCGTCAGTGCTGGCTATAATAATTATTAATAACCCACTGATAATGATTATTATAGCTACAACTATTAGTGAATACTAACTGAAATAAATATTTCAATAATATATGACATTTATATTAGTGGGTAGGCTATTTTGTGGCATCTATTATTGAGCTATTATAATTAATTGAAGGGCCTTTCCCATTTTATTCCCCGTCAGTGATAAAAAGATTTCTATTCGATAATAGGCCTACTATTATTTTTTTCATTTTTTATTATTGAAAGCGTATTTTGTTCAAATAATTTATAATTATATAGATTAAACGCAAAAACTCCTAATTAAGAAATGAAGACTCAATTACTATACCGTACTACTCAAGTACGGTACTATAGTTATCAATTTCGAAGAAAAATTTTAGCCAATAAACTTTAGTGTCAAATGTGCAGTGTTGCGTTGTGCTCATTAACCACGTTATAATAACTGACTGCAAGTCGTTAAATTTACAGCAAAAAGTAAGTTTTAATAACCTTGTTCTTATAAATTATTCCTAGGTGTTTCACAAGATGCATTATTGATTATATTTTATTGCATTATTGATATTATTGATGGTTTACCAACATTTCTAAAGATTGTTCGTTACATGGGTGGAAAATAATCAGATTTGAAAAAAAATTAAAGTAGTCTATGCAGTCAGTCTGTGCCTTATCGTGGCTTGAGATGAATTGAGTTTTGTTAATCTCAGATAAAAAAAAAGCTACATCATTATTGTGTTGCTTTCCAAAAGTATCTGTCGAATGATGGCTTAGAAGCAGGAAGTAGCTCAGATGTGTGCTAGATAGGACGCACACTCACCTGTGCAGCCATACTCTGTGTAAAGGTGGGAGTGGACTGTCAAGCACAGTAGAGTTACAGAATTTGTTTTGGTGGTCTCGGAATAGATGCAACTCTGTTAGCTCAGTGAGGAAAGCAATCACAAACTCCTCGTTTGTGTAGTACGCTCTTTGGACTGAAGCATAACGTCTGAAGGTCTGAAGAGGCACCTACAGTCAAAATCGGCTATGGTGCTATAAGGAAATTATAAACATTTCAACAAAATTCATAACAAACTACAATTAATAGTTGTATGATTTTTTATAAAGTATGTTGTCATGGCAATTAACATAATCATACAAGCTAGAACGAAATTTAGTGTTTTTTGTAGGTTACTTCTAGACACGAACTCTAATCAATAATAATAATTCATTATTTCACGTTAAGTATAAAAAATCAATACAAAAGTACAAGAATCAAAATACTGTACTATGTACATATCCAATACATGTTTACAATAAATTGAAACTGTGAAATTAGGTACTCCCGAGGGTATCCTGTGTGGGAGTTACCATCTTATGTAAAATATACTTTTTTTCAATACAAAGTTCTAAAATTTATATTTAAATATAACTTAAAATGAATTAGAAAAAATAAAAATAAAGTGAACAGAAAATTAACTAAATAAAAATTTATAAAAACAATCTTTTATCTGCGCTCTCTCTAATATATAACTACCAAATGTTTTTTAGACAACACCACTCTATGCCATCTAATTAAATTGCCTTGACAAATACCCATTTGAGACCAGTTCACTTCCTCACCTAAAGTTCCAAATTCTATAGTGCAGACTGTCTATTAAAAATAAGTAATTGAAATAAATCATTGTATAACAATTAATCTGTTGAGATGGCAATAACATTATTCTTTATCATTGATTACATATTCGGAAAACAACAACAAAAACACCACTTTACATTAGGCTAAGTAAGTGGTGGAGTATCTGATGTAAAAGACCTTGAGGGCTTGAGACAACTGTTCACTAGATCATAGCCCTTTACTACATGTTGTTGACAAGGAAGTTGATATAGGGCTATACATTATTCAATACCTACACTATATGGTTAGAATCTTCCACAAATGAATTATTTCCAAAGCAGTAGCAATCGATCAAATCTTATTGTGAAAAACTAGCACAGACGTGGCAGGAAACATTTGTCTTGTTTTTGTGGCGAGGCTAGAACAGCTACAGGATAGACATGTGGTCGTGCACTAGTCTATTAGAAAATACTCTGTACATCCTGCACTTATTATTTTTTCCCTCAGGATGAGGGTAAAGGATATTGGTGGTAATCTGCGCGGCACGAGGTCCATCAACCTCTTTGTTGTCGTCCTCACTCACGATGATGACTCCCTCTTAACTTACAACTCTACGTATTCTGCTGTCGAGGTCAATTACATGAGTGACCAGATGTCAAGCAGACACCTGTTGCAATTTGTAGCACCTGCCTTGTTCACTGTCTTCACCTTCCAATGTCGGAGCATCAGTCCCAATGCTAGTGTTGGTAATTTAGAAGTAATACTCTGTGTATGTGTAGAACACACACGCACGCACACCTGTGAAAGTCAAAGGCTTACCTGCTGTCTTTCTTCTTTTCCGGCATCGTTTTTTACAATTGTTTACGTCGATCATATTTGCGGGGAGGCTTGCTTGTGTATGTGTCTGCGTGTGTAAGTACCAAACACATCCCATCTGACTCTCTCTTTATGTTTGTTAGTAAATAATTGAAGTAATCAGTATGAACCTGAAGGACTTGGACAGGAAGAGGAAAGGACACTGAATAGCGTCAACTTTTGTCTCCAGATTAGAATCGACAGCTGATACCAATTCAAGGCATCTGCTCACGAGTAGATTTTATAGGCTATAGCACGTGCAAAATGATCACAAGATGCTGGATCTCTGAATATTGTCATCTGCGTTGTGTCAACTCACATTTCCTGAACAGATCAAGTTTATTGAAAAGCAGTTTCAATGCTTCTAGGTTCAACTTATGATTTTGCTAATACTTATTCTACAGTAAATTTTCTAGATAGATGGATGACCGACCCAAAAATTTGCAAATATTAAACAGTCTGGTTGAAACTTCTCTTAAATCTACGGAAAACTGTAGGTCCATGGGTAGACCTACTATTTTAGGTAGGTTCCGAACCCCCGGTTAAATGATAATAACGTTTATACATCAAGTCATTGAAGTACGGGGAAGTGATAGCCGAGTGCGGTAGCATGTATCTGTTCAACCAGAGATAAGCTACGAAACTCCTTGGCCACCTTGTAGCGGTGACCGATTGGATTGGCCAGCAAAAAGACTCTGTTCTCTGCTGTAAAATCACTTCCCGATGGTTCGGAGCCCACCTAAAACTGTCAGTCCATCTCATCAATCACCATCATCCATTAATTACCCATACATTTCTTAAATGTATATTGTCAGTTGTAATGACTTTGGTGAGAAATAAAGAATTGAATTGAAAAAAAGGTCTCAGACCTATGTGGGCTTCATCCTCCAAAAAGAAATTCACGCTATGTCTCTCAAATGTGCTTATTATTCAGCTAGTTATTACATTTTTTTCTAATGTTATGGCTGCTATTATATATATATGCTTATGCTAAAGGCCAAAACTAAATAACACCTAAACAGAAAAAAAATAAAACTACATGAAAATTAAAACACTATCAGACCGACAGCTCAGTCACAATTCTTTCCAGCCACTGTATGGCCTGGTCATCTGCCTTGTGCAGTTCTGCTAGTCCCCCCTCAAAGCCAAATTCAGGACATTCATTCACTATGTGAGACATGGACTGCGTCTCACCACACACGCATGATGGATCCTCAGAGAATCTCCACTTAGCCATGCTCTCCGCACATCTTCCAGCAGAGGTCCGAAATCTGTTCAAGGCACACCAATGTTTTCTCTTAAGATGTGCTCCCGGCACCTCAGCTGTTGGGTCCTCCACAATGTTCCCATTACTCACCCCCGATGCAGACCACCATGACTTCAGTTCATCCTCAAAAGCCAGATCATCTGGCATCCTATCCAGTCTCAAATAATGTCTTGATTTTAGTCTGGTAGGTGGTGGATTGCGCAGCTTGAGCATAACAGGGAGTTCATTTCTTTCTTTCAGTCTGTCCAATAGTTGGTGAGCTCTCTGTGCTCGCCGAATTTGTGGAGGGGCAATGTTACAGAGTATTGGCAACCACTTTATCTCTGTACTCTTTATTGTGCCACTTATTTTTCGCATTGTCTCATTGAGTGAGACATCCACTTTTCTTGTGTGCGTACTGTGCTTCCATGTGGCAGCACAATATTCAGCAGAGCTATACACCAGTGCAATACTAGATATGCGAAGGGTTTTAACATCACTGCCCCAAGTTGTACCGGCCAGCCTGCTGATGATGTTGTTTCGGCTTTTCAGCTTGTTTTTGAGACCGTCCAATGAATAAGGCATTTCATTCGAATAAGGGAGAGTCCGACAAAACTGGGATTTTTGTGTTAGTAGAGCCTCGTTTATCCGGACTAACTGGGACCGGAAGCAATCCGGATGATCGAAAATCCGGATAATACGGAGAGTATTTGAGAAAATAACAAAATTGTAAAAAAAGCAAAATTAAAATCACCCATTAGTGTAATGACTTTACATTAGTATTGGTCTTCACAAACACGAAATAGTAAACAAAATATAACATTTTAAGACACGCAAACTATTTACATTATCTTTACTGTTCATTATTTACATTTATAACCTAACTTATGGCAATATTATTACTTTTTTCGTCCAGCAGTAGATCCGGATGATCCGAAGATCCGGATAGACGGGGTCCGGATAACCGAGGATCTACTTTATTAGTGGTTGAACTAATCAAAATAATATTGGAAAGCACTAAAGTGAACAAGAAACAAAGAGTGGGACTACAAAAGATTTATAAAAGCTATGTAAGTTGAAGGAATCAAACCCAAAGCTGAGTGTGAATGTATGTCAGGACAATTTATTAATAATCTTTCGAGTATGTTGGAAGAGTCAACACTTTCAAAACAATGCGGGTTGAGCCCGTATTTTTAAGTGTTCTAATCGTTTGTCAAGTCAGGATTGGATAAATATGTTATACAAACATTCACTTCTGGACGAAGATCATAATTTCTGAGTTTCTTCTAAGTTTTCTGGCCCTAGGCATAAGTTATTCTGAGACATTATCGCCTCAAATAATGAACTATAGAGATAACAATAAGCATATAGCTTTTTTCTCTTTTTTTCGGAGGATGAAGCCCACATAGGTCTGAGACCTGTGCGTGGGTAATGAATTGGATGATGGTGATTGATGAGTTGGACATACAGTTTTAGATGGGTTCCGAACCACCGGGAAGTGATTTTTACTGCAGAGAATAGTCTTTTTTGCTGTCCAATCCAATCGGTCACCGTTACAAAGATGGCCCAAGAGTTTCTTAGCTTATCTCTGATTGAACAGATACCTGCTACGGCACTCGTCTATCACTTCCTTTTATTGGTGGGTAGTTCCTTTATGGGTGGTTCCACCTCGCCGTTTTAGCCATGGGTGGACCTACTATTTCAGGTAGGTTCCGAACCGCCGGTTAAATGATAATAACGCTTATAACATCAAGTCATTGAAGCACGGTCACCCTTCCAAGCGCAGTCGTGAGCGCTTGTGATTGAAATGCGGTATAAGACATATAACTATTCAAACCTTTCAAGTCTCTTTAATTTCTGAAGAAATTACACAGTCATTGACTAGAAATCGTTGTTTATCGTAAAATTGTGCCGGTTGGTTTGAATGATCAGTTTCTCAATTCCATCACGCTTTTACTATGAAATAATCAATATCTTATGATTATGAATGTTTTTAAAAAAGTATAAATTTTTCATTTAGTCTTGAGATGTCTACGGCATCTGTAAGTTCAAAAGCAGTGTGACAACTGATAGAGTTTTTATTAAATGCAATTTGCCATCTCCATTTTTTCTGTATTTTATTTCACACAATGTGAACTATTATTATTGTTATTATTTTATCATATGCCAAGTAAATTGAGAAGAAATGAATGTATATTTCCTTAGGTCAGATTGGCTTGTCTATCCGCTCGTGGTTAAGTGGTAGAGTGGACATTACTGTCCAAACTTCGCCACGTCAACAAATAAAAAAAGTCATTCTATTCTATTCTATTCTATTCTATTCTATTCTATTCTATTCTATTCTATTCTATTCTATTCTATTCTACATTAAAATGGAATACAGATGAGAGTGTTCATTTTTAAAAGTTTCAATAGAAGAACTATATGTTTGAATTGAATTTGACCATACTAGTTTTAATTTTCCAAGGAAAACAAATCCGAACTATTTAGGGCAGTAATCGATAGCACATGCAACAGGTAGCCTACCCTTGAACATTTTCCGCTTGTGTACACAGCTGTTACCAAACAGATCCCCACTAATACTTGAAGACATTTACGACTTGTTAGAAACTAGTTTTTTCACATTGATTGAAAACTAGGTAATAAAATTTGTGTTAGGCAAAAAATCCCGCATATTTCGCAGTTTGGAACTACCGAAACAGTATTAGGTATCAGCATGTTCAGAGCTACTTAAAACAAAGGGTCCGCTATTCTCTAGGCCTCGAGGTGTCTGAAGGCTGGGACTGGCCTGTTGGCCCCTCGGGTTAGCCTGGCGTTTCATGTTTCACACAAGGACAAATTACAGAGCCGCCGCCTCTAATAGAAGGCGGCAGTAATGATTAGGCTGACACATGAAGACGTTGATGATCCATTGTAAGGAAGTAGAACAAAAAAGAAAAGATATTGGAAAGAAAAAAAAGTGTGATGAGATTGAAAAATGTTTAGAAAATTAATGCTGTTGAAGAAATTTACGACTTGTTAGAAACTAGTCCAGCAGTAGATCCGGATGGACGGGGTCCGGATAACCGAGGTTCTACTTTATTTGTGCTTGAACTTATTGAAATAACATTGGGAAGCACTAAAGTGAACATAAGAAACAAAGAGTGGGACTACAAAAGATTTATAAAAGCTATGTAAGTTGAAGGAATCAAACTTTCTTCTGAAACTTCATACAGATGCCTTTTTATCAATGGTGGAATTAATTAATTCTTTCAATATAACAGTTAGCAATTGCTAAATACAGTAGTTAAATTTCGATTTTTTATTTTTTCTATCATTTATTGTACTAAAGATTTCCAAATTACGAATTTTGACAACGTTTACGAACAGGTATTGCGAAAATGAGGAGTCCAGTTTCGCAAGATGTCAAATTATCTCAAGATAGCTGCAACACTTGCATAACTGCAAAATTTGATGAATGCTATTTAACAAAAAATCATGACACCGCCAGAAACCGAACCCGGGACTTTCTCTTTCGCTTAGTCTGCTTTAACAATCTAAGCTTCAATGGAATTGATGGAAAAAATAGAATTAGAATTCGTAATTTATCAGCATTAGTGATTTTTAGCAGTCCAGTAGTCAAAATGTTCTTTCCCTTCTGAAACAATCCAAAAACAATGTAAAAATGCAATACAAAATCAAGGCTTTTTTTGTAATGACCATCGAGGAATTTATATTCATCAAAATACTCTATTCTCATACATGATAGAAAAGAACATTGAAAAGAGTAGAATGTAAATTTGTGAAGTGAGCAGCTTTGAACTTGAGTCAGTTGCATCTTCATATTAATTGTAATTTTGTCACAATAAATGAATAAACAGTAATTCTGAAAGTAAATTCTAAAATTCAAATACGCATAAAAGGTTAGAAGAATTTGATAACATTTTATTATATTTAACATATACACTTCAAAGAATTGGAGGTGATCCGATTGGAGGTGATTCATAGTCCTGAATGAAACATTATTATGAAAAGAGAAATAAAGCAAAAGATGATGAATCATAGAATGTTGATGAAGAGAAATAATATCGTCAAGGAGTGAGATGAAACTGTAGGAAAGACAAAAAACGAAGGAAAAATATCAGAAAGGACAGATTTTGTTAGCTTGGTGAAGATAGTGATGTAGACTAATATGAAGTTACGTTTAATTAGGAGAGGGTTAAGAGAAGAGGAGCCTGAGAAGATCTATAAAATGAATGAACGAAGATGGAATGGAAGAGATTGTGGGAAGTGAGTGAGAAGGAGGATTGACAAAGCAAGGGGGAAACTGATGAAGCGGTGGGATGTGGTACAGAGGCAGACCCTCTTGAGACTCCGGTCTCGTGAGTAGATTAAAGTCTACAGTCTACTATGTTGGCCTGGCCTCCGGGTTTCGTCATTCCATTCATTCATCTGTTGAGATTTTGGCCTTGACTGAATTAATGTGAATGAGTTGGTCATGAGACACACGCACGCGCATTCACAAACCGCCACATCAGCCGACGGCACACATTTTTACGCGCTAAAAAATATGAGCACTTTTTTCCATTGGAGACGTGTGAGAACAGCGAAGCCCTAAACCATCCCATTACATCATAAAGCGCTCTGTTCTTTTATTCGCATTCTTTAACAGCCATTTTGTTGCCACAAACGACCTATTTTCTACTCTTTCATTTTCAGCGCATTTCATTTCTAATCTGTTTTCTCCCCTTTTATTATCGGCTTGTGGTCAGAGCGTTCTCGAGTACGTCCTGAGTCCTGAGAATCGAAAAAATACCTACTCCAGCTCACGAACAAGCAGCTTCCATCCAGCTAAACTCCAGACAACATTCCACCACATTATAGTACAAATACAATACAATTTACAGTACCATACAGAGTGTCCTGTAAATGCGTGATCTCAGTATCAGCAGCGTATTTTACGTGTTAAAACACACCGAAAATTCTCCTAGATGATATATCAATGACATTCAAACTACCGCAGTTTTTAAAGAGTCTTGAAAATATAGAAATATTTAAAAAAAACAATTGAAAAAATATTTAGTTGATAAAGCTTTTTATAGTGTACAAGAGTTCCTTTCAGATCAAAATTAAGCTTCACCTCAACAAATTGATATAGAAATTATGGTATCTAGTGTATAATTGTTGATCTGACTTGTCTTATACTCCTTAACTGGAGTCTCCAAGACGTAATCTACAAAAAAAAGATTACCCCTATATTTTCCTCCTACCTATATTTTTACCCCTATATTCGTTAACGGTGATGCTGTTTTTGTCAGAAAAATCATGTGTTAAACTTACCATGTTCTATTGGCACAAAACATTCTCACCAGGCTGATGGAATTGATTGAACTGTTTATATTAGAACAAAGATAATTTTTACTAAAGAGATTGCATCAGTTTCGAAAAATGGAACTTATTGCTTGAACAGACTAAGTACCCCAGCAGAGCTATGTCCACTTGCTCCCCGCTATCAAAAAAACTAAAATTGAAATGCATCATAATTTTGTACTATTTTTGTACCTTTTTGTACCACCAAAAGAAAATTTTGTACCACCTCCCTACCTGAGATAATAGTAACTCTAAGGTCGGGGAGCAAGTGGACACTCTCTCCCCGCATATGTCATATGCAATAAGTGAATACACCATATTTTTGTACTATTTTTGTACCTTTTTGTACCAGCAAAAGAAAATTTTGTACCACCTCCCTAACTGAGATAATATCAACTCTAAGGTCGGGGAGCAAGTGGACACTCTTTCCCCAAGTGTTATATGCAAGATTTGAATACACCATATTTTTGTACTATTTTTGTACCTTTTTGTACCAGCAAAAGAAAATTTTGTACCACCTCCCTACCTGAGATAATAGTAACTCCAAGGTCGGGGAGCAAGTGGACACTCTCTCCCCGCATATGTCATATGCAATAAGTGAATACACCATATTTTTGTACTATTTTTGTACCTTTTTGTACCACCAAAAGAAAATTTTGTACCACCTCCCTAACTGAGATAATATCAACTCTAAGGTCGGGGAGCAAGTGGACACTTTTTCCCGACATGTTATATGCAAGATTTGAATACACCATATTTTTGTACTATTTTTGTACCTTTTTGTACCACCAAAAGAAAATTTTGTACCACCTCCCTACCTGAGATAATAGTAACTCTAAGGTCGGGGAGCAAGTGGACACTCTCTCCCCGCATATGTCATATGCAATAAGTGAATACACCATATTTTTGTACTATTTTTGTACCTTTTTGTACCACCAAAAGAAAATTTTGTACCACCTCCCTAACTGAGATAATAGCAACTTAAAGGTCGGGGAGCAAGTGGACACTTTTTCCCCACATGTTATATGCAAGATTTGAATACACCATATTTTTGTACTATTTTTGTACCTTTTTGTACCACCAAAATAAAATTTTGTACCACCTCCCTACCTGAGATAATAGTAACTCCAAGGTCGGGGAGCAAGTGGACACGTTTTCCCCACATGTTATATGCAAGATTTGAATACACCATATTTCTGTACTATTTTTGTACCTTTTTGTACCACCAAAAGAAAATTTTGTACCACCGCCCTAACTGAGATAATATCAACTCTAAGGTCGGGGAGCAAGTGGACACTCTTTCCCCAAATGTTATATGTAAGATTTGAATACACCATATTTTTGTACTATTTTTGAACCTTTTTGTACCACCAAAATAAAATTTTTTACCACCTCCCTACCTGAGATAATAGTAACTCCAAGGTCGGGGAGCAAGTGGACACTCTTTCCCCACATGTTATATGCAAGATTTGAATACACCATATTTTTGTACTATTTTGTACCTTTTTGTACCATTAAAAGAAAAGAGAAGTTTAGTGCTTTGTTATCTCAAATCCAAACTATTTTTTGCCTTAATTGTTGTGTTTGTGTTTTAACTTCAATCAATAATATGGGTAATAATTTATATCATCACATTGAATAAGATTTTCAGGAAGCCTGCTTTTTACACCCTGAGCTATGTGTATGTCATATTTCTGACAGATATAATATAAATGATACCCTAGTTGGAATGTAAGTTGTAAATTACATTAAGTGATTCCTCTTCAGGAATGAAATAGCCAAATATCTGTTCATAGTGGGAACTTGATACTTTATCCAAAGTTGGAACAAAAGTAATGATTAAAATAGAATTTACTGTAGTTGAGAATCCATCTGGAATAAACTAGGTACTCTACGGTACCTACACTAATTATCCTCTGGGAGGACTCCCCTAATCAATTAAGATAACAATCAATTAAAATATTCAGACACTAAAAATTTCTGGATCAAATGTATGTCAGAAAATGAATAGACATGATAATAATTGTCCTATTCTAGCTTAATTAAATCACAATTTCTATTTTTATGCAGTTGAATAATATTTTAAGAATCTAGTTCCCAATCTGAACTTTCCTTTGTAAATCTTAGTTGTTTATAATATAATTAATATGATTCTTATTATCATTAGTATTGCATTTTTGTCTGTCAATGATTTTGATGTATTCTTGAAAAGTTTGGCCAATGTTGAGTGGTTCATTTATATTCGACTTTTATATTTGATTAATAAGTGAATAAAATTCAATTCATTGAAAATATACACGATTCACGAAATTTTTCGGTATTATTATAAACATCATGTTAATGTTGAGTTAATTTGTCAATTTTTTGTTATTTCCCCTGTTATTAATTCGTATCAAACTGTGATGTTTGTAATATTTTAAAATAAGTTCACTTATTTGAAGATTCTTGGTATGAGGGAAGGGAAAAATGTTCAGTTGTTTTAGTTCTTTGTTATCTCAAATCCAAATTATTTTTTGCCTCAATTGTTGTGTTTGTGTTTTAACTTCAATTGATAATAACACAAACCAAATTTGAATACCCACAGAAACACTTTTTATTCTAAGAACTCCAATTCTGTTACAATAATTCTATCACAATCATCTCTCAACTGATTTTCTCTCCGTCTTCATCTTATGTCTTATGGTATTGAAAGTCATCTGATTTAATAATAGATCAACTTCTTTCAATACCATAGGCTACATCATACATGAAATTTATACTTTTTAATTTTCATAGCATAGTTCACATAGCATGTTTTCATAGCATACATGGCTTGACCAAAGATGGGATAGCTTCACTACATCCAGTGGCGCACCCAGGGGGGGGCTTAGGGGGCTTAAGCCCCCCCCCCCCCCCAAGAACCCGAGCTCCTTAAAAAATTGTTAATAATTTTCAAGAAAATTTACTATATAGAGAGTATGTGCTGCAGGCTGATTAGTGTTGGTACATGTCATTTATTCACACTTTTCAAGTAGAATAATGTTCATAACAAGTGGCTTGACATGGGGGGTTTTGGGGCTCAAGCCTTGCCCTCAGGTCCTGAAATCCTTATCAAAATGTTGATAATTTTTAAGCGAATTGACTGTGTAATATGGACTCTAGGCTGTACATTTAAAACTTGTTTAAATCGGATGACAATTAACAATATCGTTGTACTATTAACAGGAATACTATGAGTGACTACCATAGGTGGAAATAGACTTTGTAGCCTTGCAGAATTAAATTTGACTAGGTGACTGGGTAAAGATAATAAAAATAATTCGTTTCACTCATATCAATATGGCATTCATTTAACCAATAAGTACAGGACCTCTAGTCTCTTGAACCTCATAAACCTGTAGTACATTCAACGGTAATAATGTAATTCCTTTTGGAAGGTGGAGCCGAGATAATTCTGAGACCTGTGCGTGGGCCCACAGTTTTTGGTGAGTTCCGAATCATCGGCAAGTGATTTTATAGCTAAGAACCCTTTTATTTGGTGGCTGATCCATTTGGTGGCAGCTTGCCTTATGTGACTGAACAGGTACGGTACCTGTTACGGCTCACGGCTAACAATTTCCTAAAAACGGTTTACAGGTTTTTGCGAAAAAGTTTCAATAAGATTGCATAAGCTTATTCCTTCAAAAACGCTTCAATACAGAAATAAATATAGCAGAATAGTGAAGCTATCTTTTTCAATAAGAGATCAATAAATTAGTACTCATTCCGAAAACTCTAGGCTTCTAGAGCGCTTATTTAGGTGGAAAATTTAATACATTTGATGAGAAATGAACTGAAAACTCAAATGAAACATTAACTACCGTGAGTAATCCTGTCAAATACACAAAAAAGGCCAAAAGAAGGCATTTTTAATATTGAAATGTATGAGCTTGGCTATTAATTGTGGATAAAGCACCCAGAACTTACAAAACCATAATTTAAATTTGATAAAAAGACAGAAGAATAGCAAGTGGAAAGCATATGTGCAAAATCAGTATGCTTTGATTCAATAAAACTCTATAAACTTTGGGACCGTTCTTGACTATTGAGTACATTCATATCTCATTTCAAAAAATGATTTGGCAAGTTTTGAAGGAGAAATTGAACAAACTTTTTGGTTCATTGGCAATTGAATTGGTTAACCACTAGGCCGACAGTAAAATAACAACGCAAAAGTCTCAGAATGGTGTAGACATAAAAATTTATAATAGTAGATGTAGCATGTTTCAGATAATTTTACATTGATTCAATTTAATTCACACCATCTATATGAAGACCTTGGTCATTTCTGAATGGATGCTGGAATAGCTGTAATCTATCGCCCTCTTTATTTCTGTAACAAAGCGTTCCGGACCTACATTGATTCTAAGTTTTTTACCCTCATGAGAAGTTGCTTAAGCAGTCTGGCAGAATGATTTTGAACTCCTGAAACACTGTACAAAAAATACTCATGATGAACACATTTTGTTTCCCCATAGCTACTCTAATACTAATACTCTTTAAAAAGTCAAGTAATGAATCTCCGCCCCCTCAATAAACTTTATCGGGCAACAATCTTGCAAAAAGTCGTCTGAAAATCCCAATTTACCCCCCCCCCTAACAAAATTTTCCCTGGTAGGACAGGTAAGCCCCCCCAAACCAAAAGTCTGGGTGCGCCCCTGACTACATCAAATTCAAGTATGATTTTATTAATTAACAAACAATATTGAATGAGAACTTATATTAAACACATATTTTATATTTGTCTGATTCCTTTTTAAATGTAAAGGGATTTTTAAATCTGTTCTCTATTTTTGTAATGATTTTTTTACAGACACTTAATCCAGGTAATTGTCAATAAGATCATTTGTCTGCCCTCACTTGCATTCAACCAATAAACTATTATTTCATGTTATTTGGATTTTAAAATTTGCAAACCTGTAATCTTGTTTCATGTCAGATATTTCAATTGTGTGTTGACTTATATTTTATTAATCGATTTGTTAAAGACATTTTTGAGGAAAAAGATGCTAAGATGTGTGACAACATTATGAATATAGCATGAATGCTTGAATGGAAAATGGGCAGTTTCTGTTTGATAAAATGAAGAAGTTATTGAATAGGTAGTATTTTTAAAAAAACTATTTTATAAGAAGAAATAATGATATTTTCTGACTGCTCTTTTTCAACTTGTGAATTTTCATAAGATTAGCCTTAGAAAAGATATTTCATAGAATATTATTTTAGGAGAATTTATATTGTAATGATGATGTTAGGTAATTAATGCTAGATACTTTTTATTTAACTCAATGAATAAAGTCCACATTTGACTGGTATTATTGTAATTTTCGCTTAGAATAATTATAATTATTTCTCTACATTATTTGTGGAACAATAAACAATGATTTTTACAGTTCTGTATGTTGCAATGTAATTATTTATTCAAAGAATCTTTCATTTAGAATAAATATATTTCACTAGGCACTTTACTTCTCAATGATAACTACCATTCATTCAACAAAATTGAATGGTATTTATCATTTAAATGCTGGTTAGCATTATAATACAGTAACTTGCATTTTTTAAACTGCCAATTTCAAACATCATTATCAATTTCGAATTCTGTTTAATACTACCAATAATTCTGTAGACTGGCAATTAGAAGATCCATTGTTTGATTCCTGGTGTTGACTGAATATTCTTGTGCAGTAGTGGACATCGATTTCCATAAGCTATTTGATATTTTTTTCAATGTCCTTCATAGTGGAGATCTTTAGAATTATTAGAAGTATTTAAATTATTAGTAATATTTGGAAATATTGCATACTGCAAATACACAGTAATACACCCCAATAAAACCTGAACAAAAAAGGGTAATGAGCTGAAATTTAGGACCTGCTGAGATAATATGATAGGCTTGAATTTGTATTAAGTTAGCTGAAACTGGGCTTGTATGGATATTTTTCAAAAAATACATCATGCAGATGACATATGATGTATTCAAATCTTGCATATGAAAAAAGTGGGGAGAGAGTGTCCACTTGCTCCCCGACCTTTAAGTTGCTATTATCTCCTTTAGGGAGGTGGTACAAAATTTTCTTTTGGTGGTACAAAAAGGTACAAAAATAGTACAAAAATATGGTGTATTCACTTATTGCATATGACATATGCGGGGAGAGAGCGTCCACTTGCTCCCCGACCTTGGAGTTACTATTATCTCAGGTAGGGAGGTGGTACAAAATTTTATTTTGGTGGTACAAAAAGGTACAAAAATAGTACAAAAATATGGTGTATTCAAATCTTGCATATAACATTTGGGGAAAGAGTGTCCACTTGCTCCCCGACCTTAGAGTTGATATTATCTCAGTTAGGGCGGTGGTACAAAATTTTCTTTTGGTGGTACAAAAAGGTACAAAAATAGTACAGAAATATGGTGTATTCAAATCTTGCATATAACATGTGGGGAAAAAGTGTTCACTTGCTCCCCGACCTTAGAGTTACTATTATCTCAGGTAGGGAGGTGGTACAAAATTTTATTTTGGTGGTACAAAAAGGTACAAAAATAGTACAAAAATATGGTGTATTCAAATCTTGAATATAACATGTGGGGAAAAAGTGTCCACTTGCTCCCCGACCTTAGAGTTGATATTATCTCAGTTAGGGAGGTGGTACAAAATTTTCTTTTGGTGGTACAAAAAGGTACAAAAATAGTACAAAAATATGGTGTATTCACTTATTGCATATGACATATGCGGGGTGAGAGTGTCCACTTGCTCCCCGACCTTGGAGTTACTATTATCTCAGGTAGGGAGGTGGTACAAAATTTTCTTTTGGTGGTACAAAAAGGTACAAAAATAGTACAAAAATATGGTGTATTCAAATCTTGCATATAACACTTGGGGAAAGAGTGTCCACTTGCTCCCCGACCTTAGAGTTGATATTATCTCAGTTAGGGAGGTGGTACAAAATTTTCTTTTGCTGGTACAAAAAGGTACAAAAATAGTACAAAAATATGGTGTATTCACTTATTGCATATGACATATGCGGGGAGAGAGTGTCCACTTGCTCCCCGACCTTAGAGTTACTATTATCTCAGGTAGGGAGGTGGTACAAAATTTTCTTTTGGTGGTACAAAAAGGTACAAAAATAGTACAAAAATATGATGCATTTCAATTTTAGTTTTTTTGATAGCGGGGAGCAAGTGGACATAGCTCCCCAGCAGATGAGAACAACAATCCACTATTGTTCAAACAGCTCTTGTTCTTCCAATTCAGTACAAACAGCCCCAAGGCAAATTACGTACATACTAATACGAAAAAACCAGACCATTTACCTCCCCAAGCACTGCACCCTACCCTTTTTTGATGTATTTCCGGCTTGGCATAGAACTCTCGTTTTCGGCACTAAGGCGTCAAACCGTAAATCAATGTGAGGCGACATGTTGATTCCACCAACCCTTCAACATCGTCGTCATCATCATCATCGACACCCCACAACATTACTCTCAGTTCCACCCCCCACCTTCTTTATTCGGTTTTATATCCCTCTCATGATTCTTTCATTCCATCTGTATCACGCTTTTCGCATATACATATTCCGCCCTCTCCCCCTCTCAATCTGGATCTCCCCTTCAAACAAAAGCAAAAAAAAAAAAACTGATATCACATTGGTTCATAGAAAAAAAACATCTTGACATTCTGGGCAGGATTTTTGTAATGATCCCCTTTCCAAATATGGAGTGTAATCTGGAGAAGATCATAGTGAGGATTTGAGAGTTGATGGATTTCAAAACCGAAACGAAATAAAAGTTGTTTGGGGCATGTGAGAAAATACAATGAGATTTTTGCGCGTTACAAGTAGCCTGCATCACGTAGAGCTGTGCAATAGTGATCGCTTGCATTATTCATGTAGTGTATCATATCCAGCGTTACTTATATCACGAAGAAGCCAGTTTCACTATTATGCTGGTATCACTAGTATGCTGGATTGAAACGCACAAAATAATTTCTGGCTACTTCTATTTCAATGTGTCCTGTTTATTTCATCTTCAAATAACAAGAGGTTGATGAACAATGAACTTTAATTATTTTTCGCCACCACTATTTATTACTATATTATTGGTTCATCACCGATGATAAACAGATGGCGTGAAATTGATATACATTTTATTGTTATTATTATTACGTACTATTGTTGTTGTTGTTGTTGTTTTTGTTGTTGTTACAATTTTGTTAGTATTTTGACCAGCACCATCGTTTATAAATAGATGGTGTATAATTGATATAAATTTGAGTGAAGTTTAGATTAATTATTGTATTACAATTCTGTTGTTGCATTAAATTCAATATCAGGAACTAGAGCAAAAGTTCTACTGTGAAATTGTTTTGTGAAGAAGTAATTGATAATGATCTGAACTGATAATAATGTGCTTTAAATGCATAATTTTTAACAAGTTCTACAAGAGAAACATCCCTCCCTTCTCATTCAGTAGAAATCAAAGGAATATAATTCCTATTGACGACTACCCCAACACAGGTTCTTCTTTGTATTATTCCAACATTTTGAACAAACCGTCACTTTGTTCGTTGAAAGAAAAAACTAGAATGTTTTTTTTTGCCTCAAAAGAGGGGATCCAACTTCATTGTAATATCAATGGAACTCCACCCTTGTGTTCAACCTAAATAAATTATTTACATTGAAATCGGGAACAGTAACTTGTGCAACCCACCAAAACTTAATTTAGAGAAAAAAAGAAGCGAATTGACGACATAAGAGCGAAATGTCTCTTGACCCTTATCTTTAAAAATAAGAAGCGAATTGAGCTCATAAGAACGAAATTTCTCTTGACCATTATTTTTGTATGTGTAAGAGCTTATATTAGAGATTATTATTAGATGCAAATAGTCTACTGAAATATGTTTCAAAATGTTCATTCTTCAAAAAGAATGAATAAAGGAGGATTAAATTTTTAAACTCCATAAAGCTGTTGAAATTTGTGTAGAGTGGAAATATTAACCGGATATAACTACATTATTTTTTATTATTTTTTTTTATTTCTGATGATGCCCACATAAGTCCGAGACTTGTGCGTGAGTAATGAGATGAATGATTACACTTAGATGCCAGACGGAGGAGCGGGAATCGAACCCAAGACCGCTTAAACGACAGCAAGCTGAAGTTGCGACGCCCCAACCAACTAAATTGAAATTTATCTTAAATTTTATATTATCAGAGATTTATTGTGAATAGATGGAAGTGAAAAAGTGAATATGCATAGTACAGAATACAGAGTTCAACTGATCAGCACCTGAAAACTTATTGAGGTAATTCAGAATGAATTAAAATTCCATCCAGTATCCCAAGACGAGTTGCCAAGTGGAAATTGATGAAGTATCCAGTAAAATTCTAAAAGAATGTAAAGATCAATTGTTAGACCCTTTGATTCATCTGATCAATCATTCGTTAGAAAAAGGTATTTTTGCAGATAATTTGAAAGAGGGGAAGATCTCCAATCTTCAAAAGTGGCGATAGAGAAAAGGTGGAAAACTATAGGCCCATTAGTATTTTAAATGTAATAGGTAAACTTTTTGAAAGAGTAGTTCTAAATAGGTTAATTCTGCACCTTCATGAACTTCGTCTGTGATGAACAGCATGGCTTCGAGGAAGGAAGATCAACAAAGACAGCCATGGTTTCTCTAGTTGCAAAACGTATAGATATAATAGATTCAGGTGATAAAGCTACTGCAATCTTTTTAGAACTATCGAAGGCATTTGATTTTGTTAATCATAGAACTTTATTGGAAATACTGCAAAATGTAGGCGTAAATGGGGTTGAACTGAAATGGTTTGAATCATATCTTATTGGAGGAAAACAATCTGTAGAACCAACTACAGTAGTTGGTAATAGTATAGTAAGAATAAATCTAATAAATTGTAGGTCCAAGCTGGAGTGCCTCAGGGTCCAATACTATGTTCATTGCTTCTTTTGTTACATGTCAATTAACTAATTGATATAGTAATTGTATATAAGATTATATAATTGTAGATCTGACTTGTAATCTCCAAGACTCCTTAGCTGGAGTCTCCAAGACGTAATCAACAAATATACATATATTTGAGAGTGAGAATATAAGTGAATAACAATCGAATTTGTAAGATTGGAAGGAATAGACCAATAGAAAAACTAAAGTAATTGAGGAGTATTGATTTAGATTTAGAGTGAAACCAACTGTAAAATGAATAATAATTATAAGAGATTAGATTAAGAGTACATGTGGAAGAAAACAGTTAGCTGAGAGTATGCTTATCCAAGATCAATTGTTAACTAAGTCTAAGATTGTTTTGAAACAAAATTGAAAAGTGTAAATTGAAATCTTTTTGTTGGTCATCATATCCACATTTCTAAATTCTCTAGTGGTATATGATGATTATTATTTATTACTAGGCTTTTACCCGGTCTTGCCCGGGAATCCAGTTTGAAGTTTTTCATTATTGGCAGAAAGCTTATGCTAGCGGTCACAAAATAAAAAAATTAAGAGGGGTAAGTGAAATTGCTGTGTTTATACCAAACAGTTCATCTCTTTGAAAAGAGAAATTCAAAAATGATGTTCTGTGCACTGGTGTGAATTTTCAGTGTTTTATAATTAAACAACCGTTTTAGCAACTGTGCTAATGTAACTAAGTACAATGTAACTAACTGTCTAGTTTTTAATTTACTTCTTCAGTTTGATGTATTACAGGAAAATCTCAATATGCACAACAAGAAAGCTTGCATGACGTTGGGTGATTAGCAGCTGCAATATTGATAAATAACTAATCTGTTGCTTTGGCTTTGACACATCTATGTTAGCACCATAGTGACGTATTATGTTATCAGCCGCTCTGTGAGTTCCCTGCATCTGACAAATTTTACAAAAATGCTGGAATTTAAACACTATTTTTGACAAATTTAAATATAAAATGAGGCAGGCTGAAAGACTCTTTTATCAAGTAGATTAACCTAAACAATGATTAATTCATGAATTATCATTTGAGGGTGGCAAAGGATAGCAGTGTTTCATAAACCAGTCTTCTTGTAATTTTAAATTGATGGTTTCATTGCTTTTTACAATAACAGGAAAGTAGCATTCTCCACTTCAATTCTTCATTACTAATTATTGTAAGTTTACAGAGAAAAAATTATAATTTAAGAACTCTTAATCTATAAATTTGAATAGAAATTTCATCTCAAGTTTTTTGTCCATTGACATTGGTCATTTGAAATTTTTTGAATAAGATTACTGCTTCGAGTATTCACTCGATTTCGTCTAGTCATTATAAATGAAAAGTAGCCTGAGCATTGCATACGCTTCTTATTATTGTTATTATTTTTATGATTATGATTATTATTATTTTATTTTTAATTTTCATTATTATTACTAGCCTGAGCATTAGTCTAAATTAGTCACTTTTGGATGAGCGATGTAGTGCCTTTAAACTTAATTTATTTGATAAGAACTTCAGCCATTTAACAATGAACTAAACTTCAAGGTGCAGTTGAATTATTTAGTATAAATACAAATTTGACAAAACGTAACCGAAAATTGGTATGCATGAGCAACCTTTGTGAATACTTTCATGGACCACAAGCTCTGTTCAATATTGTGTCAATGATGGTTGTGACATCGATGCGTGTTCTTCAACTGAATTAGACGCTAATCAGATTGCTATCTGAGTACGTCCAACTGTTATTGGCTAAGCCCCTCTGTATACGATTTTCGAATAGTGTAACGCTCTTCAAGGCTGAGCGGCTAGACGGTTTTTACGGCCTCACGCAACCATTCGAAGGGTTAATCTTCCTTTTCGCAAAGGGTCACGACCTAGTCTACCTGACAACGCCTGATAATCTCTATGTGTCTGTGCTGAACGCGGAGTGTGATATCTGGTACCGCAATCAAAGGATGTGATCATCTAGATTTTGGAGAGAAAAAGAGGGTTAGTGAGAGGAGAGAGAGAGAGTGTGAAGGTGAATAGGTCCTCAACCGTATTCATGCATCGTCGTCGCGGCAATCAAGACTCGAACGGCGGTTTCTTAACCGTGAATGCAGAATAGAGAAAAGAATGAATGCCCCTCTCTGCTCTTAGACATTTTTGAACTGCTCTAAAAACAGGAGGCAGGTGCTAGCTGCTGTTGCACTATACGTATGTCTGTGTGCACATTAAGAATAAGAAGGTAAGAATAAGAAAATAAAACAGAATAACAAGGACAAGCAGAATCAGAAGAAGAATAAACAAAAAGAAATAAATAGGAAGAAAGAAATAAGAAGACGAAAAAGGGAAACGGAAAAACGAAGAAGGAAAACGGAAAAACGAACGACGAGAAAGGAAAAACGAAGAAGGAAAACGGAAAAACGATCAACGAGAAAGGAAAAACGAGGAAGAAAAACGGAAAAACGAAGAAGGAAAACGGAAAAACGATCAACGAGAAAGGAAAAACGAGGAAGAAAAACGGAAAAACGAAGAAGGAAAACGGAAAACCGAAGAAGGAGAACAGGAAAACGAAAAAACGAAGAAGGAAAACGGAAAACGAAAAACAAAATGGAAGAACAAAGAGTGAAAGGACATAAGGAGAAGAAAAAAATGAGAAAGACAGGGTGAAGAAAAGGAAGTAGATAGCTAGAAGTAGAAGAAAAATAAGGAGAAAACGGGAAAAGGTGAAGGAGAACAAGGACAAAACAAGAAGAAAAAGACAAAGAATAAAAGAAAAAAAGGAAATGAAGGAAAAGGAGGGGATGGAGATGAGGAAGGAAGATGGGATGGATGGAAGGAAGGAAAATAAGAGGACAGGCAGAGAGAGAGAGAGAGGAAGGAAAAATGCGATATTGGAGGAAGAAAAAGGAGTTGCTGAAAAACGAAGGAAAGAAGAAGTAAATAAGGAATGGGAATGGAAAATACAGTGATTTTTCTATTTGTTGACGTGGTGAAGTTGGGACAGTAATGTCCACTCTACCACTTAACCAAATCTACCATTATCCACAAGGAAAATGGGGGAATTAAGACAGGATAAAGGACGTGTTAATGAAGGAGGGGAAAAGAAAGACAGGAAGGGTTCATGAAGAAGGGAAAAGGAAGTAGTAGAGGTAGAGAAAAAGAAGGTGTTGAGGAGGAAAAAGGAAGGGAATAAGAAGAGGAAGAAGAAGAAGATGATGAAGAGGAGGAAGAAGAAGAAGAAGATGAGGAAGAGGACAAAGAAGTGGGCGATAAAGAGAAGATGGAGAAGAAGAAAAATTAGTGGAAAAGGATAAAAAGAAGTAAAAGAAGAAGAAAAGAATGATAAGAAGGCGATAAAAAGGAAAAAAGGATGTTATGGAGAAGGAAGAAATGCGAGGTCGAGGAGGAAGAGGTGGTGGAGGAGGAGGAGGAGGAGGAGGATAACGAGGAGGATAAGATAAGATAAGATGACTGCCTTTATTTCAACCTGGTGGGCGGAGTTAGGGCGCAGCCAGCCCTCTCTTACACTCAACCCACCGTTACAAAGATAATTTACATTTTTCACAAAATACAATAATATAAAAATTTAGGAAAAAAGGTAAAAAATTAATATAAAACAAAAGGAAAACAAAGAAAAACATTTCCATTATTCACAATTGAAAGCTTGCAGTCCTCTTTAAAAATAAAATTCACTTCCTGAAACAAAGATAAGGGAAAAAATTCTGTTATAAAATGAAATACTTAAATAGCCGAGAAAAAAATGTAAAAAAGAGAGAAAAAATCACTCATTCAGGAGGTGGAGAAGGATGAGGAGAAGGGGCGGAGGAGAATGAGAAAAATGAAGAGGATAGTGAGGGAGGGAGGATGAGAAGAAGTAGAAAAAGAAGAAGAAGGTAAAGAAGAATAATAATTAGAATGTGGTGAAGAATATTGATAATAAGAAGAATGTTTTGAAGAAGCCAATAGTAGATGATGGCGGTGATTAAGAAAGGTGATGGTGGAAGGAAAAGTAGTAAATTCAGAACATAAAAAAGAAAGAATTACTAGAAGTGGAATGATAAAGTAGTGTAGATGTATAGTAATAGGAAAAATGAAAAACTAAAAATGAAAAGAATAACGACGCAAAGCAAGGTACCGTAAAGTTTGTGGCGCGGGCTGCTCACCGTTCTCCAGTCGCCACCCCATTTCTTCTAGTTTGTTGGGGATCTCCACTCATTCCTCATGGTCGTTGGGTCGGCGCTCCAACTTGCATAATGTTCTAAAGAAAACTCCCTCCCATTATTATTATTTCTTATCCTATTCTATGGACTTACCCCACCTTAACCTAGCCTATTGTACCATTGCTTAGAGGGCAAGATCGGAACATCTGCTCCACTAAAGCAACGTGCGCCCAAGTCTTCCAATACAATAGGTGCACTCGGTTTCTTATACCTACTACCAATAACGATAACTATACTAACTTTTCAAAAAAACAACACACTCATTTTTATAAATAATAAGATTCCCGAGTATTCGTATCTTTCTCAAAGTGTTCCATTCATTAGAGCCTTCTGAGTGCTATCCATTTTAATAAAGAAGTAGTATGATGTTGAAGATTCATCTTGTCTCCACTAATCTATATAAATAAAATTAGAGTTTTGTCTGTACATTTATCAGAATTACTGTATATATTTTTTGGTAATTTTTACGTTTAATACATTAAAGAAGCCGAAACAAGTCTTATCTCAATTAGTTACGCTGTCGGCAGACTTGTGTAGTCGGAGCATTGCAGTCATGTAGGAAACATATGACTGGTGAATAAAAGCTCAGCTTATAGCTTATGTTTCATCCATTATTTCTTTGGTCAGAAAAAAAAACAAAATTTTCTAATTTCAATTTATTCAAACAAATATTAACATTTTAGGAAGGTGCGGTTTGTGCTAGGCTTTTGGGAATTCGCCAGGTAGCACTATTATAACTAAAATACCGTTGCAACGCACGGGTGAACCGCTAGTATGTAATAAAAACTTCAAAAATACTTTTGAGTGTCTACTGTGTACGTTAATTGTACTGTGAGTCGTCTGACGATGCCTTTGACAACAGAGTGAAACGGCCGTCACGCCATAACGTGAGTTAATTTCCACTTAAAAGTGTTTTTTAAGTTTTTATTATGTAGTATGATGTTGAAGATCCATCTTATTTCCACTAATATATAATAAAAACTTAAAAAACACTTTTAACTGGAATTTTAAGTTTTTATTAAAGAAGTAATAACCTAATTATCAAGAAATGTATCAAGGTAAAAAGAAAAAACAATAAACTGCAAATGTTCGAGTCTTTTGTAAGAAATCATTGTCAAAACATGAAAAACGAATATCAGTTTAACTAATAACCCACCTGAAGAAAATTGTGTTCGTTACTATTCTCTGGTACAAGTATAGATTCAAAAAAGAGAATTTGCCACGAATATTAAGACTACAGCTACTGAGATATACAGAAATAATAAAATACTGTATTTGGCAAAAACCTATTACAACATTGTTTAGATGGGCTGACTGATGAGAAAACCGATATTTTTGATTAATCATCCAATTTTTTTCAAATTTCTGGTCAAATTTTACTGGAACATGTAGATTATTTGGTTTTCTCTACAGCCTTCTTCAATAAGCACATGTGAGAGCTCTGACACCAGACCTGAGTTAGCCAGGTCACACGTTACTATTATAAATACAAGCTAAAATCACAAATTATTGATTACATTTCAGTACCCAAATCAACATAGAGAAAATACTCAGAGCATAATACTCTGTATGCTTCAGAATATACAGATAAGCTTGTCACTTATAATACACCTTAATAATTAAATAAACCGATACAACGGAGTATCCAAGGACCCGACGAATTTGCAAAAATAATAATTATAGTTATGGGTTCTAAAGTTAAAATAAGGCTGGCAACACTAAAGTTTACACTTGCACTTTATTTACACAAATTAGTCTATTTACACACACTAATTGCAAGTTCAATTAATAAAGAAAAACAGATCAACAAATGACAAGCTAATACTTATTTTCAGTAATTATTTACAAGAATTAATGAATAATTAATTACAGGCCGATCAATAATAAAAGAAACAAGAATCCAAAAATTGTACAATAATGCAGAAAGAAATGATAGAAGAACAACTAAACACTTACAAAACACAGTCCCATACGTTATTTGACAGTCCCGAATAATATCACTTGACACAACGTCTTTAAACTGTTAGTAAGCCGCACAAATAGTAAACACTTGTCTCTGCACGTTACACTGAAATCGAGCGCTGTTTACTCCAACGCCACTGGATTTTCTCTCACATGAGATCTGCAACACAATCCGTCACGCGAACTTTTGAAAACTAACTCACTGGTTCACGTGGGCTCCTTTTATATAGTCATCATTCCAAGTACTGGAAGCAACTCGATGCTTTGAGAAATCCATGGAATGTCATTGAAAAAAGTAGAACATTCCAACAACATGACCTGGAAGTTTGTAGAACTATCAAGAAGCTCAATTGAGCATGAGAGTGCGAGAGATGAGGATATGACAAATTCAAAGAATGAGGAAGACATGTAAAAAGCGAGAGGATGAAGATTCAGATTACAAGTCACGTTCGTCTATGAATAGAAACGATGTACGTAGAATGAGTGCGTGAACAACTGCTTGCTTTGCATTTGTATTATTATTATTATTATTATTATTATTATCAGTTGTGCTGATAGGCATATGCGCCATTTAACTGCGTTGATTTCTATAAACATCTTATACTTCCCAATTCACAAAACAATGCACCTTGGCAGTTCTTGAGAAAGAATTTGTTTCTTCTCCTTGTTCAACAGATTTCATGATAATTCTCTCTGTTTTTCTATTCGACGATTTTAAATAATTTAAAAAACATTTCAACACAATCAAAAATGAAATCGTCAAAGTTTGCACCGTAAAAATAAAGAGGATAAATTGGGCTAAACATCAGCCTTTGTGATGTCCAATGTTTTGTTTTTTACTAGCCAAAACTAGCCCTAGAGCCTATGGTGGAAATCTGGTGTTACATCATAATTATTTTTATATTCGACTCACAAACTCCAAAATCAATAGCGATTTCAATTGGGCTATAGGAAGCTATATACAAAGTTTCAAGAGTCTGGAATCTTCGCGTAGCACAGAAGGGTGGTAGGACGGACAACGATTTCAATAAGGCCCTGTCGGTTTCTTAATAAAAATAGTTATCCTATTTCTCTTTTTTCTTTCTCCTTTAAGAGCCTATCCTCACAAGATGTCAAATTATCTATAGATAAATAGCTAGCTCTAATAATTTTTCATTTGTACATACTGATCATTATCTTTTTTAATGAATTTTATTAGTAATCTTTCAAATTTTCTCTCAATTTAAAAAAAATAACAATCTTACTTGAAAACCAACCTCTCATCAGTCTCAATCGCTCATCCTCCCTCATTTTAATACTCCCCCTCACCATTCTTGTCTATCATCCCCTCACTTTCATTTTCTCTCACTTTCTTGTCTAGTTCTCTCTATTTTGCCCTAGGGAAATAAATAAGAGCCAGTTTACAACAAAAGCAAAAGCGTGGTCGCGCTTACATCTCCCTCCTCCTCCTTCTCCTCCTCACCACTTGTAGAACTGTCTTGTCGCAGTCTTCCCCCCTCTACACCCCTCCATAATCATTGGCCCCGAAATTTTCATTTCCGCTCCCCCCCCCCCCCCCATGAGCGACAACACCGTTCTTAAAGACCAGCAGCCGCCTGCTCCTTTGGCCCTATCCTTGATCTCGGCTTCGTTTTCATTGTGATATAAAAAGGGGGTGGATTATGTCTGAAAGAAAAAAATCTGGTGAGAAAGATAGATTCATTCGGATTGTATTATGTAATTTTACCGGTCGAAGGGGAAGTTGCACGTCGGCCAAGGAAGGGGACGTAACGTCAGAATTGGGTTTGTGGGCAGGCAGGTGGCACGTGGACTTGATGTCCTTCACTTCTTCTTCTTTTTTTTCCCCTTCTTTTTTTTCTCCTTCTTCTTCTTTTTCTTCTTCTTCTTCTTCTTCTTTTTCTTCTTCTTCTTCTTCTTCTTCTTCTTCTTCTTCTTCTTCTTCTTCTTCTTCTTCTTCTTCTCCTCCTCCTCCTCCCCCTCCTCCTCCTCATTCTCCTTTTATACTTCATCCTCGCTTTTTTTGAAAAGTATATATACTTAGGAAAAGTATCTTCCCTACAGTGATCTGAAAAAGTGCCTATTTTTGCACTAACTTTAGCACGCAAAATAGTCTATTCCTGCACCAGTGCGGGAAAGTAAATTCCAGTGCGACAATAGCTATTTGTGTAACTAGAGTGCAAAGCACCGTTTTTCTGCATCGAGAGAAACAGTTTTTTCATGAGCTGAAGGCGAGTGAAAAAAGTTTCTCGAGTACAGAAACAATACTTTGCGCTCGAATTGCACATTACATTTTTCCTACAGTAATGTATAAAGTAATTCAAACAGAACAAAACAGGGCATACATAACCTAAAAATTCCTCACATAACCTATCTTCGAATCAAATCGATTTCATCAACAACAACTACAACAAATATTCACAGCTGAATCAGAGTAGCCAACCTATTTTTTAATGCAGAATAGGGAACCTGCGTATTACATGCTCACTATTTTGTGTTGTTAGGTTGCAAATTTGGAGTGCGGAAATATACTTTCCCGCACTGGTGCAGGAATAGACTATTTTGCGTGCTACAGTTAGTGCAAAAATAGGTACTTTTTCGGGTCACTGTAGGAAAAGTACTTTTTGTCATACTTGTATTGTAGGTTATGGACAGTTTACCAGTCAAGGAATCAATGTGGTAAACAGCTGTTTACAGAAATCAAAAACAGCTGATGTCATTTGATGATTATTACCGTACACTGTGTGGTAAAAATCATCAAATGATTATTCCCGCACGCTTATGGGTGGCTACTGGCAACCATTTCACTGAAAAACCATTTCATCGAAAGCTAGATCAGCTGATCTAGAACCATTATTGCCCATTTCACCTTGAGTTGCTGTGATTTTGTATGTTGAGGTTATGTTTGTATAACATGATTTATAGTTTCTTATTTCAACTTATCTGCTATTTTAGACTTGTATGACGAAAAATATCGAACGTAACTCGTCCGGGAAGATGGTTACCATACTCGTATGTTAAACACCATTCCCCGCACTTGTAACATAATATACTATTTCCGCACTCCAGATTTGCAACCTAACAACACAAAACATTGAGCATGTAATATGCAGGTTCCCTATTCTGCATTCAAAAATAGGTTGGCTACTCTGCTTCAGCAACGAAACAGTCGTTTTAGTTGTTGTTGAAATCGATTTGATTCGAAGACAGGTTATGTGAGGAATTGTCAGGTTGTGCATGTCCTGTTCAGATTATACATTTATACATTACTGTAGGAAAAATTTAATTTGTAATTCGAGCGCAAAGTATTGTTTCTGCACTCGAGAAACTTTCTTCACTTGCCTTTGGCTCGTGAAAAAACTGTTTAACTCGGTGCAGAAAACCCCACTTTTCACTCTAGTTACACAAATAGCTATTGAAATACTTCTGTTCCGATTTCCAGTGAATAACGAGTATTTACTCCAAGTAAGTAATAACTTATTATGTTATTTATAACTCAATTTTAACTTTAATATTCATTTCCATGTATATGCAAAATGAAAATTTCAACTGATAGAATAAGAAGAAAATCTCTGAAATCGATTTTTCTCTTAATTCATTAATTAATAATTCTTATTATTTATTTTCATCAATAAAAATATTCTCTAGGAACTAATAGTCATAATGTATATGGAATACCTGATACTGTAATACGTTGCAGGTGTGTAAATATCGATAATTTTTATCAATCTACTTTTGTGAGAGTAATATTTTCAATAGCTTGAATTTACAAAGGAAATCTATAAATAATTTTCTAACTGCACTTGATTGTAAAACTTGATTGAGTTGTATTCACTTTTTAGGATATATTATCATTCAATATTGGGTTCATACCCGTGACTAGGTGTAAACGTGTACAGCGTCCTACATCAGACTTGAATTTTTGTTTAAAATCACATTGGATGTTCTATAATAGTGAGTCTGAGTACAGGTACACGAGAGGTCCCGAAGGCCCAAGGGCTGGATGGCGGCGGCAGCTGCAGAGCCACAACATAACAGTAGAGATGTCGGAATGGAAAGGCCCGCATAGCATCGCATTCTTATTTCATCTAATTAGATGGCACGCGATGAACATATAAGCAGGTGCTGTGTGCCATACAACTATCGAAACGTCTAAGATCTTCAGGTTTAATCTTCAAGAGTGGCCAAGCTTCCAAAGACGGTGACAGCTGCTCCTTCTTACTCATGGAGGTCGGGGATCTTTCGTCCTGAGCACGAAGATTTAGGACCTGTATTTGAAATACTCATGTGAAAGCCACGCTTTTAAAGAAGAGGAAAATGAGCAGAACGCTGATGAGATAGATCTTCTAAGATGTTCAAGGATTGATGGCAACATCAGTACTTAAATGGACACCAATGAAGTTTCTGCTAACGGAACTGAACATCTTCGAGTTATAATAAATTTTATGAACAATAAACTGAAAGCTTTCTATGAGCAGCTGGAGCTTGATGGGGTTGAGCTAAAGGTGAGAGAATTAATGGAGAGTGTGAAAATATTGTTAAATTTTTTTTATGCATGACTAATATTGCCAAACATCTTTTTTCACGGATAAGGACATTGCAGTCAAACAATAAATAATTTCAGTGAAGTAGAATGTAAGAAATTCACTTACTGAGCAGATTGGTTTTAGAAATCTCTTGTATTCATCATAGATGCCGCCTGGATAGTCGAGACTGATGTGCTGGTGAAAGTTCACTTTTGATGATGGACTGCAAGGATACTTTGGAAAATTTGAAAAAATATTGAACATGGTATGTGTTTATTAATTAAAATTAGTTTATTGTTACAAATGGTTCGATGTATGTGTATTGTAAAATAATATTTAGTTGCTTTTTATTAGGAAGAATCTGAGTTTGTCACCAATAAATAATCTTTCAACTTGAGTCTCAATGAAATTGTACAATCATTTTTATCCAAAGCAAATCGAAATAATTACGATTTTTAAATTCAAAGTAAAAAAATACTAGCCATCAGTGAAAGTACCAAAACTTCTTTGAATATAAAATCGAATATATGACTGCGTTATATTAAAAAAATACTAATGTGCATCAAAATGACTGAATTTATGTCTTAAAATACTGCTTTCAAGTGCCAATTTTCCAAAAATCCTAACTACTGGAACCCTCTCCACGAATAAGAATAATTAGTTTAAAAATTAGATAATCTTCTCAGTTGGACTATTGTGGGTTAAACAAGAGTTTTCTACCATAATTTTAATTATTGAGGATAATCATAATTGAGGCTTAAAATTTAAATTGATGACTGAAATGTAAAAAATGAATTCATCTCATAAAAATTAGTATTGATCAATTTTTTTGGCCTGCCCACATAATTTCTCATTCATCCGGCCCTATCCTTATTCGAAAATTGCAAACTTACATAAATAAAGAAATCTAATCTAATCTTATCTAATCCTTGAAAAGTTCGCCCATGTCTCCCTTAGTAGGACAATCCGTAAAGCATAGATTCTTCTATAGAAAGAACTGTTCCATATCCACGAATTCAATTTTCTCTCAACAACTAGAACAATTTGATGCCTTTTAACGCCTCGGTAGGCACTAACTGTCTCATCTGGTTTATTTTCCATTTCCAAAAAAAACCGAATGACATTAGTAGGTTAACTATATCAAGATGTCTCTTCCAACAAGACTAACAAGGTCAAATGACGCTGTGTAACAAAGTTGAAACGACAATGTAATAAAGTCACTTCCGACATAATCTGCGAAGTGTCCAATATAATCTTACCAGGTCAGTAAGTAAATATTATAATTAAGCAAATTGAAAATGTCTAAAATTGTCTCTCATCGAATTCACCTTCATAATTAAAAAACATTAATTAATTACTGGAGCTCTTGACTCTTCAAGCTCAAACTAGCTTCATTTTTCATAGAAATTCAAGGAACATAGTTAAATTTTAGATAGTGAGAGAAAAATTATAATTCATAATACTGTAATCCCATAAATTATATCATACTTGTTTGAGCAAGCTCTTTGCAATAAACGAATTGGAAATGATATTAATTTATTTTTTCAATACATATTAAAACTAGTCACCTAGACTAACCATTAATTTTATTCTATGCTCTTATAAACTAATCTACCAATGATTGTGTCTTCCAATGATGACTCTCTACTCACTAATTTTTGCTTTTTTTACACTTTTTCACTTCACTATTTATTTATTTTTATAATTTTTTCTTTCACTACACCAACATGAAGGGCTTCGTTCTCTTTAATCTCCTTGTCAGTTGGGTGTTGTCAAGTGGTTGAATGACCTCAGTGTTGTCGTGTTGATGAAGACGTGACTCATGATGGACTGGTCATCGTCTTATCTCACTGACCACCTAAGGGATGTGCAGATCTTTGAGTAAATCGCTGTTCTTTATGTACCAGGGCGCATTCAACATGTTTCTCAGGACAGTAGAAACAATTCGTCTAGACGCGCGGCCGTTTGGTAGTCAGCCATGGCGCGGGGTGGAAACTGGAGAGGGAAGTGTTTATTTGCAAAGTAAATACATTATCCAGTTCAGTACAGCTTTTTGTTTTCTCTTTTTCCTACTGTTCGATTTCATTTTAAGTAAAAGGACGTGGCAGTCAAATGACAGATATTAAGGATATAATGACATATATAATATAGGAAGGTATGTGAAAAAATGTCACTCCATTAAAAAATTAACTATTTTTTGAGTAAAGTTTGAGTAATCCTTACAAAATTCATCACAGAATGCCTCTACTCACAATTAAAATTTCAGAATTAGATCAACTGAGAAATGACATTTCTATAATTTATCCATCTCAAGAATGAGCAATTCATATTATGAAGAAACAGGCTGGCGATGTAACGCATGCCATACTGGTAATAGCAAAAACCGGCTTCTCAAGCGCTCGCCACTTGGGAGTCATCCCTGCGCCGCCATCTTTGTAGTGGACGAGCGCGTAACAAGTGGCTTTACCTGGGCGACAAGAACCCCTTCTATTGGTCTTATGTGTTCGCTGGTTAAACCATTATCAATCTCAAACATACCCAGTTTGTTTGTTTGAGACTGGTTTAACAACGGAAACTAGTATCTCACTTTTTTTAGTAAATGTGGTTGTGACAACTTTGTCTTATTATTCATTATGGATATCTTCCACAATACCTTCACCACTACAAAAGATGTTACTGATCCTAGAGCATCCGTACAGCTGAATTCCGTAGGTCCTGATGGGAAGATATTAATGAATAACTCATAATAATGGCTAATAACATCCACACGCCAAATACCTTTCTCATTTTACATCTTGAGAACAAGGTGCAGGCAGCTGTCTCTGTAATAGAAAGTTTTGATCACTTATAAAAATTAATTGAATCTTATATCAAAGATATTATTTTTATTGCATCCACTGAACAAAAATGTCAATCTCCAGTGAGATTAAAAGTTTCTCAGCTTAATTTTTATGGAACTTGGTGATAGAGCATTCTTGTTAGGGGTTGAAATAAAAGTTAAGAAAACGAAAAGTCAGGGTTGGATAGGGTGAGGAAGTTGTACAGTCTTCAAGGCCTGAAAAAAGATAGTGCCACAGAACATTCCTCTCACTCGAGCCACTTGTCATTAATCCCCTAAAACGCCAAAATTAATTACTGCATTCCAAGACATATCTTCATCACCCTTCTCGATGCAGGCAGGTCTGCTTCCACTTCTTATCGGCAAAGGCCAAAAGGTTAGCGAAAAAAAACTTATTTGAAACAACCTTCTGACCCGAGACGTCCAAAATAGGGGGAAAGAATAGCATTAATATTGAATCCATGAGAAAGGTTATCCTGTTCATTTTTTAAGGAACGTTTTATTACAGAAAAATAAGTTTCAGAGTAGAACTTTCACTCAATTCACATGTTGTTTTTTATTGTTGGGATATGTGGATTCCAGTAAATGTAGACGATAAAGTCTAGGGAGCAAGTAGTAGATTATTTTTAATTTACTTTATAAAAGCTGCTTATAAAACGAGGAAATAAGCCTGTTCTCCTTGTCAAGTAATATATAATTGATGATAAATTATCAATACGGATGATTGATTGATTGGCTGCCTTTATTTATTTCCAAGGAGGGCGAAGTTAGGGCGCAGTCAGCCCCCTCTCACACTTAACCCTCCTATATGATGATGTACCTAACATGAAGAAAATAGCTGTGAATGAGACTTTCTTATGGTAGGCTGAATTAGGCTGATAGGATAATAATTTCCACCTTCAAATTTCCATTTATATTGAATATCACCCCTTCACCAACCATATAATAGCATCCATGATTTGACTAAAATACGTAAAAGATGATAAAACCAGTAGTTTGATGACGGGGTTTGAAGGAACCAGAAGCATATCAATAAACTCGCCGCCAGACTGTTTTATTGCTCCTGCAATATGTAGACAACGCAAAACGCATTGAACAGTCTGTTATTTGTTGCGCCACACATAAGATCCCCTCCAGACATGGTCTCATCCCTTCTTAATCATGTGATTAACGAAGTCTGCCAAGTCGTCTCCAGGACAAATCGCACCAGTTAATAGCTGTAAAAGGATGAGCAAGAATGCCCATGTCTGGAGTTTGGTGAAGGGGGAAACATGTAGAGTACTACAACAGGCTAGTAGGCTGTAACCGAGCTCTATATCGTCTACATGTGCAAGAGAAAGAGACATAAAAATGAAGAACAAAAAGAAGGTGGAAAGAGGAAGAAGCATAATGTGTGAGAGAAAACTCAAGAAAAAGAACTCACAAAGTAGTAGGTCTACTTGAGTAAGCCGCCATCTAATGGACATGGTTTGAATCCGTCTGCAAGTCGGCTCATCCGATTTTTATGACTGTGCAAATGCTTGAGGTCCTCTGGCTGAAACATAAAGATAAAAAGTTTCAGATTCGATGTGGGAAAGCATTGAGAATTGTTGTCTACTGCCCTACTTCACTTTTTCTGCACAACTTTTCTCAAGTCTGAAGTCTTAATCGACTCGTTAGTACCATACTGTGTTGGTGCAGTTCGTGTATTACTCCAGAGTATAAGAGCAGTCATAAACTTTTAATTATCACGTCAAAACTCAAGCTGTGACCATGCAATGTTTATACCACAAGAACATACAGTACTACATGTATATTTGTGTATAAGCATCTTTACAGTAACCAAATCACGCAACTATGGGGAAATGGTGATTATGAACGTACCTCGATTGTATTATCATACTTTCAGACGAAATATAAATCAGATTATTTCAATGAATAATTCCATATCATATCAGGTTTGCTATCACGTTTCTTCTGATAGTAAAATTACTCATTGATGATAATTGTGTATTATTTGGAATATAGCTATATTCCTGCTTTTCTGATGGTGAATTAATTTAAATTACTGTTCCATTTTGACTAATGAATAGATCACAGGATATAAAATATGCATTATTAATTTTTTTACATTACATAATTTTGAAAAGTTTGTTTACATTTTTCTTGGGAAAGGTTTATTCACCTATTCCAATGTATTATTTTTGTCTTTCTCGGGCGAAAAAATTGTTTCATATTCACAAAAGAGAGAATGTTATTTAGAAATGTATAGGACATGAAAAACAACAAATTCATTCATACACTAAAAGCTGCTAACAAAAGCAACAATTCTGTAGTTCCTTTTCCATCTAGCCTCTGAAAACAAGGGGCGCCGACTTCATAGAATTATATTTATTGAAAGAGAGTCAAGATCCGCAGGTTTATTAGTAGGTCTAGTTATATGAATAATATAAATATTATTATTTCACTAGTCGCAAGGAAAATTGAAATTGGGTGACTCGTTAATGTATTTAGTTTTTAATAATTTCGAAATTCAGAACAGAATTAGTCAAATATGAAGTCAGCAATTGAAGTTTTTGAAATATCACTAATCTTTCAGGAGTAGCGTAATCGCAACGTTGATTTTTTCCTGATTAAGAAGTAAACCCGATACTGTTGCATGTTAGAAGATGTCTATTACACCGCTAATGTATTATCCGTTCTATAACAATACTTAATTTTTATTTAATGGATATTGCACACTCACGCGTTGTATTCTACTCATAATTACTCTGTTCTCAATTTTCTCATTCATGATAATTCATATTATTTATATACTTGACATTTAAATCGGTCATTTCGAATAGAAGATGATCAATAAATTCTCTTCAAAAAGGGAATTTTTGGGAAAAATTGAACTGTA